>LPNX010524277.1:137312-166767 GCA_001517045.1 Pseudotsuga menziesii
CTGTGGGCTCATCCCCGTTGACCTTTCCACTTTTTCCCATATTCTCCTTTCAGCTGATAGAAACAATCTGGCTTGAGGTTTCAAAAATGTTTTAAAACTGGTTTGCTATTATTTAAACTCCTTTTCAATCTGCTATGTACCCTTGTACAGGCCTGCAATGTCAATTTTCCCTTGTCTCAACCTTAGAATTAGGTTTCTGGATAGACACACTGTGAGACTAGATTATTGCATCTGCTCCTCCTTCAATACAGCTGATTCAAACACTCAGAACAGCACTGCAAAGTCCAGACTTGCTCTTGATCTGGCATTCAATGCAATGGAAAACTGTGAGTGTATATGGCTGTTTTATATTAATGTTTCACTTACATGTCTGCATCAAAACAGCATCAAAACATCTTCAATCCTCAAAACCTAAATCTTCCACTGCTTCAGCTTTTACAAAAGTGACCTCAATCATATGCTTATCAAACCAGTCTGAGGCTATCTGTATGAGAAAATGGAAGAGCACCAATGTTTGCAATATGTTCACCCTAGCCACAAAATGTCATCAAATCCTGGTACATTAAAGCCAACCTGTCCTCCATGCACTTGATCATTGTTTTTTAAGCGAGTGATTTCACCAGTCATGACAATTCCAACAGCTTTTCAAACCACTTGAATAAATCACAAAACACCCTCTGTGTGAAACATGAGCATAACCAGCCAATCTATAAATATTCTACATGCTGTTTCCTGCAATTTCTGGTTTATACTGGCATTAGGTCAGAGACAAACTCCATTCATTTAGCTCATTACAATCACCTTGCATCATCACCAGAGTTTCGAATGTATGGGAGGACAAATTATATACTATCTTTGCTCAAACAGTGACTAAAATCTCACAGGCTGCATGCTTTAAGTTCAAGGCCTCTTTGCTGCTCTGTTCCTTCAGATACTTCATAATGGATTCTGCTAACTATTTCTGTGGTGGGAAGTTTATTTCATGTCCCATTCTATCATCTTAAACAGGCAATTTCTCTAGATAAACACGCAGCAAGGAAAACCCAAATTTTTGAGTTATAAGGGTTTGTATCGAAACACCTACCAATTTCTCAACTGTCGTGGCTTAAAGCTCTGTTTTAATCTAGCAACGGTCTCTCCTCAGGTATACAAGTGTCTCCATATCATCTTCTTCACCACAAACGAGAGAATTAAGATGCCCTAATTTTCTGAATGCTGTCTTCTCTTCACAGGAACACGATCCACTTCTTTAGCGTTTTGACTCTTCTCCACGAACTCTTTTCCCCTATAATAATGCATGTAGAACGAGAAACTTGACATTTTAGCCGAGATTTGCTGGTCTTGTCCAACTGATTCCACGTTTTTAGCAATGATGAATTTGCTTTGGCTGTGTGACTGATAACTGCTAAAATAAGTGTCTAAACTGCAGTCACACGTGTTAAAACACCTTGCAAAATACAATCAATCACTTCCAGACGAAACCCATGATGAAAATTTGCAAAAATATTGGAAAAACAAAGGGCCGCGATATTCTTGTAGCGCGCCCTTTGTTAAATTTTCCACTAGCGCTACAAGAATAATTGCTAAGCCAAATTTTCACAGTTTTACAACTTTTTGCCAAATTGTCGGAGGTTTAGAGAACTGCTAGGTTTAGAAAATAGGTTTAACTAGTCTCTAAACATATTAATGAATCAACCTTTGAACATAAGACTTTCTTTACCCCTTTAAAAATCTAAAAAGATCATTAAAAATCAAATAAAACCTAAAAATACTGTGTCCAAAAACTATTCAATCACCAATAAAGTTTCTAAGGAGACCAAAACTGAAAATTAAGCCAAAAAATTTAACTGAGGTAGATTGAGAAACAAACCAAAACTGGAGAAAATAAACCAAAAATTGAAGGAAAAATTTACTAACTCAACACAAGGTTCTTGACATCTTCATGGTTCAGTCTTTTAAGTGTGATCATACATGTGTGGCCAAGAATGTTTCAATGTGTAATGTTCCCTTTTTTTTAAAGACTTTATGATTACATGGAGATATCAGTTATAAATTTGAGAACAATGCACAATTACAATATTATGTAATGACAACAATGTACATTTAAATTGTTTTTAATTACCACGATCCAATTGCATATACAATGTTAAGTTGTATTCACAAAAATGAAACATACCTAACACACGAAAGCACCATGCACACCTAAGCAATTGACCCAACTAAGTGGAATACAAAAACACCTTACCCACATAGCAACCTAACAAACATTTAAAGGATGCATGAAGTTGACACACCTAAGTGATGCACCTATGTGGTCTACATAAATGAAATTGGTGTTTGGCATGCAGTCGTTCATCCGACGAATATATGGGATACACATCAAACCTAAAAGTATATGAGTATAAGGTTGATTCAAAATAATGGTTATGATTCTTTATTGTCGTATATGTTGCACATTATCTTATCATTTTGTTAATGTACATGGCATTTGATGAATCACCTCGAGGACCAACTTTGGAAGAGATGAAAACTATGTGAGATTTTATTATAGTTTAAATTGATTGGAAAAGTACTATTCTGAATCTTGTTTTATAAATTTATGTTTATGGAATAATATTCAAAATATTCATAGTGTGAAGATATATATTTTGTAATAATGGCATAATAGGTTGGCCACTTTTTTCTAAACATAAACATGTTCCATTATATGAATAATGATGTAATGGCATTGTGTCCTAAAAGTTTTATAATGGTGATAGGGAGAGTTTATATAGGGAATTATCCAAGGAAGATTTTTTCACTACATTGTCTTATATGAAGATGCTAAATATCTAGGTATATGTGAAAGTCTTATATCCTTTTGAGTTTTACATACCATAAATGTGGGATACTATTCATGATGACTTTGTTCAATTTTGCCTCTCAAGTTTCAATTATATAGAATTCTTGTATGAGTTTTTCAACAAGGGAATGATTAAGATTATTCCTAAAAACGTTTTTAGAAATTATATTGGTGGTCGAAAGTCTATCTCTTTGCTCATGGTTACACATAAATTTATGGCTAAACCTTTTGCATCATGTATCTTATTACTGGAAGGTATATGAATCATCAGGAGTATACAATAGTCTCTCAAGGAAGATTCATTCCTCACATTTTTTCTTCTACATGGGATGTCATGGAGTGGAAAATGAAGTGTATGCAACAAGCCTTGATATTGAAAACTGACTTTGAAAAAACATATGATAAGGCCAATTGGTCCTTTATTTCTTAGATGTTGACTTTTTTGGGTTGTTTCCATCGGTGTGATTCCATGGTGAGCATTCTGTTCACAAAAGTTTCATTTTTTTTAGGTTGATAGGGTCTTCTCTCCTTAGGTTTGTGTTCATCATTTGGTATTATTCTCATTAGGTTTCTAGTATTTGTGGTCAAATTCATGGTATTTTTATCCTAAATGGTTATGAGATGGTTTACAACTGCTTTCAACCTGACACTCTTCCTTTGGTTAAAGTGGAAAATGCTAGGTTTATGTGAAACTTGAGTTTTTAGTCACATTTTGCTCTTCCTTAGGGTCCATGTTCAATTCTCACAAAACCAACTTTTGATTAGTATGTTTGGATGTCTCCCTAGACTCCATCACTATTTCCTGGCTGTATATCAAGCATGTTGTTGTTGTATGATGTTTAGGTATTCCCTTTGGAGTTGGGTTGTTGTCAATCACAATGTGGGATTGGTGTTTCGAGAGATCACCACCTATTTTTCGTATCTAGTACCATAAGGACCTTCCATTTGGAGGGGATTTCATATTCTTCAAGCATATCTTCTTTCTTATCCATACTTATCGCTTTCATTTTGACTTTACTATTAAGTCTGTTCACATGGGATTTTGTAACCTTGTACTTCCTTCTTTCCACAGTTAAATCATGTGCATATAACTGATTTCCCGGTTCTTATGCCATATCCCCATTTTATGCATTGCTTTATCCATTTCCTCATGCATTTCATCGTGCAAATTCTCACATCTCTTGGATAGTTTATCCCTCTTCTCAGAGGATATCTCCATTCTATACCAATCCAAACCTAACTTAACCCAGTCATTGGATGACTAGGATAAATTAATATGGAAACAACATTCTTTCCAATTACCAGTCTCACGATTGATATGAGATCCTACAATCAGTTCCCCTCCGTGCATAGATTGACAACTCATTTTCTCCTTGATGAAAACAAAAAAAAAAATATTTCATGCTTGAAAACGATGGGAAAAAATCAATTTCAACACCTCACAAAAGGTAAAAAAGTTCTCTCATCTACACATGGAATAATAGTTTTCAATAGGTATTTTTTCAAGAGGGGAAGATCTACACTCACCTTCAAATAGATATCAATTAATATGTCTTTCTAATTTTGCACCCCACCCTATTGTGGGTATCCTTTATTCTCTGCGATGTCGATCAAACATAAGAATATATGTTTAAGCCCACCTCCTTCGGGCTTTCAGGGACACCTGTTGAATCCATACCTAGGGCATCGAATTCAAACCGTGCATCAAAAGGGGGTTCCAATGCGTCATGCAAGCATTTTTAAGGTGGTTCCATGTGGGAACGTTGGCCACATGTTCAAGGTTGAGGAATTTGCAAAGTTTACCCCTATGTGCAAAAATTTCACATTCCCTTACTCAACAAAACCCTAGTTTCCAAAATTGACCTAAAACAATATCCTTTATACATGCACCTAGAGTAGAGGGTCACCCATATAACTATATCAATGTCCTAAATCCAACGGATTCAACGATTCATCGATCCAAGCCACGATGATCATTCTATGGCATGTTGAATCCCACCTCCTGCAAGATTTCAGGGACACCTGTTGAATCCCTACCCAGGGCATAGAATTCCAACCGTGCATCAAAATGGGGTCCTGGTGGGTCATGCACGCATGTTTATAAAGGTTCCATGTGGGAACACTAGCTACATGTTCATGGTCAATAAATTTGCAAACCCTATGTGCAAAATTTCAGATTCCCTTACAGAGAAAAACCCTAGTTTCCAAAATTGACCTAAAACATAATCCCTTCTACATGGAACCAGAGTAGAGGGCCACCCCTTGCACTATAGCGATGTCATGAATCCAAAGAAGTTGACGTTTTGTCGATTTGAGCCATGATCATCATTATATGGAACATTGAATATCACCTCCTGTGGCTTTTCAAGGACACCTGTTGAATCCCTACCAGGGGAATAAAATTCCAACTGGGGATCAAAATGGGGTTTCGGTGGGTCATGAAATAATTTTTAGGGAGCTTCCATGTGGGAATGCTAGTAACACATTCACGATCGAGGAATTTTCAAAGTTGACCCTTATGTGAAAAAAATTCACATTTTGTTACAGAGCAAAACCCTAGTTTCTAAAATTGACCTAAAAAGGGATCCATTTTCCATGGACCCAAAGTAGAGGGACACCCCTAGAACTATCTTGATGTCATGAATCCAATGGATTGAACAGTTCATCAATCCAATCCACGGTCATCATTCTATCGCACATTGACGCTCACCTCCTGTAGGCTTTCAAGGACACCTGTCGAATCCCTACTCGGGACGTAGAATTCCAACCATGCATCAAAATAGGGTTTTGATGGGTCATGTAAGCATGTTTAGGTAGCTTCCATGTCATAAATCTAGCCACAAATTTAGGGTTGATATATTTTCAAATTTGACCCCTATGTGAAAAAATTTCACATTCCCTTACCAAGTAAAACCCTAGTTTTCAAAATTGAACCTCAAATAGGATCCCTTATCCATGGAACGATAGTAGAGGGACACCCATAAAACTATCCTAATTTCTTGAATCCAACAGAGTCTACGGTTCGTCAATCCAAGCCATGGTCATCATTCTATGACACATTGAATCCCACCTCCTATAGGCTTTCAAGGACACCTATTAAATCCCTACTCGGGGCATAGAATTCCAACCGTGCATAAAAACATGGTTTTAGTGGGTCATGAAAGAATTTTTATGGAGGTTCCATTTTTCAATTCTAGCCACACATTCGCGATTGAGGAATTTTCAAAGTTGACCCCTATGTGCAAAAATTGCACATTCCCTTGCTGAGCAAAACCCTAGTTTCCAAAATTGACCTAAAAAGGGATTCCTTATCCATGGGACTAGAGTAGAGAGCATCTTGTTACACTATCCCTATGTTCTAAATCCAATGGATTCAACGATTCGTCGATTTGACCCACAATCATCATTCTATGGCACATTGAAGGACACCTCCTATAGGATTCTAGGGACACCTATTGAATCCCTACCCGTGGAATAGAATTCTAGTTGTGCATTAAAATGGGGTTTCAATGGGTCATGCAAGCATGTTTAGGGAGTTTCCATGTGGGAATTCTATCCACCTATTCATGGTCGATAAATTTGCAAATTTGACCCCTATGTGCAAAAACTTCACATTCCCTTACTGAGCAAACCTTAGTTTCCAAAATTGAGCTAAAATAGGATCCCTTGCCATGGACCCAGACTATAGGGCCACCACTAGCACTACCCCAATGTAATGAATCCAATGGAGTGAATGGTTCATCGATCCAATCCATATTCATCATTCTATGGCACGTCGAATCCCACCTCCTACAGGCTTTCAGGGGCACCTGTTGAATCCCTACCCTAGGCATAAAATTCCAACCGTGCATTAGAATAGGGTTCTGGTGGGTCATGCAAGCATGCTTAGAGAGGTTCCATGTGGGAATTCTAGCCACACATGAAAAAATTTCACATTCCCTTACTAATAAAAACCCTAGTTTCCAAAATTGACCTAAAATAGTATCCCTTGTCCATGGACCCAGAGTAGAGGGCCACCCCTAGAACTATCCCAATATTTTGTGTGATATCCCGATTTTGACCCCATTATATTAAAATTATAAATGATGTAAATAATGTTATTAAATCATGGTGTGGAGCTCAAGGCTAATTCCCCACCATGGATTTAGTGTTTTATGTATCGAAAAGTAAAACCGATGCATATGGTTTTAGTGCTAGCCAGGCACATTATATTTTGGACATCATGTAAATATGAAAATTAATAAAAATACCCACAACTAGATATGTCAATGAAACATTAAATAAATAGGGGCATGATTTCACAAGGAATAGGGAGAGAAATAATTAAAACCCTTGAGCCAATAGGGTAAATCCAAATGTCAAAGGGAGAACCCATCAAACTCTCAACTACCCATTTTTTCTTGTGTCCAATCATTTATTTCTTCCAGAAATTGGTTGAGGTAATTAATTCCTTGGGATGGGAAGAGTATGACAGTCAAATTCGTATTGGGGAAGCCACCCATTTTGGGAAAATTGAATTTTGACTTATGGGGAAAGATAACTCCCACGAATGGTTGCCTATTCAATCATTCACCCATATGTTTTTCTCTCTCACAAGTTTTGGGAGCTCCTAGGTGTTTCCCTCACGTTTTCAATAGTTTACACTGTATATTGCATTATGCACATGTGTATGTTTTTATTTCCAATGCATTTTTATTATTATGTTCATGGGGCTACATTGCCCGATCTCTTTGATAGACAACAACAACGTTAGTCACATCCTCTTCATCAAGTAGAGGGGAGGGGACATGACATATTGAATCCAACGAAGTCAACGGCTCATCAATCTGAGCCAAAAGCATCATTTCATTGCACGTTGAATCCCACCTCCTATAGGATTTCAGGGACACCTGTTGAATCCCTACCCAAGACATATAATTCCTACCTCTAGGCTATAAGCTAGGGTTTCTATGGTTTAGAATTCAAACTACGGTTTCTAAGGTGACATTGAAGAAATGGTACTAGTGATCTATAAATGGTAGTTAGTGGCTACAAACTATGTTTTATAGGATTTTGAACACAAAATAGGATTTCCAGGATTTAGAATTGAAACTTGGGTATAGAATTGAAACTCGGATTTATGGATGTAGTATGTAGTATTTAGTATGCAGTATGTAGTATGCTCTTGATGTAGTATGTAGTATGTCAGTAATGGATTCTCTTAATGTGGTATGTCATGTGTATACTTCTGTTTTTCTTCATTTTACAATATTAAAAATTATTCTACATCATAGGATACACTTAGTGTGGTTCACTAACACAAGGGGCTACAGTACCTCCGCTTCATTGGCTCATGAAGTTGACACAAACTATTCTCTAGTATACAAACTAGGGTTTACGATGTAAACTAGGGTTACTAGGATTGGTTATAGGGTTTGTAAGCTAGGATTTCTAGGCTAGGACTGGCCAAGGTTATTAAGCATGGGAATCTTTTAATACCTTATTTTAACACTTGCATTAGGAAGTTCCATGAAAACTTAGGTTGCTAACTAATGTCCTTATAGGACCAACTTCAAGATTCAAGGTAGATGTAATAGAAATATCCTAGATAGAGTGCTAGATAATGGTCTAGGGATATATGGCATGAGTCATGTAAGTATTGATATAATGCAAAAAATCCATGATGAATATTGTGCAATTTATCAAGTTGTAGAATTCTATGCAATTTATCAATATATCAAGATGTAAATAAGCAATGAGACCATGATACCAAAATGCATGACTACCTACATGTGGTCATTCTACTAGACCATTAGGATCACCTCTAATAGAAATAGTATCATTTAGCCTCTCGTGCTCCGAGTAAGGAAAAAAGTATCATGACTTTGATGAGTTCTTGCTTGGCATTATTTGCAGCTGGAGGTTTGTGCCAAGAACTAAGTTTGTATAATGGTATACAATTTTACCTGGTCTATAATCTTCAAATACATACACTTTTCTCTTTTTTGTGTGGGCAAGCTATGTCAAATATTCTCCTTTGATAACCATCGACCCAATTGGAAAATCATTTCCCTGAGAGTCACTTTAATAAGACAATGAGGATTTGATTCCCATCCCAGCAACGTGTCGGCCAATAGTTAGTGTGCCATTCATTTCCTCTTAGGGAAACCACTGCATATATGTGCCCTGCATAAAATAAATTGTATACCTAGGAGTCAGCTAACTAAACACAACTAGTCATCAAACATTTCAAAGTTATCAACATAACAGTCGAACCTAGTTGTACAAGATCTGATATGTGGTCATAGTTAGGTGAAATACTCGACTGGCCCTCCTCCAACCGAGATAATTCTGCAGTTATTTGTTGACCAATGGGGAGTCATACATGATCCCAGCTGTCAACCCAATCTGTGGATTCACAGTTGTCCCATTCACCACTATTACATGGATAACGAAAACAAGATATTTTCCTTGTCCACATTTCAACTATAGCATTGTCTGATGTTCTAATTGAATGGAATGCACGAGTTCCTTGGATGGTCTTGCACTCATATAGGTGTGATCAATATACATCGACCACCTCCCAAAAATGTCTATGTACATGTGCTTTATGAGATGATTGTTCTTCTTTCCTTCTGTTTCCCTGCCCCATTACTTAAGAACACCATGCAACAATGGTATTTTCAGCTTGGATGAGCAAAATAGTTGTGAATTTTATTTCTTTCCTACGTAATGTAGTCTTGTCGATGTATGCACCTACTCCATGATGTTCCTCTTTTCCATGGCTGGTCTCAAAATAGTTCCAAATATGTGGCACCTTGTGCCTCTTGTGGAGAAGACACTAGCAGTTTTTAATTTCCACGCACAACCATCAGACCAAATCCAATGTTGTTCCATATGTATATTGTTGTCCTTCAGGTGATTGTAGAAAAAGTGAAAGTTGTGTTGTAAAAAATCCAAGACACCTGCCATCACTTATGTAAAAGTGATAGTCCTTCAATATAACCCTTTTCTCTTTAGTACTATCTTCCCCATGTCTATAGGTGATATAGACCATTATGTTGACCTTGTCTGAGTGATAATATTGACTCTGAATCTTGTTCTGCTCTTGAAGAATGTAGTTTTCCACAAAATAGACCACTTATAATATATTTCGAATAGGAAATGTATCCATTCACGTTCTAAATTGCTCATCTTGACAACGAGCCACAAGTACATGCTTTATATATTGTTGTGTATTTTCAAATAATTCCTCCATGAAGTTGCAAACTAGTACCTGGTATATCAACAATAAATATGTACAGATCAATAGGTTGTTACATATATGAAGTAGCAATACATGAATAAAAAAATAATATTCGGGAACTCATTACTAACCTGAGAGGTGACCAATTGTATTTTTTTTCTTTCATTCCCTCCACTGATATCATATGTGACATATTTGAATGACTACAAGTTCACTTCATGTCTCCCAAGTTCATGCTCATCAATCACATGTATGCATTTGTCCAAAAATTCCATTCTACCACATCTTGGGCATGTCCCATCTACGCAAGGCCTTTGACAAAATGTGCAACCTTCTGTCCTACACAAAATTCTATGAATAAAGTCTCTACATGATGTCGGTGGAAATGTAGATGAGCATTCCCTCATATGAGTGTTATGCAACACATGCAATATATGTATATATGTGTCATAATAATAATCGTACTCAATGTGATACTAACAATAACATGTGTTATGAGTTGTGTTTATTTTAACATACCATGGTTTGCATTTCTCGAAGAATCTATGGGTGCTGAAGTTAAGTTCATTATGTTCATGCCTAAATATCTCATATAATTATGTTTATGTCATGTCAAGAAAATGTTTAATGTGGGGATCATGATCCCTTGAACCCCTTCTAAATTGTAGTACATATTTTTGGTTGGATGAGCTTCATATCAAAGCATGGAAACCTGCCAATTGAAGCCCAGACATCTGTCTTACCAAAGTTAAGTTGTTCTCTTCTAGAACAATATCTACAGAGTGTTTGATATCCAAGACTACAAGTTTGGATGTAGGCTTAAGAAGTCGAAGGGCCCTGGTACTTTTGTTCACGATTGATTATGACAACACATGGCGAGTTGTATTGCGATCCTTTGAACGATATTTCTTTCCAATGGTATTAAATGCATATACTAAACTTCTGACAATATGAGAACTTGGTTCATAACTGTTTATCATATTTATCCTTAATTGTTTCCTAACAACAGTCATAGACCTAGATTTTAATAACGATATAAATAATATAAATTTATCTTCATCACATTTAGAATCAAAATAGTTGACAAGTATATGTTGAGATTGATATCCAATATTGAGTTTAGACAACGTACCTTCAAGCGAACCAATGAGACTCTCATTGATCTATATACATTTTGGAGTTCTTTGACATAAAGTTTCTAACAAAGGTAGGGAGATTGAAACTGCACATTGTACCATATCAACCAGTTAGACTGGTGTTAGAACATGAGATTCATGTCTTTCTATATCTTGTTGTCGGTTAGGTAGTGGCAATTGGAAATACTACTCCTGGGTGGTTTGAACAACATTGTCTTCTTCGAGCATACAATCAGAATTCAATGACTCTCTAACTTCATCACTTGTATACCCACATCCAAGTAAATATGAAAAGGTTTCAGGTGGCCTTGATGTGAACCTATGTTTTACTCCTTGATCAGTTCCATGCGCTGCTCATTCTTCAAATGCTATGGAGACCTAAGGCCCCTCGAGCGAATGATTTTGTCTTTCTTGTTGTGGATTGGTAGGAATAATTGTGGCATCCTATACAGCCAAAATTGGCCGAGTGTCTGTAGAGCGTCTTCGATTGGTCATGTCATTTCTTTTATTTTCTCTAATTTCTTCAAGGATTTAATTCAGTATCGTTTTCCTTGTCGATTTTCTTGCTCGATTGTGTGAATTTCCCATCACCACAATGATCAATGATATATGGTTCTCGTCAATGGGATATTACCCAAGCTTGGTTTCTTTCTTAAACAATTGTGTCTAGATACTCCAAAACAATGAAAAATGAAATATTTTCTCTGATGCTCCTCTAATTTCAATAAAAACAATGGTGGAGATGGTGAATGGTACTCTAAAATGGGAGAATCCCCAAGCTTGGTTTCTTTCTTTCTCAATTGTGTCTAGATACTCAAATTAGGGGGAATATTGGGAGGAATGTTTCCTTTTCTATCTCATCAATTGCAAGAAAAACAATGATAGATATGCTCTATGGTTCTCCTCAATGGGAGACTCCCCAAGATTGGTTTCTTTCTTACTCAATTGTGTCTAGAATCTCAAGATAGGAGGGATATTGGAGAGAATGTTTCCTTTTATTGCTCCTAAATTGCAGGAAAAACAATGGTAGAGATTCTATATGGTGCTCCTTAATGGGAGATTCCAACATCTTGGTTTCTTTCTTTCTCAATTGTGTCTACATACTCCACCACAATGAACAAGTTAATGTTGCATTTTATAGCTCCTAAATTACAAGAAAAACAATTGTGAAGATGCTCTATGGTGCTCCTCAATGGGAGATTTCGCAGGCTTGGTTTCTTTCTTGCTCAATTAATTCTTCATTTCTTGCTCATCAATGTATACCATGATCCAAGTGATCCATGGCGTGCCCAGGTGCACGATGGGGACAATAGTCGACTAAATGAGTCAAGATCTGTTATGGTGGAGGAATATAGAAAGAACATCAAAGCAAGAAATACACTCAGGGAGATAGAAAGAATATGGATAGAAAAAATGCAAGAATTCAAACCAATTGATTACTTCTACTCCATGAAAGATGGAGGAATCGGATGATGTATGTTACATTAGTGTACATGCTTATATAGGATTCTAAGATGCTTGGGTGACTACCTGTTACGTTTAGTTAAAAAGAAGATATAATGATTCATAAGTTCAATAATCGAGGCGAACCTACCGAGGAAAACTTGTCGAGACTGATTTTTCGAGGCAGACCTATCGAGGTGAACCTATCGAGATGGACCTGTTGAGGCAGGTGAAGCTATCGAAGTGCTTGTTGTAAAGGAAAGTATCCTATGGCTAGGGTTTAAGAGGTCATCAACATACTGTGGTTGAAAGAGAGATGCACAATGTTCAGCAAGCATATATAAGCAAGTTTCAGAGATGAGAAAGATCCACACCTGACTAACTGAAGGCTAGTCCAAGTTTTCTCTTCAATCCTCTTCTTGCTCCTCTCGCTCCAAGAGACCTGCAAAACGAATTATACCTTCCTCAAACCATTATGACCACATATAAAACAATGATAATCAAATAAACATGAAATAATGATCTGAATAAAATCATCATATGATCAGAAACAGAGATTCAATCATAGATTGAACAATGATTTGGGAAGAAGAAGGACATCACATCTTTATTAATCTTGAAAACAAGTACAAGTATACCTTCTCTTCAAGTTTAGCACCTCACGAAACCTTGATCTGGTTCTGCTGCTTCTCTTCTCCAAAGAACTTAGCCTCCAATCTCTGCAACACAAGGGGAAGACCTCCAGGGAAAAGGTGTGGGCAAAGAGAGTCCCGATTCCTCCAACATAACAATGCAGAAATTCAAGTCCCCTCACATGGACCTCCCTACCTCTATTTATATGATGAAGAAGAGTTAGGGGCGAAGACAAAGTGGTTACAACTGAAGAATTCAGTTGCATAACTACCCAAACTAACCAAAATTTAAACGACTAGTTTTTGACATTTTTAAAATGCATTCGCGGGTTTCATAACCAGACAGTCGCATATCATCCGCAGGTTGCTAATACAGCAAGTCACGAATAAAAGCATTCGCGGGTTGTATAACTGGAAAGTCATGGATCATTCGCGGTTTTCTAGTACAGAAAGTCATGAATATGAGCAATTTTTTGTATTCGTGAGTATGTAAGAGAGCAACTCGCGAATATTTAGGAGGCATTCACGACTTTGCCTTGAGGAAAGTCGTTAATGGACAAAGAACTCATTTTAAGGGTGTTTCTAGGAATTTTCAGACTTTGATGTCTTCTAGAAATTTTTAGCTAACTAAAATACCTTTCCATTGGTTCAGAGATGAGGTCAAACGGAGTTACAAAACTCAAGATATGGGTCCTCCAAGATAGGTGTTTTTTCAGTGACTTTCATGAAGTGTCGTCATGGAAATGTCGACATGCGATGGAATCATGGGAAAGTGGTCACAAGCAGAGATGTGTCATTTTGAGCTATAACAAATTCCCCCTATTGTGTGAGGTTAGAGGGGAAGACGATAGCCGAAATACATTATAAAGGAAACAGCTGAGTATGGAGAGAGCAGAGAATCCAAGATCAAAAGGCTCGAGTGAAGGTACCTGTAAGAGAGATAAATGTCAGAAAAACTGATCTCTGGCACATACACGTCCATATACAAAACATCACCATAAATATATAGGTGGATCCAACATATGTATAACTGATGAAACTATCATGGTCGCTCAATATGCAAAAAGGCGCCATATCAAATATAAAGGAGCCATGGCCACAAATGAACAAGGTGGATCCATGCTCAACAATCGATCATAGCCACAAAAATACAAGGTGGATCTATGTCTCAACAAAATGTCATATAAAGTATAACAAGGTCTTGTGCAACTCGGGCAATAGCAAAAATGACAATGCTACCGTCGGCCCAAGGTCTTCAATCCAAATCGCCCAAAAAAGGTACGAATCCTAACCATGCGAATAAAGAAGCTGAAGTCGAACATGGAGGATACCATTTGATTACCGGTCAATAATGAAAACCATTAACAAACGCGAGGGAAACCACCATTAATGAAAATGGTCCCCAAGGTACCTAGTACATTCTAACAAGTGTGATTACAAGAACTTGAAGTCGAACACTTGAAGAATCTATCGAGTAGGAGACATTAAGGTATTCCAACTACCCAATAGCGAGGGAAATTGCCATTGATGACAACAATCCCCAAGGTACTGTCATAAAACTCTAAATCTCATCCCCAGAGCAAGATGTGTTGCACTCGATAGGAAGAGATCTGTTGGAAGGAAGGCATTAAGGCATCCTTCATCATCCAACATGAGGTAAGTCAAAGACTAATTGGATCTGGAATTGGTACCGAATTTCACGACAAGGAACGCTGAAGACATGTTGTAATGAACAGATACCAAGGAATGGCCGACACCAAAGGTCAAGGCAACTACAGAATGGCCGACAAAGGTTTAATCCTTCAACAGTGAGCACGAAACAAAAGTGACTTAGGCAGATTTTGACACGAAATAGGACCAACGAAACAAATCTACAATGTAGGAGACATTGACAGATTCCCCATATAATTGGAAAAGAGACCAACTAGAGGAGTAAGAAACTCTGAATTGGGATAAGGTCAAAATACTAGGACCCAACTGTTGATAGACTCAAAACTAGTGCTTTGTTCAAGGAAACAAGACTTGCTGCCATGATGTAAAAAACATGTGAATGAACTTCCCTTCCCCTCTTTCTTGTAAAGGTTTAACGAGTCCAGGAAATCAAACTCGGGACCATCTTCATTTTTGGCAAGCTCGAGGAAAAGAAAGAAGAATGCTTGATAAAGCACTGATTCGTGGATTTTCCGAGCCCGAACTAGTACATGCTCGACGGTGTTTTCATAGTTTAGAGAGTCTGAAAACTCCAAAGAAGACTCCAGGGGGGTGCTTTTTCATACAATTTAGTCTCCTGAGGCCGAAAAAGTATAAAACATACCAAAGAAGAACTCTCTTAACTTCTGAAGAAGAAAAGGCGCACCTTTTTTGTACTTAGTCAGGAAGGTCCGAAAAAGGTTAAATTACCACCTACCCAATGCTCCTTTGAAAGAAGCATATAGCCTGAGTTTTACGAGTGTGAAGGAAGGCAAGATCACTCGGAAAGATCCATTTGATTACGAGAAATGGAGCTTACAACAATAAACTCGATTCTTTGTTGTTTAGGGTTTAACGAGCATGACAAAGACATAAAGTACACTCGGAATCTTTTTCATGTTTTGGTCTAGAGCATGAAAAAGAGAAAAATAAGCTCATACCAAGGGTTCCTTTTCCGTAAATTTAGTCCCTCAGGTCCAGAAAAGAGATAAACCTATGCCTGAGAATACTCTTCTCAATTCAGTAGAAAAGAAAGTGTTCCTTTCTCGTATTATTCCACGTGGTCCGAGAAAGAGATAACCTACCACCAATGTGGATGCCCATTCACATATTCTTAACGAGCCTGAATGGACAAGTTTACTCGGTAGTCAAGTCTATTTTTAGGAGTCAGACTTGGGCCTAAAGAAACTCAAAATCCTTCCCGTGAATTTTTAACGAGTCCGGAAAATTCAACTCGCGGCCTCCTTACTGTTTTTAACGAGCTCGAAGGAGAGCAGAAAGAATGCTCTAAATGCGAGGAGACGAGTGTCATAAGCAGGCGGAACTAGTTCCAAGAACAAGGAACAAACCTATGCATAATGCAAGGAAAGCGAGCAAGATAAGGACACTCGGGGAACGTCTCCTCAAGGTAAAGGGTGCCAAGTTTCAAAGGCAAAATGATACAAGTCTTAGCGACGATGAGAGCAAAGATGAGGGCTTATACAACGAGCTAAAAGCGTGGAAGCTGGCATCATGCTCAAAAGCGCGAGCAGGATACATGCAAATGCAATTACAACTTGAAGCACAAGGTGAGGCCAGTAAACAGTAGTGAATCCAACTAAGAATCCTGTCTCCAAGAAACAACAACATCAGAATCATATTCAAAAGAAACGATCTGATGCGGGTCACTTTGATAGAAACACGTGTGACTTTGCTATCTTTTGCAAAAGGTAAAGTCAAGGCAGAATCAACCAAAGAAGATTATATAATACCAAGGCTTAAGGGTTTATAATCAGTAGGATCGACCTCAAAAGGAGAGAAAAAATCAACAAGGGAGATAGAGTCTGCAGAAACAAACTCAGTATCACAGGAGTTGAAAAATTCATAAGAAAAATCAAACTCATCAGGATCACTGACTTGCTGTTCGAAGGAAGAGTCAAAAGACTCAACAAGACCACTATAAGAAGAAAGGTCATGCTTACTAGGCAAATCAGGGTTAGACTTAGTCACAACTGAACCAACATCCAAAAGAAGATCAAACTGTATCAAAGACTCTAGGAAGACTTCATCCGAAGAAAGGAGATCATCCGAGATAGGACAGATGTCTAAACTTTCAAATGGATTGACAGAGTGGAGAGAAGGCTCTACAGTCTATATAGGATGACTCACTCGTTCAACTGCTAGGACCAAGTCTTGAAAAGGTAAGCATGAAAACAAAGACTGCTTCTCAGTAGCAATTGAACGCAGAGGACAAGAGGCCACATAGTTCACCTGTGGTGGGGTGGTGTCTATAGAAACACTGGGAACCAATAAAGGAAAGACTTGGTCTCTAGTTGGGTCAGGAGATAGATCAAGAAAATCCAACTGATCAGTAGTGACAATTTCTTCGCCATGATTAAAGTACATCACACGAAAGAATGTTGACACCATAGCTTGCATGGCATGGACATAATCACGTCCAAGGAGCATATTAAAGTCCAAGGGGTATTCTATCACCATGAATTCAACTAAGACGGTCTTCCCACCCAAAGTAACAGGTGTTTGAGCAAGAATTCCCAAGGCTACACAAGTTCTTCTATCAAACGCCAGTAACTGATTAGCATTCGACACAAGGCTGGGAGATCCCATGCCTCGCTAAGCACGAGCAGACAAAATACTAACTGAGGCTCCTTCATCAACAATACAATGAGCAATCATGTAAGGTTCAACTTTGACCTTTATCTGGAAAGGTGCTGTGGAAGGAAGGCACGGCTCAACTAGGCTATCCCAATCAAAGGAAGCAATCCGAGAGCTTGGTGGGGGTTGATCCAAAGCAAGTTCAGTGCCCCCTTGTTCAGTAAGTTCTGAACTGGCAGTGTAGAAAATGTGACTAGCAGACACTTCACTCTCCAAAGGAAGAGTGGGATTGATCGATACTAAACTCGATTCAATCGCTTCATGAAAGTCACTCTCTGAAGGGAGAGTGGGATTGACCAAAGATGACATTGGTTCAATCACATTAGGATCACTCTTCGAAAGAAGAGTGGGATCGACCAAATCTAAAATTGGTTCGACCACTTGATCAACCAAAGGTTGAGTAGGTTGTTGAGAAACTATAGGTTATTCAGGAGAAGGAAATTCTTGAGTCTTGGACCACACTCTTCGCACCTCTATGATAGCAGGGCACAGGTGAGTAAGATGATCTCCCTCACATAACATACAAGGGAACTTAAGTTTACACTTCAAATGACCATTTTTCTCAATGGTGTCAACATGACTAGCAGTGTATGACAGTTTTCTCTCAGCATGACCTACAGAGGCTAAGAGTTTTCCCCCAGCATGAACTACAGAGGCTGGGTGATTGGGTCCAACCTGACTAAGAGAGGCTGGTTGTTGAGAGACTTCAGAATGTTCAAAAACGGGATGACCATTAAACCAGACTCTTCTTACCTCTTCAATAAAAGGGCATTTATAAGTAAGGTGATCTCCCTCACAAAGCTTACAAGGAAACTTGGGCTTGTGTTTTGAATGGGTAGGCTTTTCAACAATGTCAACATAACTCGCAATGGTTGACGAATTGTCTTCACCATGAACCACAGAGGCTAAGAGACTGCCCCCAGCATGGCTTGCAGAGGCTGAAAGACTGGATCCAACATGGCCTGCAGAGGTTGGATGGGCACCACCAACATGAACAACAGAGGTTGAATGGTTAGGATCAACATGCTTTGCGGTAGTTGAGTGTGTGCCCCTAGCATGAACAACAGAGCCTGGGTGGAGAGGTTCAACTTCAACGAATAGAGGTTGAATGGGTGCCCTCAACATGCACTGCAGAGGCTGAGTGACTGGATCCGACATGACCTGGAAAGGTTGGAAGGATCCCACCAGCATGAACAACAGAGGCTGGATGGTGAAGATCAACTTGACTTGCAAAGGTTGAGTGCTTAGATCCAGCATGGCCTGCAAAGGTTAGATGGGTGCCCCCAACATGGACAACAGAGGCTGGGTGGTGAGGTTCAACTTGAATTGTAGAGGTTGAACAGGTGCCCCCTTGCTTATGTGCCTTCTTCTTGTTCATCCTTCTTTTACTCCTTTTAGACTGTCGGTTACTAGTATCAGTACTTTCACCGCATGAGGTAGAAGGAGGAGGAGAATCAACTACAGGTGAATGGGAAGCAGTGTTTTGATGCTCTTGATATAAGGAGCTTACTTGAGAAGCATCAGGAGCATTCGGGAGAGTTGGAGTGGAAAACAACCACACCGGTAGCCCAAGGGTGAATCCAGGTATATTCAGGGTGGCCATCAAGGGAACACCAACATTCCCCGTAAGAGGAATAGTACAAGGAGTTCCCAGCATGGGGATCTCTTGGTTGGTGTTCGGAGGGGTGTTAGCCATAGCTTCAAACTAGGAGACAAATTCTGAGGTTGAAAGACAACCAAAATTACAAAGCACACACTTAAAGGTACACTAAGTATAGACAAACCACACAACACTCACTAAAAAATTCCTAAATCCCAACAGACAAACGGGTATAAGATATAGTTTCCAGAAGAAAGCTGATAGACAGTTACTTGGCGTCCCTGTAGATGTTCTTAGGCACAAGCGGAGGAATCACCCACCGCCCTCCCACACTTTCTACCGGGGTTACCTTCCAAGTTCGTCCAAGGTCAACTAGAAATAACCTTTCGGTGTACCTGTGTATGAACCCTAGATGTCAAAGAGACTAAAGGCTACCTTAACTATATTGACAGTCTGGGGGGACAGTCGCAAGCCGAACTCGTACGCATGGGCAGGGTATCTGAGCCCGAAAATTTGTCTAGGACAGAATCCCCAGATGCGTAAAAGTCCTTAGTTACGTTTTGACAAGGATTCAGAGGGTTATCTCCTCTGTCCAAGCCTCCACGCGGCCTCGTGCTTAACTCCCCTTTGAGAGGAGCTTCTCAGATACAATCAAAGTAGAAAAGGATTTACCTAGTGATAGGCCAACTACGTTTGAAATTTAACACTTGTGGGGAGTTTAAACTCCCTATCCCACAAGTCTAGCCTAAGCTAGTTGGTGTATGACCCTATAAAATAAAACTTACTAATAATTTTTAAAATTATATTGTTTATTTTAAGGGCTGTTTTTAGTCAGAGGGTAAATCGCATGAAACTTATGTGGTGTTTTGACTCAAAATTGAAACAAAATGACTAAGCAAAGAGATATGAAATGCAAAAAGCAAAAACTATTCTCTTTATATTTTCAAACAGAAAACTTGAAAGCCAAAAAAGAGCAAAATCTTTTTATATTTTATCCAAAAACAATGATATGCTATGCAATCTAGACTAAAAACCTAATCTACATGCATATAAAGCAAACATGTGTTTTTTTCTTTTTCTTTTATAAATGCAAAAGAAAAATCATCCTATCAACTAATGCAAGCAAGTACTGTAAGCAAAGCAAATAGACAACTACTCTACACCCCCAAAAAAACAAACCCTAGGTTTCCCTAAAGTTGGATATCAACCTCTCTTGAAAAGAAGGCTTACAAAGGTAGACAAGCCAACAACTTTAGAATGAAGAGACTGAGCAATAAGACTGACATAAACAAAGGTCAACAAGCCCCAAGTATCAATCTAAACCTACAAACAAAGGCTGCTCAGTACCTTGTCCAACAAGGTCAAGCCAAAGAAGGAGGCAAGGAGGGGCAAGCAGCAAAAGCAAGTATATGTTCTTTTTAATTTTCTTTTATAAATGCAAAAGAAAAACTACCTACAAACCAAAGTATGCAGATAACAAGAACAAAGCAAAAGGAACTCTGCTAGACAACCACCAAACAAACTCTAGAATGCCCTAAAGTTAGTATAAACCCTACTTGGAAGGAAGGCTTGCATAAAAGACAAGTCAACTACTTTGGCATGATGAATTTAACCAACAAAACAAGAAGGAAAACAAACACCAACAAGCTTCTGAAATCAAACAAAGATCACTGACAAAGGCTGATCAGAAACATAGGCCAAAAATCAAACCAAGCAAAGGAGGTGGGGGGGGAGAGCAAAGAACAAACCCTAATGCAATAAAAGGCTTACCACATAGATATAGAACAACCAAAAAGGAATAACACTAACTCCTTAGAGTCATGCACCTGCAGAGGACCCTAAAAGACCTACCCAACAACCCACAAACAGAAGAAAAATCACAAAAATGAGAAAAACATTGTTTTAGGGGCATTCGCGGGTTGCACTACAGGTAGGTCGCGTATCATTCGCGGGTTGCTAATACAGCAAGTCGCGAATACAAGAATACACGAGTTGTATAACAGGAAAGTGATGAATCACTCGTGGGTTGCCAGTATAAGCAGTCGCAAATACAAAACCAGATATGCGACTGTTCAGACAAGCAAGTCGCGAATGGGTGGAAAAATCCCCAAAAAGGTCAAAAACTTCCTTAGGAAGGCAGGGGAGGTGTGCAATCAGACTTATAAAGTGTTCCTAAGGGGCAAGAAGGACCTGAAACAATGCAAAAGACTAAAAGAAATCAAGAGAAACCCCAAACAGACAAGGCTGTCCCCAACGGAGTCGCCAGTTCTGTTGTAAAGGAACGTATCCTATGGCAAGGGTTTAAGAGGCCATCAACATACCGGGGTTGAAAGAGAGATGCACAATGTTTAGCAAGCATATATAAGCAAGTTTCAGAGATGAGAAAGATCCACACCTGACTAACTGAAGGCTGGTCCAAGTTTTCTCTTCAATCCTCTTCTTGCTCCTCTCGCTCCAAGAGACCTGTAAAATGAATTATACCTTCCTCAAACCATTATGACCACATATAAAACAATGATAATCAAATAAACATGAAATAATGATCTGAATAGCATCATCATATGATCAGAAACATAGATTCAATCACACATTGAACAATGATTTGGGAAGAAGAAGGACATCACATCTTTATTAATCTTGAAAACAAGTACAAGTATACCTTCTCTTCAAGTTTGGCAATTCACGAAACCTTGATCCATTTCTGCTGCTTCTCTTCTCCAAATAAATCAGCCTCCAAGCTCTGCAACACAAGAGGAAGACCTCCAGGGCAAAGGTGTGGGAAAAGAGAGTCCCGATTCCTCCAGCATAACAATGCAGAAATTCAAGTCCCCTCACATGGACCTCCCTACCTCTATTTATATGATGAAGAAGAGTTAGGGGCGAAGACAAAGTGGTTACAACTAAAGAATTCAGTTGCATAACTACCCAAACTAACCAAAATTTAAACGACTAGTTTTTGACATTTTTAAAATGCATTCGCGGGTTTCACGACTAGATAGTCGCGTATCATCTGCGGGTTGCTAATAAAGCAAGTCGCGAATACAAGCATTTGCGGGTTGTATAACTGGAAAGTCCCAGATCATTCATGGGTTTCTAGTACAAAAATTCGTGAATATGAGAAATTTTTTGTATTCGCAAGTATGTAAGAGAGCAACTTGCGAATATTTAGGAGGCATTCGCAACTTTGCCTTGAGGAAAGTCACGAATAGACAAAAAACGCATTTTAAGGGTGTTTTTGGGAATTTTAAGACTTTGGTGTCTTCTGGAAAGTTTTAGCTAAATGAAATACCTTTCCAATGGTGTAGAGGTAAGGTCAAACGGAGTTACAAAACTCAAGATCTGGTTCCTCCAAGATAGGGTTTTTTTCAGTGAATTTCATGAAGTGTCTTCATGGAAATGTCGACATGCGACGGAATCATGGGAAAGTGGTCACAGGCAAAGATGTGTCATTTTGAGCTATAACAGTGCTAGACTTTGTCAAAGCTTAAAAACCTACCAAATAATGGTTGGATCATTCCTCCTTCCTTAAGAAACAATGGTCTGCATTGTGTATTTGTTCAGGTGAGAAAACTTGTTGGTGACTTCTTTAGAAGAGTACTATTTTCCTTGGGCGGGGAGCTATCCAGCTGTAGCCACTTGAAACAAGGGAATGGACTTCATCCTTATAAGGCATATGTGTCATCCCACAATGGTGTCACAAAGAAGAGGTTCCTGAACATCTGCATGGATGTCTTCGGGTTCTGCTGTCTACAAGTCATTCTATTCCAACAATGGTGCATGGTATGGTTGAAGTAGATCTACATTGAAAAATGGATGTAGACCAAGGCATGCAAGAATGTCAAGATAAAAATAATTTTCCCCAATCTATTTAAGGATATTGTATGGACCATATCGTAAAGACTTCATCTTTCTGTATGGACCAGTGAAGCGCTACTTCTTTAGATGTAGCCAAACCTGATCCCCAATTTGGAATGAATGAGGAATATGATGGTTGTCGTGTCGAGCTTAGCTTTTGCATTCACTCTTTGCAACTTTTCTTGTGCTTACTTCTGGATGCCATGGATTTGATATCTGAACTTCAGTGCTTTATCCACTTCTTATCCTTCAATGTTGGTTTCATTCAACTGTGTTGAGGAACTGAGTAAGTCGATGGGAACTCAGGGTTGAAATCTGGAATAGATCTCAAATGGAATCTTTCCTGTAGAGATGTGTTGAGCACGATTGTGATCGTGTTGTATGTATGGTAGGATGTCATACTATGCTCGATGATGCTTGTGGTTGTACATGCGAATGAAATGTATGATTAAGCGATTTACAACTTTTGTCTCTCCGTCTATCTGAAGATGGAAGGTTGTCGACAAAGAAAGTATCGTGTCGAGCTGTTTCCTTAGAGTTTTCCAAAATGTGCTAACAAATCTATCATCTTTGTCAGAAATAATGGTCGTCAGGAGGCCATAATGTTTCCACACATGTTCAAAGAAGAGCTGAGCAGTCTGTTGTGTTGTCGTAGTCTTCTTGCATGGTATGAGTATAGTGGAGGTTTCTAGGTGTTGTAGAGGGGATGTAGTAGGGGTGGGGGTTAGAGTTAGTTGGATTTGTTGGGGAGTGATAGAGGGGAGGATAGTGTTAGTTGTAATGGGATACATAGGGATGTGTTTACATGTGTGTGAGAGGGAGAGAGATAGGGTGGAGTGGGGAAGGTATTAGAGGTGTGGGGTGACCCGTGGATGTGTGTCTATGTGTGTGTGTGTGTGTGTGTGAGAGAGAGAGAGAGAGAGAGAGAAAGAGGAAGGGTTCTGTTAGGAGTTTAAGAGTGGGTGGGGGTTAGATTAATGTGATGATCCAGGCTTTGTATTCTGACATATCATGCCATGTTGAATTGTGATAAGCACACCATTTCCCGGTAGGATCTTGTTTGTTGTGATCCCTCTTGTATTTTTGAAAGTTATTCGTTTTATGATCAGGATTTGGTGAAGTTGATTAAGAAGGGTTCTTGAACTTGTCAAAGCCAGTTGGTGACTTCTTGTCAGATGTTTGACCTTTTTGTGTCATGAAACATTTTTTCCTTCTTTTTAGATTCAAGCTTGCTGGCGTAATGAAATGCATCCGCAAGCATACTAATAGTCAAAAACTTCATATCTTGCTGAATGTATGGGGATGAATCGTTGACGTACTTTAGGACAAGCAATTTCTCTTCTTATTGGATGCCAAGTCTAGCCACGATTCGATAGAAATCGTCGGTGTAACTTTGTACGGACTTCCACTTCTTCCAATGATGTTCAAGATACTTGGGTAGGTAGAAATCCTTTCGAACATATTTGAAAAATTTTACCCATGTGTCAATGGGTTCTTCTTATTTTTCCATCTTTGTGGATAGATTCTCCCACTAGAAGTGTACAGAGGTTGACATCTTTAAGGACACAATGGTGATCTTTTTCGATTTGGAGAGTTGATTCACTGCATAGTAAGATTCCATTTGTTGTACCGAATTGTCAAAGGATTCCATGTCAATCTTGCCTTCAAGGTTCGATATGTCTAGATTCATTTTCACTTTGAAGGTGATAATTTTATTGGAGTGATGCCACATTGCCAATTTCTCGGAGTTCAAGGTGACTCACAGGAAAATCTCACTGAACTAGGAGAACATTTAGGTTCGTTGGCGAGCCAGTGTTTTTTCTACGAATTGCTCTGTCTCATTAGTTGAATGTCTATTGTCTGCTTCTTCGGCCTTTTTTCGGAAGTCGAAGGAAGTGTCTTCTTGTGTTGTTGGGTTGGCAAGCATGTTTGAATGGGCATAAGTTAAATAACTTTGATGGAAGTGCTTATGCAACTTAAGCTCTGGACAAGATCTTTCTCTGATACCAATGATCTAGGTCGTACCCAAGTGTATGTTGGGGACAACATTCAACTGAATGAGTCAAGCTCTGTTATGGCGGAAGCATATAGAAAGAAAACACAGGGACTTCACTTAGTGAACCTCTCACATAGCACGTGCGATCGTGGGATATTAAAGAATACCCTTAATTTTGAGAGATATTGACCCAAACTCTTTTTGTTGAAACCCCCTCCCAATACTTAAAACCTCCTCCCCACCCATTTTTATACCTCAATCCTTATAAACCACCCTACCCACCCCCACCTTAAACCCCTCACACCCCCAATACTTGCAATATATTGGTTCAAATTTTGATAATTTTAAAACCCACAATATGAACTAACGTGATAAGATATTGGACAACAAGTGAAGCCCCCATGAAAAAAAAACAAAGCAGGAAATACACCCAGGTCGACAAAAATAATATGGACATACAAAATGCAAGAATTTGAACCAATTTATTACTTTTGCTCCATGAAAGATGGAGGAATCAGATGATGTGTGTTACATTAGTGTACATGCTTATATAGGATGTGGAGACGCTTCGGTTACTACCCATTACGTTCAATTACAAAGAAGTTATAATGGTTCAGAAGCTCAACCGTCGAGGCAGACCTATCAAGGAAAACTTGTCGAGACTGATCTGTCGAGGTGGACCTGTCGAGGAAAACTTGTCAAGACCGACCTATCGAGGCAGGAGAAGCAGTCGAAGTGCTGGAATTTGTGGAATCTTGACAACCTGCCAACTACTGGTTGGATTGCCAAGAAATCTTAAGACATGTGTGATGGAGATGGTTGATGTCAAAAACAAAATGTTGTGTGATAATATGGTGAAGAAGAGAATGAACACACTATCTGTAACATGAAATTGCACACAAACTATGAAACATGACTAAAAACGGATAGAGTGTTCCTCAAACAGGGAATGCTATTGTTTGTACTGAGAAATAATGCATTTGCATTGTTATTAAGAAAAAACATGCTCATGTTTTTACCACATACAATGCATACGTGTTATGCTCAAATAGCTTTTAAGAGCATTTAAGAAGGTAGTTCCATGGCTAAGGGGTTATTCAATGTTTAGGGGAAATTAACAAGCACTCCCTAAGTATTAACACCTTAACGCCCCCCCTCTCTTCAACCTAACTATATTGTTTTAAAAATCAAGGGATGTGTGTGTGTAAGAGAGGGAGGGAGAGGAGGGGAAGTTGGGATTAGGTGTAGTTGGATGAGAAGAGGGGAGACACACACACACAAAGGATGTGGGGGTGTCTAGGTGTTGTAGAGCGGATGTAATAAGGGGGTTGGGGTTAGAGTTAGTTGGATTGGTTGGGGAGTGATAGAGGGGAGGGTGCTGCTAATGGTAAGGGGATACATAGGGATGTGTGTACATGTGTGTGTGAGAGAGAGATAGAGTGGAAGGTGGGAGGTGATCTTAGTGGTATGGGGTGACCTGTGGATGTGTGTTTCTAAGAGAGAGAGAGAGGAAGGGTTGTGCTAGGATTTTAGGAGTGGGGGGGGGGTAGATTAATGTGGAGGTGTCTAGGTGTTGTAGAGTGGATGTAATAGGAGGGTGGGGGTTAGAGGTAGTTGAATTGGCTGGGGAGTGATAGAGGGGACGGGGGTGTTAATTGTAAGGGGATACATAGGGCTGTGTGTACATGTGTGTAAGAGAGAGAGAGATAGAGTGGAGTGGGGGAGGTATTAGAGGTGTGGGGTGACTTGTGGATGTGTGTGTGTGTGAGAGAGAGAGAGAGAGAGAGAAAGAGGAAGGGGTATGTTAGGATTTTAGGAGTGGGTGGAGGTTAGATTAATGTGATGATCCGGGCTTTGCATTCTGATGTGTCATGCCACGTTGAATTGTGATAATCACACCATTTCCCGATAGGATCTTGCTTGTTGTGATCCCTCTTTTCTTTCTGAAAGTTCTTCTTTTTATGATCAGGATTTGGCGGAGTCGACTAAGAGCGGTTCTTGAACTTGTCAAAGCCGGCTGGTGACTTCTTGTTGGATGTTCGACCTGTTTTCTTCATGAAATATATTTTTCTTTTTTGTTTAGCTCCAAGATTGCTAGCATTATGAAATGCATCCGCAAGCATACTAATAGTTAGAAACTCCATCTCTTGCTGAATGTACGGGGATGAATTGTTGATGTACTTCAGGACAAGAAATTTCTCTTCTTATTGGACACCAAGTCTAGCCATGAGTTCATAGAACTCGTCGGTGTAACTCTGTATGGACTGCCACTTCTTCCACTGATGTTCAATATACTTGGGAAGGAAGAAATCCTTTCGAACATATTCGAAAAATTTTACCCATGTGTCGATGGGTTCTTCTTATTTTTCCATCTTTGTGGATAGATTCTCCCACCATAAGTGTACATAGGTTGACATCTTTAAGGACGCAATGGTGATATTTTCCACTTCGGAGAGTTGATTCACTGCATAGTAAGATTCCAATTGTTGTACCAAATTGTTGATGAATTTCGCATCAATCTTTCCTTTAAGGTTCTGTATGTCTAGATTCATTTGCACTTTGAAGGGGTTAATTTTATCGGAGTGATGCCGCATCGAGGATTCCTCAGAGTTCAAGGTGACTCACAGGAGAATCTCACCGAACTAGGAGAAAATTTTGGTTCACTGTCGAGCTAATGTTTTTTCTATGAATTGCTCTGTCTCGACAGTTGAATGTCTATTGTCCACTTCTTTGGCCATTTTTCTAAAGTCGAAGGAGGTGTCTGCTTGTGTTGTTGGGTTTGCAAGCGTGTTTGAATGGGCATAAGTTAAATAACTTTAATGGAAGTGCTTATGTAACTTAAGATCTAGACAAGATCTTTCTCTAATACCAATGATCCAGGGCATGCCCAGGTGTACGCTGGGGACAACAGTCGACTGAATGAGTCGAGATTTGTTATGATGGAAGCATATAGAAAGAACAACAAAGTAGTAAATACACTCAGGTCGACCAAAAGAATATGGACAGAAAAAATGCAACAATTTGAACCAATTTATTGCTTTTGCTCCATGAAAGATGGAGGAATCGGATGATGTATGTTACATTAGTGTACATGCTTATATAGGATGTTGAGACGCTTGGGTGACTACCCATTACATTCAGTTACAAAGAAGTTATAATGGTTTAAAATATCAACCACTGAGGCAGACCTGTCAAGGCAAACCTGTCGAGGAAAACTTGTCGAGGCTGATCTGTAGCGGCAGACCTGCCAAGGAAAACCTGTCAAGATAGACCTATCGAGGTAGGCGAAGCAGTCGAAGTGCTAGACTTTGTGGAATCTTGACAACCTACCAATTGTTGGTTGGATCACCAAGAAATATTTAGAAACTTGTGATGGAGATGGTTGATGTCAAAAACAAAATGTTGTGTGATAATATGGTGAATAAGAGAATGAATACACTATCTACAACATGAAATTGCACGCAAACTGTGAAACATGACTAAAAATGGATAGAGTGTTTCTTGAACAGGGACTACTATTGTTTGTACTAAGAAATAATGCATTCGTGCTATTATTAAAAAAAGCATGCTCATGTTTTTACCACATACAATGCGTATGCGTTATGCTCGAATAGCATTTAAGAGCATTTAAGAAGGTAGTTCCATGGCTAAGGGGTCATTCAATGTTTAGGGGAAATTAACAAGCACTCCCTAAGTATTAGCACCTTAACACCCCCCCTCTCTTCAACCTAACTATATTGTTTTAAAAATCAAGGGATGTATTTGTGTAAGAGAGAGAGGGAGAGGAGGGGAAGTCGGGGTTAGGTGTAGTTGGATCAGAAGAGGGGAGACACACACACACACAAACACACAGGATGTGGGGGTGTCTAGGTGTTGTAGAGTGGATGTAATAGGGGGGTGGGGATTAGAGATAGTTGGATTGGTTGGGGAGTAATAGAGGGGAGGCATATGCTAATGGTAAGGGGAGATATAGGGATGTGTGTACATGTGTGTGTGAGAGAGAGATAGAGTGGAAGGTGGAAGGTGATCTCAGTGGTATGGAGAGACCTGTGGATGTGTGTAAGAGAGAGAGAGATATGAAGGGGTGTGTTAGGATTTTAGGAGTGGGAGGGGGTTAGATTAATGTGGAGTTGTCTAGGTGTTGTAGAGGGGATGTAATAGGGGGGTGGGGTTAGAGGTAGTTGGATTGGTTCAGGAGTGATATAGAGGGGAGGGGGTGTTAGTTATAAGGGGTTACATAGGGATGTTTGTACATGTGTGTGAGAGGGAGAGACATAGAGTGGAGTAGAGGAGGTATTAGAGGTGTGGGGTGACCTGTGGATGTGTATGTGTGTGTGTGTGTGTGTGTGTGTGAGAGAGAGAGAGAGAGAGAGAGAGAGAGA
>LPNX010524277.1:179649-210123 GCA_001517045.1 Pseudotsuga menziesii
CCTCATGTGGATTCGAATTGCTTGTGGCTATTAAAGACTTTTTACATCATTGTAATTATTATCTGGATTACTTTTTTTATTAATGAAAGCATTCACAGCTGCAAGCCTTTTGCACTGTTTCATTCTTCAATGGCTGAGTAAATTGTGAGATCTTCTTTGTGAGTTGTGTGTTTGTCTACAGATCTATATGCTCAAATTTAACAGGGGTTTCGGGGGGACTCTAAGTGATTAGAGATAGAACAATAGGGGGTTGTTTAAGATTTATATGTAGAGATAAAGGGTTAGGGGTTTAGGGGTGGGGGGGAGGGGACATAAAGGTGCTAGTGGTAAGGGGAGACATAGGCATGTGTGTGTCGGAGAGAGATAAAGAGAGAGAGAGCACTAATGGGGAGGTGGTGTGTTAGGGAGAGTGAGGAGGGGGTTAGAGGTAGGGAGAGGAGGACGAGGGGTTAGAGCTAGGGAGATGAGGAGGGGGCTTAGTAAGAGTTGGGGGGAAGAGGAGGGTGGGGGGATGGGGGGGGACATAAAATAATGAAAATATTGTTATAATTGGCAATGCAGTCAAATATATAGTTATAGGATTAAATAACACGCACGCATTATAGTCTTGCAAAATGCATGTGTGTTTTGCAGTATTATAATGTGTGTGCATTTATCATTGGCAGGAACAGATATTTGAATTTAAACAAAATGCGATCGCGTTTACTACCACTATGGCCGATCCTCCACCCATGCTAGCATGGAATTATTATGCCTATGTGTCAGCTTCAAACTTTGCTTCGGGTTCATCATGCCTATTCCTTGGAGTATGATAAACCATGGCTAATTGAGCATTATATACAAATTTTTAATATGCTCGTGTTTAGCCATTGGTTACAGTATGCTGCACACCTCCATTTTTATGAAATTTTAGAAACATATATGGTTTTTTTGCATATTCCAAATATGTAATTTTTAACAATAATATATATAAATTTTCTAATTTTTTGTTATTTATCTTGTGTCATCACTCCTTAACTCACAAAAAACATTGTTAGTGTTTCGTCTATAACTCTTTCGTTTCTTAACCATTTTGAAAAAAATTGTATGGTGCACTAAAGAACACCAACCTCTACATGCTATAAAAAACCCCATTAATTGCATTAAGACATTCAAACGCTGCACCCACAATTGACATACCGTTTTTGAGGTTTGATCACTTAGATAATTAAAAATAAATAAAAAATATTATTTTTATTATTGGAAAAATAGTCGTGCACTAGTACTATCTGTTCTCTATATGTCTACCAATTTTCGTATGTTTATTCCATCATTTAGTCACTCAAAGGCTACACCCACAAACACATATACCTTATAATTTGTTCCAAAAATAAAAAGTGTCTGTTAAAAAAGATCTAACTTTAGATAGTTAAGAACATTTTCAATAGAAAGAAATTATATATTTGGAAACGTCATTCAATTTCCTACATTTCATCTTTGTACTCGTCGCAAGTTCATTGTGTAAGTGTCTCAAAATATCCATGTACATTGATGGATGCTTGTTTTTTCAGTTTTCTATTGCATCTAACCTGTCAATAGAGACCCTCATTAGCTTGCACACACCATGTATTGTATGTGGATGAATTTCTCATAACCAGTGGTTCATCTACTATATTGAGGGACATCAATTCGACCTTGAGAAAAAATTTCTCCATGATATATCTAGGGCTAGTAAAGTAGTTGATTGGCCTTGAAGTGAATAAAAAAGCTTCATGTATCATGATTGCACAGTCCATATACATAGGTGATTTGATCAAAAAAATCCATAGGACTGATTACAAAGCAACAAACTTTCCATTCCTATCTGGCATGAGATTGGAAGAAGGTGATTCCACTACATTGGTTGGTAGCACTCTATATAGACAATTGATTGGTAGCTTATTGTACCTGAATTGTTCAAGAGAAGACTTGTCATATGTTGTTAGTGTTGTTGCTATATTCATACATAATCCACATGAGTTACATTGGAGGGAAACAAAGTGCATCTTGTAATATGTGTAGGGTATTAGAGAGTTTGGGATTCATTATTATGTTGGTGCTCAGTTAGATCTGGTTGGTTTTATAGACTCGGAATCGGCTGGAGATGGTACTAAAAGAACACCTACTTCTGGGTTTGTGTTCATGTTGGGATCATGACCAATGATCTGTTTGTCAAGCAAGAAGAAAGAAACAATTGCACTCTCTTAAACTGAGGCATAGTATAGGGGGGCTTTAAATGATTCAATTTAGGGAGTTTGGTTACATGGGATTTTCACATATTTTCCCATTCACACTTCTCCTTCAGTAGAAATTTTATGTGATAATCAAAGCGCAATTAATATTTCGAGTGATCTAGTACAAAAGCAGTGGACCAAACACATATAATTCTATATGAACTATATCATGGAACTAGTGTACAACAGGACCATCACACTACATTACTACCTTACATAGGAGCAGGTTGTAGATATTTTTAAAAAGTATTTCACTCATAATATATTTTTTATCTTAGGTCTCTACTTGGTGTGAAGGCTTCATTCAATTCCCTTCCTACTCATTTTTTAGGGGGGGGGGGGGGGGTGTTACCATGTGGTTTTCCCCGTTCCCTTAGTTTCATGAGCAATTAATTTTTCATTATTGTTGTATGGGTGACCTTTGGTCTCAGTTACCAGGTCCCAAGTTGTCTATGTTTGGATTAAGGCAAGGTGTTAGGATTATTGAATAATCCTCCCTTGTCCACCATAGTTGTTTTGTCAGTTTCCTAGCTTAGGGTGATGTTGTCACTTCATTAGTGCCATGGAGAAGTTATTTAGGGCCCACTAGTCACTTGATGGACCCTCATTCATGATTTTAGGAGCTCTAGAAGGAAATCCCTAGATTTTAGGAGCTCACTCTGAGTTATGGGAGTCCCACCTTCATTTCACCCTCACTAGAGTGGAGTCAAGCTCTGGTGGCCACCTTCAGTTAGATAATGTGTCTCTTTTGCATGATTTGAGGACAAAGGCACCCATGCTTACCTACCAGTGCCAATTAATTGAATGTCGACTGTTTTAGTTGTTTGGAGTTGCACTAGTATGTCTTTCGGTGGTGATTTTTCCTAAGTTAGTCAATTCATGGTCAAGGATTTGAACCAATCTAGAGTATTTCAAATATACTCCTTTGTACTATATTTTGTTTTCACACAAATAAATGATTATTATTACTAGTTATTTTTTTCAAATATGTGATTCTTATCTAATTTCACACTGCAATTTATCATCCTTCATAATTTTTTCATTGTAAGGTATCATTCATCCTGATGATATCCTATGATTGATCTCTTATGATTAATGATCATAAGAAGAAGCATGATTCAAATATTTCTCATTTGCAAATGGTTTAGGTATATCATATCTTCCTTCCTCTTCAACTAGTTACAAATATTGCAATGGATCTTCATTGAATCTGACACTGCTCTCTATGAAGAATCTCCTAGTTGCAATATCCATCATCTCGTAAGATTTTGCATCTTTTGCATATCCCAGTAGAATTCATTCTCTATATTGGGGTTGAAGATATTTTCCTTTTTTATATGGGATTTTGGACCATGCCTTGGAGCCCAAAACCCTCAGAAATAGGAAGTCATTCTTAACAACAAGGTATGCAAATTTGTGGTTTACAAGAAATTGACATAGACAGATAGATAATAATATTATTTTTTTTATATACAATGAAGAAATTAAGGTTACCATAAATGAGACACCATGCATACACCCACATATAATTGACATATATAAGGTAATTTGTGTTAGGGTTGTATCATATCTATATACAAGCTAGAATGGATCCCCAGAAGCAATGGTTACCTATCTTGTTTAGTTGTTCCAAGAATGGATTTACGAAGATTACATGGTTGGGATTAGGCATGGCGAATCCCATTAATAGAGGAAGAAGAAGACATCACACAATAGAAGAAGCTTGTATAATAGAACACTCCACTACAAAATAAATCCAAAGAAAAATGAAGTGTAGAAGTGTTCCCTGAAACTATAAGAAGACTATGCAGAGTAAGAAAAGGACTTGAAAGGAACAAGTGGAAGAATCATCAAGAAAGAAGATAAAAACTTCCAAACCTCGTTCTACTTAGGTTTTTACAGAAGATGTTGTGGATCAAATTGGTTGGGAATTCAAGAACATCACATAGGAAGTTATGGAAGACATAGCTACACTGGAGGATATGGAAGATATTTCTACAAACCAAGAGTAGAAACTCATAAAATTGAAGAAGAGTTTGTGATAGTATAACAACTGATAATGATGATTAATAAGGAAGAAGGATAGGGCAATGCATAAACATACTTAGGTACACACTTGCGCAGAGAAAAAACATACTCAGCTACACATATGAAGGTTGCAACAGAACCACAACAAAGTTTGAATATTTTAGCAGGGACACTTGTATTTCCCACGCAAGCAACGTCCACAATAAGTCCCGTAGAGATGATCTTGTCATGCTTACCCATGGACGATATGGATGCATTGTATACATACCTTGGGAAGGAAATCCAAGGGAGACATGAATTTGTCAAAGTTGATTAGTATAAAATCCAAGAAGAAAAGCAAACATTACAGGAGGAATGTCTGAAAATTCCAGCAAATAAAGAAAAACATGCACAAAATACATTAGAGTTAGAAAATAAAGTAGAAGAAATAGACATAAAAGGCAATAAGATGGAAATTGAAGTACAATAAATACAATAGACGAATTCAGAAGTATAGAAGGCAATTGAAGAAGTATGCAATGCACTACCATAAGTACAAATAAAAAAGGATAATTGTCTAGAAGAAAAGGTAATGAATATAGGAGAAGCTATTCAAATTATGTGTGCTAATATTGAGGAGCTAATATTAGGACCTTGCAGTTAAAGCGCAAAAAGTTACATGAATAAAGTGCTCAGTTGTGGGGAAGGTAAGAAGAATATGAAAAATTGAAGGAAGTAGATCAAAATCGTCAAATTGGACAAGAGATAGAAGAAAAAATGTGCAATAGCTTAACTACCTTGCTAGTCGTAGAAAATATGACCAAAATGGGAGAGTATAGAAAGCAACAGATGGAAGTGAGAAAGGTATGGGATGAATGATAGAATATATCCAACAAGATTGAGCCATTACAAGATGAACCCTTTCGAATCACGCATAAAAGGTTTTGCAAGTACAAGGGGAAGTCAACGAATCCGTTGATGAATGTACAAAAACCCTAAATTCATATACCAATGAGAAGGTGGAAGAAGCTATTTTGTTCAAATAAGAAGAAATGAAGGAGAAGGTTGCATCCATATAGGAAGCTCTGTAGAAGTTCTCAATAATAGTGAAACTATAAAAGTAAGATGAAAACATCACTTTTTGATATTCTCTATACAATACGACAATACAGGATACTGCATAGCATAAATATAGGGAGATAAATTGCAAATCCTAAATAACAAGTTTGTTGTAGAGTTATATCCTTACCATTGATCTTAAAGGGGGAGAAAATTGCAGAGGGTTGAATGATAGGGGGAGTACAAATTTTTTATAAGGAGCTTCTATTCAAGGGGGGCTATTTTTTTTTGTTGGTGTTGACATCTATGCCAAACAAGGATTTTATTAAAAATAAAGTTGGAATTGATGTAAAAATGTTAAGTTGGACTTGTGCAATAATATATTGAATCAACCCAAGGAGTGATCCAACACTCATATAAATAAAAGAAGTGATCTCTCTATTTTGGCATCCATCCAAGCAAGTATGGATCTATGAAAAGTGCAAAATTTTCGAGTAGAAGATAATTTTTTGGGGGCTTAGAAGATGAGAAAATTTTGTGCACAAATGACTGCATAGTAGATATGCAGATATAATGAAATAGTATATGATCAAAACTAAATATGCAGGTGTAACATAGTATTATGCATAGAAGGGGCGTTGAGGATGCTTGCATAGAAGCATACTATCATAGACAGTTATAACATTTTGGTATCATTATACAAGGGGTTTCAAACCAGATATGTTACAGAAACACTCTCATGAAGCCTTGAGTAGAGCTTTAAAGTTTCTCAAGTTCGATATGGATGCCATTACAATGTTTCATGCATATTGGATGTGTAGGAGATGGAAAGTTTGTGCTCCCTATAGCTCTAATAACATGTATAAATAATAGATCAATGCTATGAGAAATTATTCTAAGAAGAAGCACAGGAAAAATATCTTGCTACTAAGAATTCTCACAAGCACACACAGGAAAAATAGAGAGAAGAACAGATACTGAATCACATGAATGAAGAGATGAATATTGGTGTGTATCCTTCCATTGAATAATGATGAATAATAGTGTACATAAATATTACATCCCTCATAGGAAAATCGAGTTGTATGGAGACAACTCATAAAGCTCAAAAAAGGATGACTTACCAAAATATAGCAAACCCCCATAGGTGGCTAAAGCACTTACTAAATCTATCAAGGACCTCTCGAGTTGGAAAAATCATGAGTGATTTTTCAAAGAAATGGAAAAACCATGCTAATCCTAGCAAATGGAGGAAAAATCATGAAGGATGGGTTGGAAACAAAAGCACGTAGTTTCCTAGTTTGACTAGCTTTACCTTATCCATAGAAAAGCAGAAAAAGCAGAAAAAGCAGAATCTACTGTAAAGTGTTGTATACTAATTCTGGATGGTCAAAAGGTGGTCAAGATCAACCCAGAATTAGAAATAAATCATTCCTAGGATATAGATGGCATGTATTGACTTTAAGGTGCAAGTGGATGCCAACTAATTAAGATAGTGGGTGAATAATTAATCAAATAATGATTAATTATTTTATCCTAAGTTATGAGTGGGTTTAATATATTCCAACAGGATGGGTATAAGTCCTCAACTATAGTTATTGTAGGGAAACTACATACTAAGGCCCTTGACATTTGTTGTTGGAGACATAAAAACTCATAAGGTTGCTTAAATATATCCCCATACTCTCAAGAACCAAGAACACATGTTTTAAGACCACAACACAAGAGTTTGTATGGTAAAATGCAATATGTAAGGAAAAAACATGTGTGTTAATAACATGCACGTGTTCCTACAAATTTTAAAAAAATGGTAAGATTTCTTTTATTCATCTAAATATTAGATGACTTGTCTACTTTAGTTTTAGCTTTGGAATGACAAACTTGTTGATTTGGATAATAATTATTTATTTTTCTAGCTCCTTATTAGTAAGGCCATTTTCAACCATGCTTTTAAATATGAATCATATATTCATTTCTTATGAAACTAAAGACACTTATATAATTTTGTCTACATATTTTATATGTATGTTCTTTTTTAAGAAAAAATATTGTTTTTCATTTTTTATTACGCCGATAGGCGTAAATATCAATGGTATTTTTGGGGGTGGACTTGCTTGAGCAGATCATCAAGATCTTGCAAATCCTGCCAAGTGGATGCTCGAGATCATCCCAATCGTCTGATCTTTTAACTAACAGTTTATAGGTTTGTTTATAAAATTTGTTATGGAAATGGCGTCCACCTGTGGCTGATCGCGGTTAAGGATGCAATGTGGCAGGATGCAGCCCTTCCTAGTGGTGGAGATTACGCCCACTAATGCGTAACTGCAATCCACCACAAATCGCAACAACCTCTCTGGTGGTTTTAGGAAGTGACGAACAGCATGGGGGCTGTTAAAAGTGATATATGTGAGCTGCCCAGTTTAGATCTGTGAGCTGCCCAGTTTAGATAAAGAGAATTATCTTCTGTGTTCTTTTGCAAAACTAATGGGGGATCTCTTGATCTCAACCAGTTGCCTAAGCAGAAATGGCCACCTATTGTAACTGAATATTGGCCTACAAGAAATATCAAAGGTGGAACGTCAGAAAATGAAGGGTTTTTTTATGATGTTCTTGATCTTGATTTACAGATGCAGTCACTGTTAAATTGAATCTTATGTTTCAAATGGTATATAAATCACCAGAATGAATGGATTTTCAAAGGTAGAATTCTAATAAGTGCAGGATTTATGTTCATAGATTTACAATTGTTGTTCTTGATATCTTTACATGCAAGATGTAAATAACAGCAATATACTTTGGAAATATGTATATAGATATCCATTGGGAAGATCTATTTAGACTCATTTATGATGACATAATATTTGGAATGAGAAATCTATTTTCTTGAGTTATTGAATTGACATTATTCTCCCATATTGTAAACTTATATGTGCAGATGCATATGTGGGGGCATGGATCTCAGTATAGAAGAGGCCCAGAATCTCTGAGAGGTACACAACCCACAACAATGCTGAGGCTCCCATGTTACTGTTGTTCCGAAGGATGCAGGAACAATATCAATCATCCCCATGCAAAATCACTGAAATACTTTCGCACTCTTCAGACTCACTACAAGCGCAAGCATGGCACCAAGCCCTTCATGTGTTGTAGGTGTGGAAAGGCCTTTGCTGTGCGGGGTGACTGGAGAACACACGAGAAAAATTGCTGAAAAATTTGGTTTTGTATATGTGGTTCGGATTTCAAGCACAAAAGGTCTCTGAAGGATCACATACGAGCATTTGGTCATGGCCATGCTCCTCATCATGGAGATCTGCATACTTTTGAAGATGAGGACCCTGCTTCTGAAATAGAACAGGATGATGAAACTCAGTGACCCATATCAGCAAATTATGATCTGATCTCATGTATGGATAAATTAGGTTCCATGTTTATATCTTCTTATCTTGATCATGTATTCTGAAAGCAACTAGAGACTCCATGCTAACTAACAAAATACTGCTATTTCTGTTCTGAATCATCGGTTTCCTAATAAGCATTTCTGGATTTAGGTGCATGTACAGATCATGATTTAGACACCAACAGATCTGAAACAGTATATATTTTTGCAGTAGAATTTCAGACAAATATCTCAATATAAATATTTTTACTCATCTTGATGCAGAACCCAATACTTCAGGTCCCCATATTTCAGACGTTCCATTAGAAATTCAAGACTTATATATTCCCCTTGAATATCCCTGTGCTTGCAATGCACTATCAATGGCTTAGTAAGAAATGGACTGATCTTCCATGAATTTTTCCTTCTTGTAAGTGAACGGGAAAGCCGATACAAGCTTTCTTTGCTGTACTCTCTTCTAGATCTATTGCTCCTATTTTAGCTGACAGATAATGTATGTATACAATCAAATATCCAGGACATATATTTCAGTGGTTCTAGCATACGTGTGGGTGAACATTAATCAATCAAAACGAATAAACAAAGCCTCAGAACCTGACATATTTCATTCCGACATGACAAGGACCTCTGTTAGTGACGATTCCCAAAGAATTTCACAAAACTTAAAAAGCGTCCATGGTAGTCTGAACTGGTTAAAACAATTTTTCTTAGACTGTTACAAAGAAATCTTGATATCTCATACTTCAAAAAATAATTTAGAACCACTGATCGTTCCTTTGATGAAAGAGATTATGATCGGGGATCCCCTAATAATATTGGCGGTGATAATGATAAAACCGACGGACGTTCTGATTCTAAAACCAACCTAGAAGAAGAAGATAGCCTACTGAAAATTTTCATCATGATGATGTAGTGAACGAAGATAGATACATGAATGAATTTATCCCTTGAGACTAAGAAGTCGATTTTAACATTAGCATAGAAGCTAGCAGGCGAGAAGAGAAGTCCAACTATGAGAATAATTGTGGAGAGTGATTGATCTTTGCTTGATCATATTTGTCTTTTTGTCCTGGATTTTCGTCACGTTCTATACAGTTCCAACAACACAATATTTATTAACTTTAAGTTCAATTAATAGTATACCAATTTGCTTCATGTAAGGTCGTTGTATGTAGCAACACAGTTGAATTTAAAGAAACCCAAGAAACAAGAAATTTAAATTTTATCAAAATAATTTTATTATTTTTATTCACAGATTCAATAAAGTCAAGTCTCTTAATCAAATTACATATTTGATACTTTTACATGAGATAAAAATCATGATAACAAGCTTGGTCAAACGAGTTTTCATTTAAATTATGGAAATGCACAATTTGAAAGGTGCTCTAAAGCCTTTTTACAATAAATTAAAATTGGTTATTATATATTGTTGGAAAGATTGCTTCCATGAATCAATATTATTAAAACATTGCATCCCCATCCTCCTTTTCTACGTGTTTTCTACACTATGATGAGAGTGTTTCGTACCAACATGTCGTGGTGTTAATATTTTGAAAATATTAACACCATGACATGTTGGTACGAAACACTCTCATCATACTAACTACTTTGTTATGCACTCTTTTCTTGGTTGTATTACCTATTTTATAAAAATTATAAGTCAACAATACACAAAACATTATGGCTCATATTTTGTTAAACCACTTGTCTTTGCAATCACTTCCTCAATGTTTATACCAACCAAAATTATAAAATTAATAGGCAGCTCACAATATTGTGCGTGACATGGTAATATACATTGGATAAACTTATGTGGAGAAATACTCAATGTTTACACCAACCAAAATTATATAATTAATAGGCAGTTCACAATATTGTGTGTGACATGGTAATATACATTGGATAAACTTATGTGGAGAAATACGTGTTTAGGATAGGCTGAATGTTTCAACAATTTCCTGACACGGGGATTCATGATTGCAAAAGATTATTTGGGTAGTAATATTAGGTTTCTCCCGGCAATTCCTAGGAAAACTTGAATGAAAGAAATTCCAGAAGCATTTCTATGCAACCTCATTTCTTTGTGAGTTTTATGTAACCTCCTTTCTTTGTGAGTGTTGGATCTAGGCGGCACACAAATGAAGTCATTGCTATTATCATGCTTTATGCCTACGCATCAATAAGCTATCGGACGAGCAAAATAAAACATATGCCAGTCGCACGCTTTTCTTTCTCACAGAGACAACGGAATGCTGAAGCCCATCGCCATTTCATATATAAGATGTAATTATATATGAAATGTAATTATTCATCTAATTTTTGTCGGCAAATATTCAGCCACCCACACCCACTATATAACATTAATAAATTTTGAAAAAAATTATAATAATCAAATTTGTGAATAACGATTATCTTAGGCTGCTAGGAAACTCAGATAAAGTGTAAAACACGAGTATCGTATTTGCATTTTAGTTTCTTATTGGTGCTATAAAAAATTCTTGTAAAAAACTAACATTATTAAAGTTCTTAGAACTACTTTTATCACAATTGTCCAAAAACTTTATGGAGTATGAGTTATATGAACATGATTTGCTTCTTTATTTGGATGGTCTTACGTTGAGTGGACTTTAGGAGAAAATTTTATGCTTGTGATAGCTTAGAATATGATATTCAACCAATTTAGTTTTACAGTTATGTTATTAATGATTTCTTCCATTGTTATGACTAGTTTATGTGTTTGACAATTTTTATCTATTCCTTAATTTCCCATTCTGGAGTGTAGTTTTGTTTCATTTTAATTTTGTCAAGGGTTATGCCACACAACCCAATATATGACACATTCATAATGTAAGTTTTGACGTCCATCATTGTGACATTCATCAAGGGTTATGCCATATTCTGATGTTTATTATGGTTATGTTGCATTTTGTCATTCATTATAGATTATGTTGCATTATGTTTTTATTAAGGATTATATTACATTGTGACATTCATCCATGGTACATTCTTTAATGGCTTTGTTGCATTGCAACATTCATTGACCCTTACATTATGTTGGATTGCGACATTCCTCAATAGTGCATTCCTTAATGGTTTTGTTGCATTGGGACATTCATTGCAACGATTCGCGTTGTGATGTTTGTCAAGGTTTACATTTCACTATGATGTTAGATTTCATGTTATATCACATTACGACGTTAAGCCATGGTTTGTTACAGTGCTTGGTTGGTATGTCAACACAACCAAAGATGTGACACATTAATAATGTGATAGTGGGCATTTAATAAGCGTTATGTCGCATTGTGACGTTTATCATGGGTTATGTTGCATTAGTGACATTCATCAAGGGTTATGTCACATTGTGATATTTGTCAAGGGTTATGTCGCATTGTGATGTTTATCAAGGTTTACGTTTCACTGTGATGTTATCGAGGGTTATATCACATTATGACATTAAGCCATAATTTATTACAATGGGCGTTTAATAAACGTTATGTCGCATTGTGACGTTTATCATGGGTTATGTTACATTAGCGACATTCATTAATGGTTATGTCACATTGTGATATTTGTCATGGTTTATTACAGTGGGCGTTTAATAAGCGTTATGTCGCATTGTGATGTTTATCATGGGTTATGTTACATTAGCGACATTCATCAATGGTTATGTCACATTGTGATATTTGTCAAGGGTTATGTTGCATTGTGATGTTTATCAAGGTTTACGTTTCACTGTGACATTATCGAGGGTTGTATCACATTACGACATTAAGCCATGGTTTGTTACAGTGGGCGTTTAAAAAGCATTATGTCGCATTGTGATGTTTATCATAGGTTATGTTACATCATCAAAGGTTATGTCACATTGTGATATTTGTCAAGGGTTATGTCGCATTGTGATGTTTATCACGCTTTACGTTTCACTGTGATGTTATCGAGGGTTCTATCACATTACGACATTAAGCCATGGTTTGTTACTGTGGGCGTTTAGTAAGCGTTATGTCACATTGTGATGTTTATTAGGGGTTATGTTACATTAGCGACATAACCCAATGGTTATGTCACATTGTGATATTTGTTGAGCATTATGTTGCATTGTGATGTTTATCAAGGTTTACGTTTCATGGTGACGTTATTGAGGGTTATATCACATTACGATGTTAAGCCATGGTTTGTTACAATGGGCGTTTAATAAGCATTATGTCGCATTCTGACGTTTATCACGGGTTATGTTACATTAGCGACATTTATGAAGGGTTATGTCACATTGTGATATTTGTCAAGGGTTATGTCACATTGTCATATTTGTCAAGGGTTATGTCGCATTGTGATGTTTATCAATGTTGACATTTCACTATGATGTTATCGAGGGTTATATCGCATTACGATGTTAATCCATGGTTTGTATATGTCAACACAACCAAAGATGTGACACATTAATAATGTGATAGTGGGCGTTTAATAAGTGTTATGTCACATTGTGACGTTTATCACGAGTTATGTTACATTAGCGACATTCATCAAGGGTTATGTCAAATTGTGATATTTATCAAGGGTTATGTCACATTGTGATGTTTATCAAGGTTTACATTTCACTGTGATGTTATCGAGGGTTATATCACATTACAACGTTAAGCCATGGTTTGTTATAGTGGGCGTTTAATAAGCATTATGTCGCATTGTGACGTTTATCACGGGTTATGTTACATTAGCGACATTCATCAAGGGTTATGTCACATTGTGATATTTGTCAAGGGTTATGTTGCATTGTGATGTTTATCAAGGTTTACGTTTCGCTATGACGTTATCCAGGGTTATATCACATTACGACGTTGAGCCATGGTTTGTTACAGTGGGCGTTTAATAAGCATTATGTCGCATTGTGACGTTTATCACAGGTTATGTTACATTAGCGACATTCATCAAGGGTTATGTCACATTGTGATATTTGTCAAGGGTTATGTGACATTGTCATATTTGTTAAGAGTTATGTCGCATTGTGATGTTTATCAATGTTGACGTTTCAATGTGATGTTATTGAGGGTTCTATCGCATTACGATTAAGCCATGGTTTGTTACAGTCGGCATTTAATAAGCTTTATGTCGCATTGTGACATTTATCACGGGTTATGTTACATTAGTGACATTCATAAAGGGTTATGCACATTGTGATATTTGTGAAGGGTTATGTTGCATTGTGATGTTTATTAAGGTTACGTTTCACTATGACGTTATCGAGGGTTATATCACATTACGACGTTAAGCCATGGTTTGTTATAGTGGGCGTTTAATAAGCGTTATGTCGCATTGTGACGTTTATCAAAAGTTATGTTACATTAGCGACATTCATCAAGGGTTATGTCACATTGTCATATGTGTCAAGGGTTATATCGCATTGTCATGTTTATCAATGTTCACGTTTCAGTGTGATGTTATCGAGGGTTATATTGCATTACGATGTTAAGCCATGGTTTGTTACAATGTTTGGTTGGTATATGTCAACACAACCAAGGATGTGACACATTAATAATGTGATAGTGGGCGTTTAATAAGTGTTATGTCACATTGTGACGTTTATCACAGGTTATGTTACAATACTGACATTCATCAAGGGTTTTGTCATGTTCTCATATTTGTCAAGGGTTATGTAACATTGCGACAATGCCCAAGATTGGACACATTAATAATGTGTTTTTGGATGTTTAGAAAATTTCTTGTTGCATTATCAACTATGGCCATGCGATTCACCAAAGTAAACCATGGTTAAGTATGACCAATGAACCACACCCATAACAACAATAATATTCTATTATTACTTTAATTATAATATTTTAATTAAATACCATATTCATATTATAATATAATATAATTAATAATATTATAAGTATTTATCACTTCGACGTTATCAAGGATTATATCACATTACGATGTTAACCCATGGTTTGTTACAGTGTTTGGATGGTATATGTCAACACAACTAAAGATGTGACGCATTAGTAATGTGATAGTGGCCATTTAATAAGCGTTATGCCGCATTGTGATGTTTATCATAGGTTGTGTTACATTAGCCACATTCATCAAGGGTTATGTCACATTGTGATTTTTGTCAAGGGTTTTGTCACATTGCGAGAATGCCTAAAATGTGACACATTAATAATGTGTCTTTGGATATTTAGAAAATTTCCTTAATAATTTTATTGATATATATATCGTTTAACAAAAGAAACGGTTTAAACTATCCACATTTTACATAGTAATGTAGAATGTTATGTTGCATTGTGATGTTTATCAAGGTTTACGTTTCACTTCAACGTGATCAAGGGTTATATCACATTACGATGTTAACCCATGGTTTGTTACAGTGTTTGGATGGTATATGTCAACACAACTAAAGATGTGACACATTAGTAATGTGATAGTGGGCGTTTAACAAACGTTATGTCGCATTGTGACGTTTATCACAGGTTGTGTTACATTAGCCACATTCATCAAGGGTTATGTCACATTGTGATTTTTGTCAAGGGTTTTGTCACATTGCGAGAATGCCTAATATGTGACACATTAATAATGTGTCTTTGGATATTTAGAAAATTTCTTTAATAATTTTATTGATATATATATCGTTTAACAAAAGAAACGATTTAAACTATCCACATTTTACATAGTAATGTAGAATGTTATGTTGCATTGTGATGTTTATCAAGGTTTATGTTTCACTGTGACGTATTCAGACACATTAATTAATTTAATGTGGTATGTTTAAAAAATTTCTTTAAGAATTTTCATGATATATATATAGTCATTTGACAAAAGAAATCATTTAAACCATCCACATTCTACATGATGTGATAGTGGGCGTTTAATAGGCGTTATGTCGCATTGTGACGTTTATCGCAGGTTATGTTACATTAGCGACATTCATAAAGGGTTATGTCACATTGTGATATTTTTCAAGGGTTATGTCACATTGCGATAATTCCCAAGATGTGACACATTAATAATGTGATAGTGAGCGTTTAATAAGCGTTATGTCGCATTGTGACATTTATCGCAGGTTATGTTACATTAGCGACATTCATAAAAGGTTATGTCACATTGTGAAATGGTTTAAACCATCCACATTCTACATAGAGATGTAGAATGTTATGTCGCATTGTGATATTCATCAAGGTTTACATTTCACTACAACGTTATCAAGGGTTATATCAAATTATGATGTTAAGCCATGGTTTGTTACAGTGTTTGGTTGGTATATGTCAACACAACCAAAGATGTGACACATTAATAATGTGATAGGGGCGTTTAATAAGTGTTAGGTTGAATTTTGATGTTTATCACAGGTGATGTTACATTAGCGACATTCATGAAGGGTCATGTCACATTGTGATATTTGTCAAGGGTTATGTCACATTGCGATAATGCCCAATATATGACACATTAATAATGTGATAGTGGGTGTTTAATAACCATTATGTCGCATTGTGACGTTTATCACAGGTTATGTTGCATTAGCGACATTCATCAAGGGTTACATCACATTCTGATATTTGTCAAGGGTTATGTCACATTGCGATAATGTCCCAAATCTGACACATTAATAATGTATTTCTGGATGTTTAGAAAAATTCTTTTTGCATTATGAACTATGGCCACGTGGTTCACCAAAGTCAACCATGGTTAAGTATTGCCAAAATGATGTATTTTTCTTTCATGTTAAGACTTTTACCTTTGAAAAGCAAAAAAAGTTCATCTATGTACACAAACAATGTTTCGATATTACGACATTTATCAATACTTATGTTGGATTCTGACATTCCAACATAGTGCATTCCTTAATGGTTTTGTTTCATTGGGACATTCATTGCAACGATCAAAACATTTATTCATGGACATTGAAATTCACAATTCCTCAATGCTTGTGTCAGATTATTCGCCATCATGTTGAAATAATTTTATTGATATATATATATATAGTCGTTTGACAAAATAAATGGTTCAAACAATCCACATTCTACATAGTAATGTAGAATTTTATGTCGCATTGTGATGTTTATCAAGGTTTACGTTTCACTGTGACGTTATCAAGGGTTACATCACATTACAATGTTAAGCCATGGTTTGTTACAGTGTCTATATGTAACCACAACCAAAGATGTGACACATTAATAATGTAATATTGGGCATTTAATAAGAGTTATGTCGCATTCTGATGTTTATCACAGGTTATGTTGCATTAGCAACATTCATGAAGGGTTATGTCACATTGTGACATTTGTCAAGGGCTATGTCACATTGTGATAATGCCAAAGATGCCACACATTAATAATGTGTCTTTGTATGTTTAGAAAATTTCTTTAATAATTTTCATGATATATATATAGTCATTTGACAAAAGAAATGGTTTAAACCATCCACATTCTACATAATGTGATAGTGGGAGTTTAATAAGCATTATGTCGCATTGTGACGTTTATCGTAGGTTATGTTACATTAATGACATTCATAAAGGGTTATGTCACATTGTGATATTTGTCAAGGGTTATGTCACATTGAGATAATTCCCAAGATGTGACAAATTTAAAAAGTGATAGTGGGTGTTTAATAAGCGTTCTGTCGCATTGTAACCTCCTTTACAACATGTGACTTTATAACAAGTGAATCACAATATTTTAAGTATATTATGTTTTATATTAATTAAATAATATGGTAATAAATATATTAAATATTATTTATTATATATTATAATTAAATAGACAATATTATTTTATAATCAATTAAATTATTAATTTATCATTATTAACAATTAACATAACATAACATTCGTTCATTCATCTCCATGTTGTGGTCCAATCTAAAATAACATAACAATTAGACAACTTTTGCACTATTAGAATCTAATAAAACTTTTCAACAACATATTAAATTTTGATTAAAATTGCTAACGTTGCAGTGTGAAATTTCCAAGGAAGATTATCAAATTCCCACAATACCGCATGGTTATTTTATGTTATTATATTGTCGTTGCTAATTTGTTTTTAATATATTTATAATTGCAACAAATTACTTTAAGCAACACAACCATATTGAATCGTAACCAATGTGGTATGTAGCAAAGACACATAAACCATCATGAACATTGCATCCCAACATAATCAGAATTATAATTGTTTCCAATGTGACAAAAATCTGGTAAACTAGGGATGAATGATGTAATTTATCATAACCCTTTGTGAACCTCCTACATAGTATTTGAATTCTTGCATTCCCCAAGGTATTTGTCACGTTGTGAAATTAAACAAAGGCTATGTCGCATTGTCACAGTTTGCAAGGCTTTCATGTCACATCTTCGTATGTTTTGCGACACAATACATACTATAGAGAAAAACATTGGTTATGTCACATTGTGATGTTGATCATCTTCATTCTAATAATAAGCAACATATGTTGACTTGTTACATCAATAACATGGTATGGAACATTATGTCTAGGTTACATTATGAATTTGTGATAATATATGTTATTAGGTTAGTTTATAACATGTGAATAATAAATATTGGATATAATTAACTTCATGATATAATTTTCATATATACTATACAAAAAATTAGTGTATTAATAATATTTTAAGTATATTATGTTTTATATTAATTAAATAATATGGTAATAAATATATTAAATATTATTTATTATATATTATAATTAAAATAACAATAGTATTTCTATTAATACTTTATATATATGTCTATGCGCGCACCCGTTACTAGCAACAACCACATTCAATTAATAATGTGTCTGAATACGCCGATAGGCGTAAATTTAGGCACATACTTTTTATATTAATGTTTTTCCCTATAGTATGTGCCTAAATTTACGCTTATCGACGTATTCAGACACATTATTAATTTAATGTGGTTGTTGCTAGTTGATCTTTATTTATATACATATATCATCTTTCTAAAATACATAGGTGTTTTATTTTTAGTGTAACTTTTTATTTCCTTGCCAATTTGGAAAACAAATTCCAAAATATATGGTGCACATTTGGCTTACACATTAAAAATTAAAAAAATGGATTGGTTGAGTTTAAACCTTCAAACCCATCCTTAATGGTTGACATCATTATTTCAGGGCGTCATTGGCTTTATTAATTTTAAATAGATATAAATTAACATAAAAAATATGGAAAAATAATGGCACACAAAAAACCATTGTTATATACAAGTGTACAATTTATTTTTAAAGTTCTATCAGTTTTATACTAAAGGACATCCTTAACTCGTATATATATATAAAGTAAATGAATACTAAAGGCTTGATAGGATCCATCTCAGACGATTTACACATATATATATTTATTTATTTATATATATATGTTAAGAACATGAATTTCTTTAAGTTATACCTATTTTAGATAAATAAAAGTTGCATATTACAAAACTTTATCCATTCTTCTTTTTTTCATATTTTTACACTATATTATAATGAGTTGTGCATGTACCTTTAAATTTCTTCCTAGTATACATATTGTTGTTTTTTCAAATTTTCATTACATCTAAAGTTTCATGAGATGGAAGCATTATTTTGGACCAACACTTAAGTGGAAATATATCATTTCGAAACAAATTAATGAACAATGGAAATTTTAATGTGGACTTGAAAAAAATTGTAAATGAGTAGGCCCGTGGCTTTGGGATAGGAAGAAACTCATCTTTGAGGCTTTCATTACTCCTTTGATCCGAATCATGGAGAAGGATAAAGAAAATAAAATAACACTTTGTAACCTATAATCTCAAAATTAAAGACAATATACATCATGTCCTATCCTTCGCATAGAAGCAAGTTTCTCTCTGATTGAGACAATGCCTATAACTAGGTACCTAATGTACAAAAACAAGATAAACAACATGGGAGATAATAAGCTTCCTAAGATTGCTTCTTACTCTAGTCAAAACCACCTACAACTTAAGGGTAGTTGGCATAAAGACACCAAGTCATGGGTAAACCATTGGGATCAAGGAAGACGTCACTTTGTAGAATATTAATAAAATTAAAAGTATTAGAATATTGATAAAATTAAAAGTATTATTACATCTAAATGTAAGGAGAAGATGTTGAACGGAAAAAGAGTTAGATGATTAAAAACAAAATTAAGATATTATAAGGAGATGATCAACCATAATCTAGAAAATCAAAACAAGCTCTCATGAGCTCCATAGTGAAACAAGGCTTCCTAAAACCCCATGGGATAGAAATAATTTATCATCTTTGTGATACAACTATGGTTGAAGATAGAAAATCATTTTTCTCACAAAACGTCATACATAAACCAATATTAGAACATAATTTTAAAATATTTACTATAATACTAACCTTCATAAACTTTCAACTCATGGGAATTTATGAATGCTTCTCTTTTAAACTTTTTGAAATATAAAAATAAAATCTTAAAAAAAACCAAACCGACTTCTTATTTTATTTTTTTTAAATTTGATAAACCAAATTTATTATGAGTAGATATTAATTCATTATCATTATTAAAATGCTTTAAATAAATATATAAAAATATAACTTTTATTATTGTAATGTTTTACACATGATTTAAAATCATATATTAATTAAAAATTTGACTAGTGAAAAAACAAATTTATTATGAGTAGATATTAATTCATTACCATTATTAAAATGCTTTAAATAAATATATAAAAATATAATTTTTATTATTGTAATGTTTTACACATGATTTAAATTCATATATTAATTAAAAATTTGACTAGTGAAAAAAAGAAAAATAGACAACATTGAAATATAGGGAAGATAAAGAGAGAGGAAATTAAAAACCAAAAATAAAGATTTAATGGTGTGAAATCAAAGTTTTGACCGACCGCTAAATGAACAGTGGCCCGCATTGAAATTGGTAACGAAAGCTGAGGAGGAGAGAAATTAGAAACCAAAAATAAGCCTACATGCAGGAAAGATGTGTGACTGGTCAATTAGAATTCACTCGTTTCTTAAAGTATCCGCGTATTAAATCACTATAGCAGGGGGCATTGGTTTTGTGTATCAAGGATTTTCCTCTGGAGGATATGAACACTGGATGTGCAGCGGGATAGAGAAATTCTCCCAGCCAAAAACAGATAAAAAACCAACCAGCGATCTCGGATATACATGGAGGGCGCAAGTGGGTCGACTCTTGGAATGGATTTTGAGATTTTGAAGTCTGATTATGACGATCAAAATAATAAGCCGTGGATGGACAATATGGCTGAAATTGCAGCGCAGTTTGATTGGAATGACAGTGATCCAGAGAACACTGGACTGCCGAAACCTGCAACCTGCAAAACTAATGATCTTGATCTTGATCTTGATCTTCACTCTGCATCGAAGAATTTGCACTCTGAAAGAAAGAGAAGGAAGAAATTGAACGACACTCTTTACACACTGCGGTCCGTGGTTCCCAATATCAGCAAGGTATGCATTCATTGATACTCTCCCAGTATTTTGTATTAGGGTTTGAGCCAATCATGTGAAGGTTTCTTGGAGAGAGGAGACCATGCAAGGACTCAATACATTTCTTTCTGAAATTCACTTCTTTTTGAATGAAATGTTGGATACTTCCTGTTAAATGTATAAATTTGTTATGGTCAGATGGACAAAGAGTCTATAGTAGGGGACGCTATTAGCTATGTGTTAGATCTGCAAAAGAAGATCCAAGAGATTGAAGGTGAAATAGAAGGACTGTGTAGGTCAAACAAAGGAGATGGCCATACTCAAAATACTCCAGAGATGAGCAGGCCTCTAATAAAGCCGAATTATGCCTTGGAAAAACGGTCCTCCGAATCCTGTGACGAGAAGAAATCGGTGGAAAAATTGAAACCTGGAAAAGTACTGGAAGTAAGTAGTAGTTCACTTATGTCCTCACAATTATCTGTGTGTTTCTCTAATTTTATAGCTTACAAAGCCAGCGAACAGTTTGGAGTTTGAAGATTAGAAAGACTTTCATTACTAAGAAGGTTAAAGGTTTTATTATTAGGTTTTTTTCTTTTGAGGGCTATGTCTTTAATATAAAATAGATTAATATTTTTGAAATTATAATGATAGTTTTTTTTGCATTGTAATTATTTAGATAAGAGGTTTTTATTTGAGATTTGGGGTGGACTATTTTTTATGCATTTTTTTATTTATTAATAAAGATTGATTATATGACACTAATTCAAAATTTGAAATAAATAATTAATAAAAAAATATATAAAATATAATTGATAGATAGTGGTTGGTAACAATGCATCCATAACTAACAGTTCATGGTAGATAAATAGAAGAATGTGAGATAAAAATTAAAAAAAAAATAATAAATAGATAATTTGAAGAATTTGGGTTATAACATGTAAGTAGGCATGGATCACTCACACTTGAACCAGTTTAACTAGAAGAATATGAGGAATGGAAAAATATCCAAACTATCTTCCTCTCAACCATTTGATCCCTACCTAGGTGATCTAGCCACAAACTATGTGGGTGGGTTTTAGGATGATATGATATGTTTTTCAATCTACTAGCATGGATGACTAGACAAGTGTACTACAGAGATTGATTATATGGCACTCTTTCAAAATTGAAAATAAACAATTATAAAAAAAACTGGTAGCTTATGAATGGATAATAGTTGATAAATGGGTAACAGGAAAAATCCTCATGATAATATGTAGCTATGCATGGATAATTAAGAGTTCAGTATTTCAAAATTCTAAATAGACAATTATATACATATAAGAAATAAGAAATAATTGATAGCTGATGAATTGATAACCAACAGTAGATAACTAGAAGAATGTGATATATATATAGAAAGAGAGACTTGATAAAGAGATAAGATGAAAAATGTTAGTAATAACATGTAGCTAAACATGATTAACTCAAAATTAAACCAATTTAACTAAAAAATATGAAAAATAGAAAAAAAAATAATCTCTATAAACATAATCCAGCCACAAACTAAAATAATCTAAATTTCATAAAAAACTTATAATTTTTATTAAAAACTATTTTATATTAAAATAAATATCAATCAATCAACACACTTAGATACCTTTTAAATTTAACTTATACAATCTTAACAACTTCTAAAATTCCAATTGGTTAAAAAAAATGATACAAACCTCATATAAAAACTCCAAATACCTTTTACATTTAACTTAAATACAATCTTAACAACTTCTAAAATTCCAATTGGTTAAAAAAATGACACAGACCTCATATAAAAACTCCAAATCTATAATATAAGGAGGAAATCGTGAAATATTTGAAAATGTGACTAGACTGTATACGTATGAGACATGTACAGTATTTATGTGTTTGACCGTAAGTGCTGTCTTTCATGTTTTTTTTTTAAACTACGGCTTTAAATCCATGGTATTGCCTTTTTTTTATGAAAACTTGTCATGTGATGTGGATGGGCCTGATACCCATGTGAATGTCAAGTGGAATCATGCTTTTGTTGGTAAACGGTCAGATAATATTGATGACCCTAATGTCATTTCTCACACCGACATAGCGGCTTAATTTTCACTTGTGTTTTGTGCATTACTCATTGCATAAATGAGAGTGATATATGATTGGACGATGCTTCTTGATTATCAGGATACCTTTCAGAGTCTGGGCGTGCTTTGTAAGATGCCCTTTGATTCAATAAATAATAAGGACAGGGCGTGCTTTGTAAGATGCCCTTTGATTCAATAAATATAAGGACAGGCTTTTTTCTTTTTGAAAGAAAAGAGTATAGACGTGCCTTCTTTTATTCGGAATTTGTCATAATTTGAATATTCACAATGTCCATTTGGTATTGGTAGGAAAAACTTGTCGAAATCAGCAATGTGGAAACAGACGGAATATATCACGTGCGAATTGAGTGTAAAAAAGATGCGCGAGTTTTAGTGGATTTGACGCGATGCCTGGAGGAATCATTTCCAGTGGAGATTATCAATTCTAATACGTGCTGCTTCAATGAAGCCATTCACTACACACTCTACGTATGTAATAAACCAGAATAGAATACACTTGCCTTCCATTCCATTCATTGAATTATTTGAAACGATTGGCTTTTTGTTGGTTTCTTTATCGCAGGTTCGGTCACTTGGAGACGTTGGGGCTGACAAATTGGAAGACATGATTCGCAAAACCATGACACGTAACTGTTGAAGGCTGGACTCTCTCTCTTTCTCTATGTATGGAAGAGAGGATCCAAATTAAGATTAGTGCTACTTTATCTGAGTCGACGTACACCTGTTTCTAGCGTGAGGTGCTTTTCTTACAGAGTTTTTCTTAAGTCAAAATTATAAGTAGTTTTCTGATTGAAAATACTTTAAATCTTGTAAGGCATGTTATATATTTTTCGCCATCTTACACTAAAGGGCAGAGATCAAAACCGTCTTTAGATTTTGAATATGTTATTTGCACTTTTGAGGAACAGTGACAATTATGTGCTGGTATTTTTGTCGTTTATATATAAATATATATTTGTGTGTTTATGGGTTTAGAAGAGACAGTGAAGGGAAGTGTGTATATACATACCTCCATTCATTGTCTATGCTCTATATATGCATGTCTACTAGGTATAAAATAGATAGTAAATGGATGTAGTGTTAAAACGTTTGTTTGGTGACTTTTTGTAATAGGTTATTGGTTCAAAACTTTGTGGATATTAGCTTTTATATATATATATAAAAGGTCTTTGTTATTTTTTAATTCTTTTTAATACGAGTTTAAGTGATTATTTAGAAAAGTGTAAGTTGTAGAACTTAATGTGAGGAGTTATAAAGGGAAGAATTATAATGTCATTGTGAAGGAAACAATAAAAATAAGGTGTTTACATATTGAGTGTTATGTATGTGTGTGTGTATATATATATATATATATCGGGATTCGGGATTCGGAACATTATTATTTATAACCTTTACAAAAATGTAATTACTTTAAAAACCCTACTATGATAAATAAATCAAATGTTTGCACAACTTTTTTCAATCTTTCTTCTATTCAGGATTCGGGATTCGCAATGATTTTTTCCATTCAGCTTTTAATGTTGTTCTCGATGATCAGCAACAACAAATCTGAAGGGTTTTCGAGAAACAAAGGATTATTCCCCTTCGACTCACTCCAACAAAGAGACAGTTGTGCTCATTGCTTGTTTTGTGATGAGGAGAGTAGAGAACACGTTCTTCATGCAAACACAATCCTGTAAATCTTAGATACTAACATAATGTTTTAGTTGTTACCATCGGCCTTTTGAAATTATGTATGAAATCATCAGCTCTTTTCTGGAGCTCTTCAGGTGGCTATGAATCATACTGTAGATAAAATAGCTGATGAAGCACACTGTAAGTCATCCGATCTGCTCTAACTTATCTAGATCGACACTTGGCTATTCAAATTTTGGAGTCTTTCTATCCTAAGTAGGTTTTAGATCGTTGATGGCCTACTTGACATTGATAAGACAAAAGAAGACAGCCAACATGGTCAGTTGGAAAGCATCACAAATAAGTTATTGGCAAGGGAGCAGGCAGAGCATTCAATTATGATACTATGGAAGTTATCGACATGAATGATGAGAGCATTAACAAGGTTGTTTATAGTCATTGGAAGGTGAAACAATAGCAGAAGTAATCAATGCACAGCCGTGATATTACCACAGAATAATTTGTCATTGACACCATGTCCTACATATCAATTAGGTTTACTAAGTTGGCCATAGTTAGCATCTTTTGGGGAAGCCACAATTACCAGTGTTGGAATTTGATGGCCTCCTCCACACATTGAGAAAAATCCATATAGTGGCTTAAACTTGAACTTCAATATTGTAAATACTTTTTATTCATATAAATATATTTCTACTGTAAATACTTGTATTTTTAACAGTCAGTTTTTCAAGCTCCAAATCAAGGTTGAGGTCTGCAAAAAATGTCGCACGCCCTTTGATGGAAAAATGACAAAACACTTCAATAGGGCTGTCAATTTTAAATGACGCTAACCTTTGAGGCTACTTGCATAGTTGAGAATAGAGGTCGTCATCATTTATTGTTTTTGTAGGTATGAATGCAAAGTATCTGTTTGGATTATCCTTTTTTAGCCTCTATCCAAACTTTTTAGTTTGTCAAGTTATCTTCAGCTTTCTCTCTTCAGCATAATTTTAAACCTTTTGCTTATTTAGACATTAAAACTGATGAACTACTGCCAATTTTGTCATGGTTGAGCGGTAAAGACGGTGACCTAACATTTTCTTTCTTTACCATAATTCAAAACATTTTGTTTTTTTAAACATTAAAACTGTTGAGCTATTTCTAGTTGAGTCATGGTTGAGCGGTGAAGACAGTTGCCTATCAGGTCACCCACCAACATTGATTGCCACAAAAAACAGTTGGGGCAGGTGTCGATTGGGCCAATTGTAGCTCTTTTGAAGTTCAAAGGAAACACATTTCAAAACAAAACTGGTGAACTTATTTGATTTCAATATTGATTAGGCTCTGGGCTCTGGGATTTCTGATTTTAATTTTGATGAGCCAAATGTAATGCTTCTAGAGTTTAATGAAGACACTTGAAACAAATAGTGAACTATTCTGATGTCAAAACCTTAGACATGAGCTCTCGACTTCCTGATTTGATTTTGATGGGCGAATAGTAATGCTTCTGTAGTTTATAGGAAAAACTTTCAACCATAAATAGTGAACTGTTTTGATTACAGAATCTTCCACATGAGCTCTTTATGGAACCTTTCTATTATGAATTTTCATAGGATACCAGGACTTATTAAAATCTATTGGATAAAATCACAATTTTATCTCACGAGCCCATGGTTACCTCATGTTTGATTTCAAGCAAACGATCATTTTGTCACATAATCTAGTTGCATACTCAGTATGTGGGACATTCGTATGCATAGAGGGTTAGTTGATATCTGATCTTCTCTTCTTCCTTTTTCTAACAGATGTAATTTTGCAATGTTTTCTTTGAAGAAATTCAATGGAATTTTATCATGTGCATTCAATTTCAAGAGAAAAAATGGCAAGAAAGAGTCGGTGACTTACCGTCGTTGCTGGTTTGGTGAATCCCCCCACGTCCGCTACTGGACACCATAACTGAAGGCTTCTCTGTAGTATTCTTAAGCTATCAAAATCTGCCTCAGCTTTGATTTTCCACAGACTTCTTTATTTGACAAATTGCAATCAGATTTTGAGAAGCTATACAAAGGTCAACAATTCAACCAGGAAACAAAGTGCAGTTTCCTGTTACTGTAGCAATCCTGGCCATGAAGTTTTAAATTTATTTTCTAAAACTTCAAATTCAGCACTTTGAAGCAACCGTCTCAAAAACCTGCAAAATCGACAAATTAGGGAGAACAAACTCCGTAACGAGCCTTTTGAAAAGAGCTTTAAAGCTGTGGCAAGAAGCTTTCAGCTCCAAGAGGAGCTCGAAACAGAGCAAAGAAGGCAGATATAAGAACAAATTTTTGTTTTGAACCTGAGACGGTGCAATCCGCATTCCCGCAATGTGGGTTGCGGGACCGCATTATGGGAGCTTGAAATTTATTAGTTGCAAGTTTTCCATCCCGCAACCCGCATCCCGAAATTTTGGGATGTGGGTTGCGGGATGGCAAACTTGTAACTAATAAATTTCAAGCTCCCACAACCCGCATTGCGGTATGCGGGATTCAGGATTCAGGATTTGGATTCGGGATGCAAAACATTATTATTTATAACCTTTACAAAAATGTAATTACTTTAAAAACCCTACTATGATAAATAAATCAAAATTCAACATTCTCCAAAACACACATCAAACCACCATCAGACTGAAATACAGCTTATCCCCAGGTGGGTCTTAATATAATTACCAAGTTATATTACATTATGAAGAGTTACAGATGGCCTAATTCTGCATTATTATTACGTGCTAGTGGTTGAGAGACTCCGGAATAGTGCGCCTGAATTGTTATCGGAAGCGTCACGTGGAACTGCAATTTATGGTCATTATAGGCACATTCGAACCGGAGTTTTCTTCTAGCAGGATTGCTTTCACAAAAGTTTGTACTGTGATGACTATTATCTATGACCTCTATGATACTCACAGAATGCTAGATGAACTCAAGATCTTTACAGAGGCAGTCGGACTATAAATTCGAATCACAAATACTTTTTAGATGGCGTATTGACAGCGTAATAATTGAAAAATCGGAATTATTTGTTTTGTAATTATGGAAAAGGATTTGTCATTTCTATGAGAAAATCACTTCCTCTTACAATGTCTTGTTTACATCTACATTAGATCTCATATTAAGTTTCATTACGAAACTTCATAGCCTTTTAACATGTCAAAATTATAGTGAGCTCACAAAGCTTCTCTCCAAGTTGTTTGAGTATAGAAAGACCACTATAAAACAAACTAAATAATTAATTTTTTTAGGTCCAATAAACCAAAGTTTGGTCTAAAAAGACGTTAACTATCATCATCATCAATATAAATTCTGTATTCCATAAAATATTGAGGTTGTTTTATATGTAATTTTCTTATGTTTTGCTTTCTTATTGCTACTAAGTTTGGTTTGACACCATGTAAACACTATACGAATAAATATTCCAGATCATATCATGCCTAAGCAACATTGTGTTATACTGGCAGCAGGGATCTTTGTTAACGTCCAAATGCACTGCCCTCTAATTAATTTTTGGGTTCTTAGACCCGTTTATTTATACCGTTTTCAGATGGGATCTTTCTTTGATAGACAACCTTCTCGACTACATGAAAATTGCATTGGAGATTTTCTTCAAGACATCCAATGAACTGATTGCTAAAGTTCTGAAAGACCAAGGGCGAGATATGGTAGCCTACATATGGAAAAATGTAGTATGTATTGTTAATTATGAAGAACATTTTGTTCAAAACCATCAAATTCACAAAACCATCAAAACTTAAAAAACTTGCGGGATTTTGAATTTTAATATTTTCGAAGTTTTTCATCCTGCATCCCACACTCCACAATTGCGGGATGCGGGATGCGGGATCACAAAACCACTACACTCACACAAACAAAAACTTTTTCGCATCCCGCATCAATATAATGTAACCTCAGGTTTCAGTAGTCGAGTTATTTCTTAATGAATCTTCTAGAATTCATGAATAGGTGCTTTGAAGAATTTCGAAGTTAAAAAAGGTTCCATAAAAAAACACAAGTTTACATTTTATATATCTTAATTAATCCTTTGCATTTCAAATTATCTTTACCCACTTCTTTTGGTAAAAGAAAATGACTTTTAATGCCTTGCCTAGCCTTCATGAATAGGTGCTTCAGAGAATTTCAAAGATGAAAATGGAGGGTTTTTCTACAATTCCACTGGTGATCAACTTGAAGAAGAAGATGATAAATGAATGAGAAGCATGTTGTCATTGTTTCAAGCTTCTAACATTTCGTTTCCCGGAGAAAAAGTGATGGAAGAGGCAAAGACATTTACAACAGATTATTTGAGGGCATTTACAACAGATTATTTGAGGGAAGTTTTAGGACGATATGTGATCGACATCGATCAAAGCCTTTTTAGAAAGGTAAACAATAAGAAATGAGTATATTAGGGTTCTATGAGTATAACACCTCTCAAAATAAATACACTTCAATTTTCTACAGAATTATATATTAATTATAATATTCTAGAGACATATTTTGAACATTAACGAAACTTGCTTCTTTTCAAACAGCCTCAATTTAGGTGAAGTATGCATTGGAGTTTCCTTGGCATTGTAGTCTGCCCAGATTGGAAGCAAGGAGCTATATCGAAATATATGGGCAAGATGGTTCATGGCTCAAATCTTCATTTTCTCAATAAAAGTATATTTCACTTAACCGCCAGCTTCCATATATATTATGCATATGCTAGGGCGTGTCTTTTTTTTTCAAAGGTTTGATACTAAACGAAACATTTTAGAGCTGGCGAAATTGGACTTCAATATTCTCCAAAACACACACCAAACCGAAATACAGCTCATCTCCAGGTGGGTCTTAAGATAATTCCCAGGTTATATTACGTTACGAAGAGTTACAGATGGCCTAATTCTGCATTATTATTACATGCAGGTGGTTGAGAGACTCTGGAATAGTGCACCTGAATTGCTATCAGAAGCGTCATGTGGAACTGCACTTTGTGGCCGTTATAGGCACATTCGAACCGGAGTTTTCTTCCAGCAGAATTGCTTTCACAAAACTTTGTATTGTGATGACTATTATCCATGACCTCTATGATACTCACGGAACGCTGGATGAACTCAAGATATTTACATAGATAGTCAGATAATAAATTCGAATCACAGATACTTTTTAGATGGCGTATTGACAACGTTTATAAAAAATCTCCCATATACTTCAAACCTAAGACTCGAGAGCATTGACGAAAACGTTAATGGGGGGAGAAGACCAAAATTGATGGCATTCCCAATCTCGTCAAGACCAAAACTAATTATGTTCCCAGTCTTTTCATGACTGAATATGAAGTAGCATATATCATAGACTGGATAACACTTTGCCTGCTAGTGGATAATACCACATCAAATTTGATCCAGCACCTCGTCAAATTGAACCAGACGCAAGACTCCGGATGGAGAACGTTTTGCAAAGTTAAAGCCTGAGTGTTTTCAGAACATAGTTCAATTGGACACGCCATGGTACAAAATAAAGCCTGAGCGTTTTAATTCCATGCCGCTTTCTTCCGTATTTGCTGGATC
>LPNX010524277.1:215645-339553 GCA_001517045.1 Pseudotsuga menziesii
GCTGTGACATATGTATCGAAATAATCCTTATCATGGTGTATGGTAGTTTCATTCGACCAATCCAACATGTCTGTAATGTCCTCTTCTTCTTAGGCATTGAGGACCGACCTGCTAACCTATATGATTCCCATAGGTTCGAGCGGGCATTGACAGTCAGGGAATCAGTTGTGGACTGATTCCATATAAGAAGATCTAGGGCATCAATATTATATCATCATTGCGTAGACAAGGGCCACCCGAGCCAAGGCCACTTGCATGCATGACATCCGAGCATTATTTCATGATGCATGCACCCAATTGAGTCTCCATGCACTTGCATGCAAGTCAACTGCAAATTAGAAGTTTAAATGACCTAATTAGGGCAAAAGTTAGGTGATTCACAGTTGGAAGTTATAAAATAAAGGTAAAGTGAATGGAGAAACACACTTATATGATTAATGATTTGAAGATTCGAATTGGAGAGATCAGTTATCTAATTAGTTGGGGTTGAGTGCATGCTCAGCTAACTGGTGCATTTCGGCAGTGAAATCTATCTGCCCTAGTTCATCATCAGGTTGGGTCATCCAGATTCAACACTACTTCATCACCATGTTCTATTCATCAGTTTCTTTGAGAGATTGATTATTCATCTAGTTGGAGGGGTTCTCCATCATACCGTGGTACCATGGTCAGAGACATATCTATTAGTTTTCTTCTCTACAGAGGGAAAAAATTATGCATGTTGCTTCTATTCCTCTGAGAAAACCCTCATCACCCTTCCCCTGGAAGAAGGGCCTCCCATCTAGAGTATCAAGCAAGTTATCAGCATTTATCACTATCTGGAGGGCATCTTTTTGCATGGGAAATTTCCATTGAGGAGGATACTTATGTTTTATACTATTGAGCCACCATTTCTTCTACATGTTGTTTCCATCACTTCCAGAGGGGTAATATAACTGTAGTGCACATCATCTAGGTCTTCATCAGTGGATTATTTATTATTTAGGAGCATCTACAGCTTTGGAGGAGGGCGCATTCACCTATGGAGGATGATTTGGCCTATCTCCTTATTTCTCCATCATAATTCTTGCACGTAGGGACCATCCTCTTCATCATCAGCAGATCTACATACCGGTATATACATGCATTAATTTCTCCTATTTTCTAGCATTTCAGTATTATCTAGGGCACAGATCTATATGCAAATGCATGCATGTAGAGATCAAGGTTTGCTTTCATATTCGATTGAGGCATAAGCCTACTAGCCATCTGCAATACACAAAGAAAAAGAAAAATATCAGTTTGGGATATTACAATGGTATCAGATTTATTTTCCTTGCCAGCTGTGGGCATGCAAAATTATAAATGAATTCAGAAGGCCCATACAACATTACTTATAGGAGACAAAGGTTTAGAGACAGTGATAGAGGAGAAGAGGAGTTAGAGGACATAGAGTTGGGGGATAGAGAGTATCAGTTTGGAAAGGGAAAAGAAACAACGGTCGAGGATGATAAAACAACTTTCAATAGTCTCATATCAGCCATAAAAGAACTAACTACTAGGAAAAAATAAATGATGAGTACCTTCAGGAAAATGACGAAGAAAAATGGGCCCACCCAACACAGTTCCTTGTTTCCCAATAGTGATAGGGTATCCACCAACAGTAGTAGGGAGCACTTACATACCAACATGCATATCCATCCCCATATATACCAAAATCCTTCCTGACCTACCATGCCTCAATTCTTAGATAGTCCAGCTGCAACGCCTCTAGCATAAGTAGAACCACAAGAATCCATGAGTACCTATCTTAGAGAGTATAGAGTTTTAGGAGATGAATTCCATTCATCCATGACATTCACTAACTTATTCCAATTTAAAAGTAGGAACAAACCCATATCTTACAATAGGCCATTCACCCAAAACTATGAGTTACAAGGCACCATAGGGAAACTGACTATCGCTACCTTTGAGGGCACCCGAGGTGTCCCAACCCGAAATTGGGTACAGAAGTTGGATACATACTTCCAACTCAACCCCATGATTGAGACAAATGTCATTAAATTGGCTACTTTTAATTTGGATGGAGAAGCACATGAGTGCTGGTACCACGAGTTAGTGACACTAGGTCACAATACCATCACATCGTACCCATATTTTACATAGAGGCTCATTGAGCGGTTTGATCGGAAGGACCCTGAGGTACACTTTAGATAGATGGCTCATCTCAAGTAGACAGGTATTGCATATACATTTATTTCATAGTTTCAAAGGATAACAGTCATGGTGACAGATATATCAGAGAGCAGGTTGATCATGTTGTGTATAGAGGCCCTCACTGAACCCTTATGGGTATGGGTCAAGTCCTATAGACCCACCACCCTAGCAAATGCCATCAACCGGACTACAGATTTGAAAGATGTAGTACCCAAAAATAGGTTTCCTCCCAGAACAAATTTCCCTATTAAATATAAAGAGAGGAAACCCTTCCAGAAAGAATGGATGGACAATGATACCCGACAAGACCTTAGAAGAAAAAAATTATGTTTCAGTTGCCAGGAACCATGGGTACTAGGTGACAAATGTTCAAGAAAGGAAAATTCATACTACATAGAGGCCTATTCTAACAGTGGGGAGGATGAGGATTATCAATATCAGGAGCAGGAAGAGACACCAGAGATAGTTGACGAGGGACATGCCGCAGGAGGTACCATTGCTACCGTGATAGGGGTTCCTAGATTCCACACTCTCTGGATCAGAGGTACCATACAGGGCCATAGAGTGGGAGTGCTGATAGATGGTGGGGCACCCCACAACTTTATTGATGTTACATGGGTTAAAAGGAGAGGCATTCAGTCTGAGATTTTTGATGGGTTTTCAGTAGCTGCAGCAGGTCACACCATGGAGTGTAGTCAGAGGATTCCTAAATTAAAAGTAACACTTGGGAATTATACAATGATAGAGACATTATATGTGGTATATGTACCTAAAATGAACGTGGTATTAGGATTTCAGTGGTTATATTCCATAGGGAAGTATTCTATGAACTACCAGACCATGGAGATGGAGTTCACAAGAGCAGAGGGACAGAAGGTAGTATTGTGATGGATGAATACCTACCCTCACATAGGATGGAGGCAATACTCCGACATGGAGATATTGAGCGGGAAGCAGAGTGTTTGGTTACGTTCAGGAAACCACCAGATCAGGCCACCCAATAACCACATGTATAGAGGCCTTACTACAGAAGCACAAGGCAGTATTCAGAGACCTTCCAGGAGGTCAACCACCAGATAGGGGTTTGAGCACATTATTGAGTTAGAGGAGGGGACTCAACCAATTATCACCACTCCTTACAAAAATCCTAAGAGGTACAAAGATGAGATAGGGAGTACAATCAAGGAACTACTCAAGATAGGGTATATCAAACCGAGCTCCAGTCCCTTTGCATCTTCAGTAGCACTAGTAAAGAAAAAATATGGAACCCTACGCATGTGCATTGATTATAGGGCACTCAACAAGAAGACCATAAAGAACACGTATCCCATCCCCATGATTGATGAGCTGATGGATGGACTACAGGGGGGAAAGTACTTTTCCAAGATTGACCTCCACTCAAGTTACCATCAGATGCAGGTCAGGGAACACGATGTTCTAAAGACTGCCTTCCATTGCCACTATGGACATTATGAGTTTCTAGTGATGACATTCAGCCTCACTAATGCACCATCTACTTTCCAGTCATGCATGAACCATATCTTCAAGGCTCAATTATGTAAGTATCTTCTGGTATTCTTCGATGACATATTGATATACAGTAGAACTTGGGAAGAACATTTGAGACATCTAGATGAAGTACTTGGCATTCTATAGGAGCAGTCACTATATGCCAAAATGTCTAAGTGTGAGTTCGTCATCCAAGAAATGTTATACTTGGGGTATGTGATAGGGGCCAACGGGGTCTAGGTGCACCTAGAGAAGATTCGAGCAATATTGGATTGTCCTACACCTACAAATCTGACAAAACTGAAGGGCTTTTTGGGCCTTTTCACCTACTACAGGAGGTATGTTAGTGGATTCTCACAGATGACTGCACCCCTCATAGATCTTACCAAGAAAGGGGCATTCAGTTGGTCAGACATGCCAAAAATTCAAGAAAATGAAAAAGTTAATGAGTGCATGCCAAGTATTAGCTTTACTAGACTTTTCTCAACCCTTCGTGTTAGAATGTGATGCTTTAGGAGAGGGAATTGGGGAAGTTTTGATGCAGAACAACCACCCCATTTCATTTGAGATCAGGAAGCTCAAAGACTATGAGCGCCACTATTCGATATATGACAGAGAGATGTTAGCCATTCTCCATGCGCTAACCAAGTTCATGAAGTACTTAGTGGGTGGCAGATTCAAGGTTAAGATAGATCACAATAGCTTGAAATACTTCCTAGAGAAGAAAGAGCTAAACAAGAGACAATAGAAATGGGTAAGAAAAATTCATGCCTATGAATTCGAGATCGAGTACGTAAAGGGAAATAAAAATCTAGTGGTCAATGCACTTTCTAGATGACCAACTACTTTATCCCTTATGAGCATCTCATCAGATTGGAGATCTCATCTTTTGGCTGAGTACTCCAAAGATAATTTTTCTTGCGAGCTATTGGATGGATAGATTCAGGATGATAGGTACCAGGTAATTGAAGACATCATATACTACAAGAACAGAATCTTCTTGGTTCCAGAGTCTTCCCTCAAGAAGAATATTTTGCAGGCATCGCATGATTCACCATTAGCAGGGCATCAAGGATTTCTCAAGACCTACAAACAGATTAGAGAAAGGTTTTCATGGAAGGGCCTTAAGAATGATGTAATACAACATGTGAGAGTGCATCTTGTTCCATTAGAACAAAATAGAGAACACCCACCCGGCTGGTTTACTATAACCCTTACCTATTCCCGAGCAAAAGTGGGAGACCATCTCTATGGACTTCATTATTAGGCTACCCAAGGTTCAGGGTAGAGACTGCTTGTATGTAGTGGTGGAAATATTGACCAAGTTTGCTCACTTCTTTGCCATTTATTCATATTATTCAGCAGCATAGGTAGAAGAACTATTTTCCAGAGAGGTATTTAGACTCCACAGGTTACCCAATACCATTTTCAGTGATAGGGACAACAAATTCATAGGAACCTTTTAGCAAGATATTTTCCAGTTAGTGGGGACCAAGCTAGCCATGAGCACAAGTTATCATCCACAGAGTGACGAGAAGACAGAGATTCTCAACAAGTGGATTGAGGGATACTTGAGAAATTACGTAGTAGGTCAGCAGAGGACATGGATCAAATGGATACACTTTGGTGAACATTGTTACAACACCACCCAACATATGACCATTGGGATGACCCCTTTCTGAGCTCTATATGGGTATGATGCTTCCACTTTCACAAACTAGATATTCGGCGATAGAAGGGCCCCCAAGGCCAAAGAGTGGATTTAGGAGGGTCAAGATATCCTCAAGATACTCAAGGAGAACATATAGGCTGCTTAGAATCAGTAGAAGATATATGCGAATAGGAACATGGTTAAGCGCAGTTTTGAGTTAGGAGACTTCATTTATTTACGCCTACAACCTTACTGACAGTCATCTCTTAAAAATAAAGGAGTGGAAAGATGCAAACCTCGCTTCTATTGTTCATACAAGATAGTATGGAAGGTTGGAGAGGTAGCATATGAGGTAGAACTACCCGCAGAAAGCAAGATTCACAACGTATTTCATGTCTCCAACCTCAAGAAGGAAGTCGGTCAACAGATTGTTACATCTTTCGAGATGCCCCCCTTGATGATGAGGGGCAATTGATTCTAGTTCCTGAGCGCATTCTAGAGGTGCGAGAGCAGAAACCGAGGAATAGAATCATCAGAGACTACTTGGTTCAATGGAAATATCTACCTATAGAGGAGGCCACCTGGGAGGGAGAACAAGTATTACAACACCCAGCTTTATAGTTGCTTGAGGACAAGCGAATTCGATCGGGGAGGACTATAATGTCCTCTTTTGCTTAGGCATTGAGGACCAACCCGCTAACATATATGATTCCCATATGTTCAAGTGGGCACTGATAGTCATGGAATCAGTTGTGGACTGATGCCATATAATAATATCTAAAGCATCAATATTATATCATCATTGGGTAGACGGGGGCCACCCGAGCCAAAGTCCACATGCATGCATGACATCTAATCATTATTTCATGATGCATGCACTCGATTGAGTCTCCATGCACTTACATGCAAGTCAACTGCAAATTCGAAGTTAAAGTGGCCTAATTAGGTCAAAATTTAGGTTATTCACAGTTGGAAGTTATAAAATAAAGGAAAAGTGCATGGAGAAACACACTTATATGATTATTTATTTGAGGATTCGAATTGGATAGCTCGGTGAGCTAAGTTGGCGTTGAGTGCAATATGCTCAATTAACTGGTGTATTTCGGCAGCGAAATCTATCTGACCTAGTTCATCATCAGGTTGGATTATCCAGATTCAGCACTACTTCATCATCAGGTTCTATTGAGTAGTTGCTTCGAGAGATTGATTATTCATCCAGTTGGAGGGGTTCACCATCATACCATGGTCAGAGACATATCTATTCATTTTCTTCTCTACAGAGGGAAGAACTTCTGCATGCTGCTTCTATTTCTCTCAGAACACCCTCATCACCCTTCCCCTAGTAGAAGGGCCTCTCAACTTGAGTATCAAGCAAGTTATCAGCATTTATCACTATCTAGAGGGCACCTTTTTGCATGGGTGAATTCCATTGAGGAGGATACTTACGTTTTAGGCTATTGAGCCACCATTTATTTTGCACGCTACTTCCATCACTTCTAGAGGGGTACTATAACCCTAGTGCACATCATCTGGGTCTTCATCAGTGGATTATTTATTATTGAGGAGCATCTACAGCTTTGGAGGAGGACGCATTCACCTGTGGAGGAAGATTTGGCTTATCTCCTTATTTCTCCATCAGAATTCTTGCATGCAGGGACAATCTTCTTCATCATCAGTAGATATACATACTGGTATGTACATGCATTAATTTCTCCTATTTTCTAGCATTTTAGTATTATCTGGGGCACAGATCTGCATGAAAATGCATGCATGCAGAGATCAGGGTTTGCTTTCATATTCGATTGAGGCATAAGCCTACTAGCCATCTACAGTACACAAATAAAAAGGAAAATATCAGTTTGGGATATTACAATGTCCATGTTTGAATCATCTTCAAGTAACAAAAGACCATGTATATGTGTGGAGCCACGATGTTGCCATTCATACCTAAAACAATCATAAACTATAAGAGTATAACTGTGCAGAAAGAGAAACAACAAGAAGAAGGCATACATTTTGAAAAAGGCACAAAGAAGAATGCAAACTTGTACCACATGTCTTTAGCGCCAAGCTAATTTTCAAGGATTTACTCACAGAAAAATGAAAAGCAATGGTGCATATACAAGGAAACAATATGTGGGTAATCTATAACATTTTGAATCTTTATAGCATGTTCATTTGTTAACTTTTGAAGTCCATCGTTTGGCATCAACGAATGCAAGTTGGGCCACTTTGTATCAGCAACACTCAAGGTAAAAACAAGGTGTAGAAGCCTAATTGAGTAATCATTTCTTTCAACTCAGCGTGCCACTTATTCCAATACCTCTAAGTGAAGAACCGAACCTCATCAAATTCTTAGCCAATTTACTATAAGGAAAGTCAACCAATTGACGATGCAAATTTTCTATTAATGTGGGAGAATTATCTTTCATATTCTTTTGTACGAAGACAATAGTTAAATCTTAGCTACGATGGTGCATAATCATATTTAGGATGAAATAATGAAAGTGACATATATATCTCTTAGGCCAATATCGGGCCAATCAACGTGCCATATATATAAACCATCTTCATTTTCAAAAAAAAATCGTATATCTTCCATGTCTCGAGATTCATTAATGTGTTGAAGCATTAATGAAACATCGCTATAATATTTATCCATTTGGAGCTTTTAGTGCAATACATTGATGAATCATGATCTCTTAACATAACAATCATAAGATCTACCTTGGGGGGCTTCCTTTGAACAATTATGATGCCAAGGTCTTCAACACGATGTGGAAGGGTTTTTGCAATCATAGATATATCATGTGGAAAGAAAATAGTATGTCCACTATATTTATACTCGACACCATGAGCATGTGTCACTTGAAATATATTGTTTATGTAATGACCCAATCAGATATGATTGGTCATTAATTTACATTTTCCAAAATTTGCAAACAACATAAGGAATTGAAGGGTGGTCAACTAGTCACTTTCACTAGAAGAAAGAGTGTAGTATTGAATTTCTGGAAGAAGGGGGGATTGGCTAGCTAAAAATCCTGTGCACAATTTGCTAGGACCATTTATGCTTCGAACATCAGTGAGACTGAATTCTACTCCAAGGATCCTAGGCACCCTAGCATATACATACTATATATTTATCTTAACACTTCCTCAAAACCAAAGATGTGGGATTTAGGATTATGTAATCTTGGGAAACTTCAACTTCCAAACATATGTCAGTTCCAGATCAAAATTACATGTTTTGGAAACGTTTGGCTAACTTTGGAAGTCTTACAAGCAAGAAGGATTCTCTGTGCTACACAACAAGTTCGACTTCAGGGATTTCCAAACAAGTGAAGGAGGGAATGAATTCTTAGAATCAGACATGGATAAGGTTTATTAGTGTTTTTAATAACACTATAAAATGACAAAACACAATTTTTTTAGGCATAATCCATCCAATTGATGCATCACTTAAAAACTATTATAAATTCATCAAAATTAGACTATGTGCATAGAGATCATATGCAAACCAAAATATTATTTATTGATATGCATGATTAAATTCATAAATATTTTATTACATCAAATAAATCATTGTAATTCTGAAATACTCTTCATAGAGAACTCAGACACGGCATCATTAAACCAGGAACTATTAGAAAGAAGAGAAGAGACTAGAAATTCATCGAGATTCGAATGGGAGGTTCTCAATCATTGTAAAGATATCTTGAACTTGGATGGAATGAACTTCATAAAATACAATAAAAAAACCATTAATGGTTGAATTCCATTAATCCTCGAATACCACTAGAAGAACAGTAGGGGCACACCTCCTCACTGAGACTAGGGGCACATCTCCCAAGTCTAAGAGTCTAGAGCTCTTAATTCAATACTCAAACTAGAAATAGATATGAGAGTGGTGCACTACTATTCTCTTATATACTAATTGGACATCTTCATACATTGAATGTGGTAACCTTCATCACTAATGCACCCTCATTGACTTCTTTTAACCAGGGATGATTTTAAGGAACCATACTTATTTAAAAGTGTATAAATGTTGGTGAATCTTACCAATTCTTAAAATGCCAACTATAAAATGTTTGGCGATATTTTTCAAAAAAAAATTTAATTTCCAAGTATTTTATATCGTTTATATAATAATTTGGCAATTTTTAGGGGGGGGAAAGTTTACCCCATCAAAATTGGGCAAAACAGGGCTTCAAAAAATGCAAAATGGCGAATCTTTTTTTGGAGAAAACCCCCTAAAAATATCCCATGGGCTAAATTTCGCCCCTAAAATTATCCCTACTTTTAACATATATGCTTTTACCTTATATTTACCCTACTTTGTTTCAATTTTTCTTTATCTTGCTTTTCTACTTGTGGAAACATCTTTATTTTCATGGATTTCCTATACTTTCCTACTTTTCCAGTACTTTTTCTTATTTTTCTTATTCTTTATTCTTTTATGGGTGTTCCTTCCTTTCTGCATGGTTTCTACTTTTTTGAGTTTCCGGCTTCTGGTCTGCCATCCATATTTTTAGTGACTTTATTGATTTTATTTGCTTTTCTTCTCATTTCCATTGTGGATGACAACTCATTGGCTACAAAATTTAATTCACCCCTCCTTGGACACCTAGCACATCCACTTAATTACAAAATTAAATATTATCACATATGCATTACTATTTTAACATAACACTCTAATCCTAAGTTTTTCAAAATTTAATATTGTGGCAATTAATAAATCTAAATTTACCCCTTGTCATGCTAGGATTAGGACAAAATAATTAGGGGTTATCTAAGAAACAGAGTGGTCATGAATTCCTCATGGAGGGGACATTACAGTCCTCCCCTCCAAAATATTTCTTGTCCTCAAGTAATTGTAAATATGGTCGATGAAGAACCTGTACACCATTTCCACAATACTTTGCAGTGTTACTTCAAAAACCATATGAGTCTCATATTTAACATAAATGACCTTTTCTTTACAAACTTTCATTGTTCATCCTCTCCATCAATTAATATTGACATTAACCATTGTGGTTCAAGGCCAATCTTAATTTTTCTTTCCCTTAGGAAATTTGTGCATTTAGCCACTGCATGCATGATGACTAACTCCACCATGTGGTTGAATGATGTCTATAATGGGATGCAATCCAATGGGATGTCTATTTGGCCTCAAGACCATTTTTTATATTCCTTGGGGAGCATAACCTTTATGCCAAAATGGTAGAGTAAAACCTTGTGGGGAAACATGGAATAAATATACATCATCCTCTTCGTTCCATTGAAAATTGTGTTAGGGTTCTCATCCCAACAGGAGACTCCTTTCTTTTCTTGGTCAGACACATGAGTTTTGAACTAGAAAGAATATTTACATGGTGCACTATTCTCCCATTTATTTACATATATGGGATATATCCAAACAAGGATGGACCAAATTCTCTTCATATGAGCACCAAATATAATAATAACAATCATAGAATCAAGACATATCATCTCAATCCTTCCAAATTCATATTCAAACAATGTGTGATGCCCTCATTTCTTTACCCAGGTATATGACGTAGATACCAAATTAAAAAAGTGCTTCACTAACATCCTACCAATAACCAAATGTGATAAATAAATAAATAAATAATGAACACAAGCTTACTAGATTGCTTGTTGTTGTAGAAATAATAGCTCCAATGCTATGAGCAAAGATTCTAAGAAGAATCACGGGAAATAGATCTTGCTACTAAGATAATTCTCACAAGCATACACAAGGAAAAATAGAGAGAAAAAAAGAGACTAAATCACATGAATGAAGAGATGAATATTGGAGTGTATCCTTCCATTGAATAATGATGAATAATACTGTACATAAATAGTACATCCCTCATAGTAAAATCGAGTTGTCTGGAGACAACTCATAAACTTACCAAATATGATAAACCCCCATAGGTGGATAAATCACATCCCAAATCAGTCAAGGACCTCACAAAATAAAGCATTCATGGGGTATAGATGGCATGTGTTGACTTTAAGGTGCAAGTGGATGCCAACTAATTAGCTAGTGGGTAGGAATTTAATCAAATAATAATTAAATATTATCCTAGGTTATGAGTGGGTTTAATAATTATTCCAACACCCCCCTTTAAGTATGACTTTATGATGGTATGTCAAAAATATATATGCATATGGATGCATATAGGGCCTGACAACAAGGCTATGGTCACCCTTTATCAATTATTCATGTCCAAAAAGATGAGGAAAGAGGAAAAACCACATAGGGAAAATCCTCCCTCAAGAAAGGACAAGGCACAAAATTTGAAATAATATGTTTTCAAAATGTATTTATCTTCACTTGAATGAGCTGAATGAACTTCTTCTTGGTGAAATACTTGATGAATAAATCATGAACTCCATGATCATGCGCTAGAGTGTAGAACCTGTAAGAAGGAAGAGGAGAGACTCTTGGTATCTCATCAACTGATGAAGTAGGAGAATTATCTGAATGCTTCTTGTTGCTTTCAAAATATGATCTGCAAACATAATATGAAATGGAAAATAGATATGTGCATACTCCTTCCAAAAGAGTACAAAAATTAAGACAATTTGTTACACAATCAATTCCCTGAATAGCTGCAAAATTGTGACATGAATCACATGTCAATATTCCAATATGATGTTGAACCTTCACAGATATGATATGAGGCTGATAAAACTATGATATATCAAAAACATTAGCATATGGAACAGAAAAGTAAAAGGATTCAGTGACTGAGGATATAGGGCTAGACTAGGAAAATTATGAGCAACTGGGGAAAACTGATAGGTGTAAAAATATGAATGATGAATGGACATGAGATCTAAACCATAAGTGTTTAGAAAAGATCCAAACATATTTAATATAAGTCCAAATATGACTAAGTTCATGTATAACCAACCACTGAAATATAGACAAGACTTCAAACCATGTAAGATAGGTAACATTGCATAAAAGACCAATGGGGAATCAACTAGTGAACTTGGGATTTGTATAGTCTTAGGATTATTCAGAGGTATGGTAGATGGTGTGGATGGTGGTATGATTTTTTTCATGACATACATATCATCCTGTAAACAATATTCTATATCAAATATATATTCTTGTGAGGAAGAGCTTCTCAAAGACAAGACAGTGTCTAGTGAAAAATCACAATTTTTGGGAAATGAATCTAGTAGACTGAGAGGAGGACTGTAAAAGGATCTGATATTTTGGATTCTGATATATCAGAGAAATTAGAAAAGGATTTAACTCTGGCACTCAAGGAATAAGTTATATCACCTTGGAACTGCGCACTATGATAGTGTTTTGAGGAACCAGTGGGCTTCTCTAGCTCATCTGGAACTTCGATCTTGTGCTTTTCAAGAAGCTGAGACATGATTTCCATATTCTTATTGAAACACTTATTCTATGAATTAAATATCTTTATGCAATAACAACACTTGGATGTGTTCCCTTTATTCTTAACTTTCTTCATTAAATCTTCATAAGTAGGCTTCGAATCTTCATCTTCAATTTTTTACTTTGGTTTTTTCTCTTTCACAATTTGCTTTTATTTGGATTTGATATTCTTGATTCCTTGAACAATGAGAGAATTATCCTTTCCCTTGGAAGATCTAATAACAGCCATATGTACCAATTTATCTTGCTCATTTGTTAGTGAATCAAGGAAAGTACACAAATAATTCATTTTCCACTTAGGAACAACGAGCCTAGTAGCATGAAAAGTAGACACAAAAACCGAGTAATTGGGACCCAATTTAGAAATAATGAAAATGATTAATTTATCATCTTCATTATCAATCCCACATTGTTTGAGCATTAAAACAAGTGACTTGAATTTGGTGAAGAAACCCTCAATAGAATTGAAACTTCTTGGACTCAGTGAGAATAACTGAATCTCCAATTGAAGCACTCTTAGCTCATCTTTAACTCTAGAGAGAGACTCTAGTTGGGTCCACACTTGGTTTGGAGTGGTCAAACCATTTAGATGAAAGAGTAGATTAGGATAAATAGAGAGGAAAATCAATCCATAGGCTTCATCCAACCTATTATGCCACTTACCTTTCTCAATCACAACATTGGTATCATTCTCCAAAGCTAGAGTAACTTTGTATAGTCCTTTACTATGCAATAGAATGCCAATTTGGATTTCCATTCATGGTAATTGAAGGGGGTAATAATTATAGCTGAGGAAGAATCCATATTGCTGAGTTGATGCACTCAAGAAGAAACTCTCTGCAACCTGCAAAACAAAACTAGGAGAAAATATTGTAAGCTCTAGACAAGCTCTTCTTCATAGAGGGAGAGGAAACTGGATGCACTCCTCAAGTTTGTAGAACTTGAGAAACCTTGCTCTTTGATACCATGTAGAAATAAAATGATACCATGTAGAGCTTGAAAGGTTGTGTACCCTGTGTCTCTGATACCATGTATAAATAATGTATCCAATAATGCTATGAGAAAAAATGTTAAGAAGAAGCACAGGAAATAGATCTTGCTACTAGGAGAATCCTCACAAGCATACACAGGAAAAATAGAGAGAAGAAAAGAGACTGAATCACATGAATGAAGAGATGAATAATGGATTGTATCCTTCCATTGAATAATGATGAATAATAGTGTACATAAATAGTACATCCCTCATAGGAAAATCGAGTTGTATGGAGACAACTCATAAAGCTCATAAATGATGACTTACCAAATATGATAAACCCCCATAGGTGGTTGAAGAACACCCCAAATCAGTCAAGGACCTAACGAATTAGAAAAATCATGAATGATTTTTCAAGAGTGATGGAAAAACATGCTAATCCTTAAATATGGAGAGAAATTCATGAAGGATGGGTTGGAAACAAAAGATACCAGTTTCATAGTTAACTAGCTTTACCTTATCCAAAGAAAAGATGGATAAAGAAGAATAAAGAAGAATATGCAGTAAAGCATAGTTACCAATTTTGGATGTCCATAAAGTGGTCAAGATCAACTTAGAATCATAAATAAAGTATTCATGGGGTATAGATGGCATGTGTTCACTTTAAGGTGCAAGTGGATGCTAACTAATTATCTAGTGGGTGGGAATTTAATAAAAAAAATGATTGAATATTTTATCCTAAGTTATGAGTGGGTTTAATAATTATTCCAATAGTTGTGTGCTTTACTCATGTAAGATGGTGAAACCATAGGTGCACTAGCCAAGCCAATGCTCGTGCATGAGAATATAGTATAGCCACATTTTCCAAAAGGAGTTGTATTTTGTAGGACTTATTCTTCCAAGAAAAACTAATGGTTATGATAAAGGTGGAGATCAATATTGGGGTGGTACTTGACCTTATGCATCTCATCCCTCTCTGTCCAACATATTGTTACATGAATATTTCAGCTGAAATATTTGAGACCAAGATTGATTCTTGGATCCAAAATTAACCTACAAATGGGGAAGTGTATTCTAATTCCTCCTCTAAATTTTTCATTGTCCACATTAAGAACCTCATGATGAATCCCAAACAACCCAGCAAGAAGAAAATAATTCCATCCACCATAAATTTTCCCATGCAAGGAACTACACCATTTCTTAATATAGTTAGAATACAAGAAATGAAGGTTGGCTCACCCTCCTGGATCCCACTTATTATGTTGAAAAATTCTGAACATTTCTACCATTTGAATCAATTTCCATTATAAGGAGTGTCGGGATCCCATAATCAGATGGGTAGTCCATCACTACCCATGCATCTGAAAATATTTTCTATATGATCCCATAATGTTAGGGTGTTTTCTTGTAATAAATTCTTCCTCTTCTAACCCATGGATACATGTGTAATGGAGGCATGAAAGGGATTCCATGAATATATTTGTTGAATCTCACATAACAAGAAAATTAGTAATATTAATAAATTATTGAAAAAACCCAAAAGTACCATTACCTCCTTGCTTTCCCATATTTGTTCTATCCACCCATAAAGGTAGATCCTGATATTCTTCGAGAAAAGGTGTGATGGGAAAACTCACTCCATGTCATTTGATCCATCCATTTGAGTCAAGCATAATTCCGATGCAATTCTATGTATATTGGAAGGATTATATGGAATTTGTAGAAACTGTTTCTACTCTTCATAAGATTGCATGATGAATAATGTATCCATTAATATCCTACCAATGAAATCAAGATAGGTGCATCCTTGACTCTTCGTTTCTATCATGTATTTATCTACCAAATCAATGGATAAATATATACCTTTGCATGTAGATTCAGATGGAATCTCCTCAAGAAATTTCTCACTATCCTTTTGTATCCCATCAAGTGCTTCATCAATATATTATATGTTCTCCTTCCTCACAGTAGATTACAAATCTGGATATTCTTTCTCATGTTCAAACTTCTCATGAGGTTCATCCAAGTGTGAAGCAAGTGCCCTAAAATTAGACTTTGTGTCATTGCTTCCTTCAATAACTTGTATCAATGAATAGTCCTCATGCTCTCCTTGTGCATGAGGTCCCTTGAAAGCATGATTGCACAATAAAACACACATATATGATCACTAGTGGTTCTGGAAAAGGAATGTGAATCTCCCAATTCCACATGAAACTACTCTCCTTCTACTACTACTTTGGTTCGATGAATTTGAGAGAAATTTCTCAGTCCATGAAAAACTACAAGTATTCATTATTCATCTCTTCCATCTCTCTTTTGATGATGAACAATTCATAGCTAGAGACTCTTCCCACAACTCCACTTTGTCTCTCTTCCATCTAGACTCTCCCTACAATATCTTTAATAATCTTGTGTGCAACATTGGTTCTAGATATAGATTACATTAACCTTTCTTTTGCGACTAAGAGTAAGATCTATAAGTTACAACTTCATGGCTCCTTGACAACATAATGTGTGCTTCCACATGTTGGCTAATCTCTCATATGCAGGGATAATTTTAGGGGCGAATTTTAGCCCAGTGGGCTATTTTTCCATGTTTTTCTCCCAAAAAAGATTTTCCATTTTGCATTTTTTGAAACCCTATTTCGCCCAAATTTGATGGGGTAAACTTTTTTCACCCTAAAAATCACCAAATTTGTATATAAATGATATAAAATCCTTGGAAATTTAAATATTTTTTGAAAAATATCTCCAATCATTTTATAGTTGTCATTTTAAGAATTGGTAATATTCTCCAACATTTATACACTTTTAAATAAGCATGGTTCCTTAAAATCATCCCTTCTCATATGTGAGTCATGAAAAATCTTGTCCAATGATTCATCCTTTTCATTGCATTCATCCTTAACACCCAAAATCTTAGCCCCAGTGCTAGTAGACTCAACCATGCCACAATCAAACTTCTCCATGGAAGTGGATGCAACCTCATGATGACACAAAAGAATACTGTAATCTGAAATGTGATCATATATTTGTATCATGTCTTCCCCTCCAAGTGTGGAAGTTGGTGTAGCATCATCTTGCACCAACTCAATCGGTGCACAACTGATTGGTGAGGAAATGATTTTTTCTTTATTGTGAAGCATCAGTGATGGCTAAGAGGATGAGATTTGTTATTATCCATAATATGGTTCATTTTCCTTAAGTTCCTTTGAATTCATCTCATCATCAATATTCTGTGTTCTAATCTGGAAACCACCAACAAAGAAGTTGGAAAAAATGGACATGGACTCACTTCCCAAATTGTCAACAACCTAATGATGGGATGCTAAAACTGTAGCTATGCACGGTTCCTCCTCATGATTATGGATGGATTTGTATGCTCATATTTTTCCTCCTCAATTAATATCAATGTTTTCCCAAAAAATATCATGAAACTCCCGTAAAGGGATGTTCCTAGTGTAGATTTACCTTTAGTTTTATTGCCTTCTTTTGTGCTCTAAGAGGCGGAGCAACTTGGTTCCTCCCTTGATGTTTTGTTTCTCTCCAATGCCTCCACATAGGCATTCTTAGGATTACACCAAAATATGAAATTAAAATAATCTTCAAATGACATATATTTATAGAATTCATTCCCCAAGGCAATGTACTCCTGATAATGGAAAGGAAAGGTTTCACTTGTTGCTATCTATGTTTCCAAATTGTCCTTTGACCCAATCATTGATGATTCTAGATCATGGTGAATTTGGTAATAAAATTTACCATCCTCATCCCTAAGTAGGACTCCATCAACATATACAATTTATTCTTAAACAAATTCCTCAAAGTCAACATCCATTACAACAAAACCCTGCGATTAGCGTCTCTTTTAGCTTCCTTTTTAGAATCCACTATCACTCTTAGTGTATTTTCATAATTTTTTGGACAAAGTGGACGCTTTTCCATGGGATGGTGCTTTTAATGGTGTTATTATTGACACAGGTCCATCGACAGGGTTTCATGCCCTACCGACACCCTTAACTCAGCGATCTCTCTAAGCATCGGACCAGACAGGTTTTACCCTGCCCAGCAACACCTGCAAAGCAGATGAAGTCTCACCCGATATGTTTGAGGGTAAAATGTCAAAACCACGTTTCTACAGTTAAAAGGAGTATTGTGCGATATACTATCTATATGTCGCAACATTACTTCAGAGATCTAGACACAAGTTTATTATTGTAGATTCACATCATCAATCATCAGATCGCATTAACATATTAAGATCACAGCAAGATAATTACTCATAAATAGATCAGTCACGATAACATGATTTAAAACATACAAACATCCCATCATTCAAAAAGAACAATCATACTATGATAAAGGTTCATTCACATTGCATAATTCAACATAAGGAATAAGAAAGACATAAAAAAATAGTGTTTCCATAAAAAAATTGTCATGTCATATTACTTCCGCGTCAAAACAAGTTTTGGAAAACATCCCCACAGTTGTGACAAAACATACAATAGTCTTCTAGAGAGCACAATTCAACATAAGATCGTTACATTCATCTCTTCATTTATTGATCAAAATATTCTCTAAAATATTATTTCAACATTACAATCCTATCTCTATTTATAGGCTTGTGCCTTTTACAAAATGGTCCACTTTGATCAAATTCCTAATTGAATTTGACCAAAAACTAAAAAAACATGACCAATTCCTACAAAATTATGACCAAGCCAACTCTTTGTCGACTTTCCTACCTTGCATGCCATCTTTTGACTTACGCATCATCTTTAACCTTGCGCGTCATCCTTGGTTTTGTAAATCTTCTCTTCATCAAAACCGCCTACCAACAAGCCCCCAACACAATCTTGTGGCTCACCCTCAAGCCACGTCAACTGGAAATACTGTAGCCACTGATTTTGATCTTGAAGTCCTCATATTGTTGTTTGACTTCTTCTACCTTCTCTTTCATCTTGTCACCAATCTCTATGCAGTTTGTGACGTCCTTCTCAAGTGGATGTTCAACAATCTTCACAGTCACTTCTCTACATTTTTCCTACACCGCTTGAAGTGCAACAACTTCCTTCAGTGACAGTTGCACGCCAATGTCCTGAAACTCTTCAAGCTAAGTTTTGTGCCTCTGTTGACGCTCATGTGCCTTTGTGACTGCCTGCTACAACTCCTTTAATTCTTCTTCTTTCATGACCTACACAACTGGGGGAATCACTCTGAGTGATGTCTACAAGGAATCCAACTGTGGTTTTTCTTCCCTCATTTGTGTGTTAAGTTGTTCTAATTGTTCATCCTGGACCACGCTACCCCATAATTGTGTGGTGGAATTCGTAATCATATTGGCCTCTTTCTCAATCTCTTGAAGACATATTCAATGGACCCTTTTCACTTCACAACTTTATTTGGAGGTGTGTTTGGGCTCACCAGTGCCTGCAAGTCTTCAAGATCCCATTTGAAATTGACAATGACTTGTCCAAGTTTTTGCGCTTTGGCTTCTGCTTCCATGTCCTCTGGTATTTTTGGGATTTCTTGACGGGTAAAAGAAACTTCCTTCTCTAATCGTGTTCTGGAATCTCAAAGCTTCTCCTTCTCGACAATAAGTTTGTCTTGCTCCTTATTCAAGTTCTCTATCTCCTGTTTTGTTGCCTCTTCTCACTCCTATGATTTCAAAAGGTGGTCGCCAATGATATGCTCTCGGCGAACCAGTTCCTAAGCTTCCAACTTATTTCCACACTAAGGTGTGCGTCGATGGCTCATTTACGTCCAATGCAATTGTTTCAAACTACTCCAAAGATGCGTCAACATCCTCACTATGTGTTTCCAATGAACGCAGCAGAATCAACACAATCATGGCTCGCTTCCCTGTACTGATCTCAGACATTCTCTGCAACAGGATTCTTCCAACATTATTTCCAAAATTGCATTAATTAAAGATGTGATTTGTGACTTTATCTCTTCAAATCCCTCCGTCGACTGCTGCCTCAGTTGTAGTCGTCGTCGCTGTGATTGCCGCAATGATGCGCTTCACATGTTCATCCGCCATTGGTGATGTGCCACTGGCCTCTTCATGATTTTTCCTTCTCTTTGTCATTTTCTCCTCATATTTTTGCTCTAGCTCTGACTTTGTCGGGGTTCTTGATGATGCCTCTCTTGAATCCCTATCACTATCATGTACTTGTGCGTGATCCACTGGAACATCAGGTGGAGGACCCATCGTGGCATTTGATACTTCATCTGCACTCACTGACACTTTCCACTCTGCATGCCAATTGACCACTACTGTGTCCATTTTTCTCACCATCAATTAGCTTATACTGCATCGCTAGCCATTTTCATTTCGGGTCCCTTCGTGCTTGCACATGTATTGCATGCAGACCTGTAGAAAGTATTACGACTTGTCTGTACTTTGCTACTGCTTCCTTAGAGATCCATGGAATCTTCACGACTGTAACCTATAGTGCATCCCAATATAGCCAAAAATGTATTGCGTAGTCCTTCAATCATTCTTGTTCACTAAGATTCCAGAGGTTCTAATACCTTGCGCCCCTGCATACTTGGGCGACTGCAACATCCATACCTTGGTAGTTCATGGGCTGCATCCACGTGATTAACGCAATCAATATTAACAACCAACTGTATGTGAATGGCCACTTCCCCTCTTGCACCAACATGGCATCTTCAGTCAACTGGTTCAGAAAAAATAAAGACCAGGTCATCTGTACGCCTGTAATGCACAGATCATAACATGCAATTACCCTTGAAGTGCATTGATTAGGTTGATTCTTACGTACCAGCTTTATTGCTAGAATATTTGCGTCAATCTGAATAGCCTGATCATTGATGCTATATGCGACGTATGCACATCCTTCGTGCTCCAATCCGTACTTCCTTTTCAACTTCACATACAACCTTTTGTCATTATCTTTGTCATGAAATTACTGGTACGAGTCAGGCCCCTACATGGGTAATCTCGTAATCTACGATATCAGTTCCACATTGACTGGAACCGGCTGGTCTAGCCACAGGTAACCGCCATGGAAGCATGCCAACAACTATTTGGTGAATGCATTGGCCTCCACCAATCTACCAAAATGAGGCATATGAATGATACCTATAAGCCTCGATCATTGCAATTATGTCTTCCACTCATGTGGAGTGCGCACCGTTGGAACGTTCTCTTGTCCTGTCCTTTTTTCAAAGCGGTGCACTCAGTGCACGCCAATGGATCATGGTCCTCGTACTTCAGTTTTACGAGGAAGTTCACAATGTCAAAAGTACATTTCATCCCCTTTGGTAAGGCTGGCATATTTATGGGGTACTTCTGGTTCTTCGTCACTTCCGCTACTTTTCACCCGGCTTACATGGTGGAACAAATCCAAGGATGTTTGTTGAGATCACCCCTTCCCTTGTTGTGGATCCCTCAGCTCCCATTGTCAATGGCCCCTCTTGATCTCTGGATTCTATTGTTGCTCGTTGTGAGGATATAGTGCTCTCTTCTTCTTTGTTGGTGACTTGGGCCAATTGTCCCCCCTCTTCTTATGTATGATTGGCGACGCTCCAACCGACATGCTTGCCGCTTCTTCTTCAATTGGGACACCAATGACTAGTGACCCCCAGACACTCCCACTTGAAATTTCTTGTGGCGTTTCCCTCTACATAACTCCCAACTTCGTAACAATATTCTTCAATCACTCACTGCGGTCTTCAATATCACTCAACTCTGCAACTCAATCTTACTCAACTCTGCTCTTCAACCTCAACTCTACAACTCAATAATCCCAATGGTGACTCCAAGCCACACCCTTCCAATTCTTATAGTGCAGGATCCATCTTGCAAAATATTTTCTAATCATTACGTCCAAATCCTCCCTTGTCATTCAAATCTATCATCGATCCTTTCGATCTAATAGTTGGATTTGCCATTAATACGTGTCTCATCCAAAAACGTCACCGGTTAACTGGTTTAACTGCTGCATTTATTACCAGATTTGACTCTATCGTGTCCCTGTGGAATTCAACACATTGATTCCTAACTGTGATCTCACCACTTTTTCTTGCGCTGCCACTTACTTCCAGTGCGCCAGCCTCTTTATTACCACCTCTTTCAAAAACCCCAAAAAAAACAATTTAATTTTTGTTTTCCTCAGTTTGCGCAATGCCTCAAGCATCGCATTGCATCAGACCCTCTTTGTAGGTCTTGATATGACTGCCATTTACTAACTTAGGCAGCATCGCACCATCTAACTATTCCAACTATACTACACCTCCCTCGGTAAAGAAGTTGATAACATAAGGACCCAACCAATGCATTTGGAACTTCCCTGGATTTTTCACAAACTTGCTGTCATATAGAAGCACCAGGTCTCCTTGCTCAAAGTGCTTGTTCTTGATGTGTCAATCATGCCATGATTTCTGTCGATCCTTCTCAACACGCTGAAGAAATCCTGCAAAAAACCGATCTTCCTCTAGCTACACCAACTGAGTGAGGCATTCTTGCAACGCTCCTTCATCATCCATCCATGTCATTGTTGTGATGTGCAAACTTGGAACAATATACTCCATTGGCATTACTGAATCCTTCTCGTATACCAACTTGAATGGTGCCTTCCCTGTCAACCTTTTTCAAGTGGTGCGATAAGCCCATAATATTGCTACAATATTCAAATCCCAATCATCGCAGTTTGCATTGCAGACCTTGGTGAGTGCATGCTCCAACACCTTATTGAATGCTTCAACTATCCCATTATCTTGCAGATGATAAGGGGTTCTCTTCTTGTGCTGAATTTGGAACTCCTCTATCAGCGTACTGATGGTACGATTGATGAAGTGACTCCCCTTATCACTCGTCAAGATCTTTGGACAACCAAAGTGAGTGAAAACATTGTCAAATAAAAACCTTGTTGTTGTCGTAGTAGTGCAATCTGCAACTGGTGTGGCTTCTTCCCACCTTGTCAAATAATCCCTCGCTGTGATGATATATCGCACTCTGGTTCTCTTTCATGGTGGGTTTATTGATCCCACAAAATCCACTTCCCATTTATCAAATGGTTGTAGCTTTACCTGAGGTACCAAGGGAATCTCATCCCTTTGTGATGGATTCTTGGTTCTTTGACAAACATCACAAGTCCTCGCATAGTCTGTCGCATCACCATTGAGAGTTGGCCACTATAGCCTTGTGCGGAGTACCTTTTTGGCAGTTGCGTGACCTCTGTAGTGTCCACCTGTAACTCCTGCATTTTATTTCGCCAAGACCCTTTCCTACTCATGAGCTAGGACACATCGTCATAAGATCTCATTAGGTCTTGTCTTATAGAGTTCTCCAGCAATCAACTGGAAATCCACATCCTGAACAACCAATTGCTTCTTCTGATTCATAATGAACCCCTCTAGTGCCATTCCTATCACTAAAAATTGAACTATTTTCTCATAGTATTGATCAACCATTCCAATCCTAAATAGTTGCACATCAGGTAGTCTATCCTCAATATTCGTCGGTTCTTCACCTGTCTCGATTCGCGATAGATGGCTAGGTCCCGCATTCAAGCGACCTAGCTTCACAATTATTTCAAAATAAAACTCTTGGAATAGGAGTAGCCAATGACATATATTCCAACCCAACGCAGGCTTATTCATTAGGTATTTCAACGCAGAGTGATCAGTGAACATCTTGAAATGACCTCCCAACAAATAGTGTCGAAACTTCTGCATTGCATAGACCATTTCCAACCATTCTCTCTTTGTCATGGTATAATTCTTCTCCATAGATGACAACTTCTAACTAGAAAAACCAATCAGATGATCAATATCCCCTTCGCATGTTTGCACCAATACTAATCCCAACATGATTGACAATGTATCAACATGGACATGGAATTCCTTCGTCCAATCCAGAAAAACCAATATTGGTGATTTGGTCATATTCGTCTTTAAGGTGTCAAAACTTCCCTGACACTCGTGACCCTATTCAAAATGCACATCCTTCTTCAACAACTTCTCCATAGGTGTTGTGATCGCGACATATCCTCTGATGAACTTGCGATAGTATCCTGTATGGCCCAATGTTTCTCTACATTGCTCCACGTTTGTGGGTGGTGGCAAGTTAACAATAAGCACAATCTTTTCTAGATCGACCAACAATCCTTCCTTACATACAATGTTCCTCAACATATCGAATGGCGCACAAAATATGCATTTCTTTGAATTCAACGCAATCTGATGTTTTTGACACCGCTCCAACATCAGTTTTAGATTTGCAAGATGATCCTTTACCAACCCATACACCGTCCAATCATCCATGTATACCACAAAAAATATGTGTATAAAATATTTGAACGCAGCAACTACAATCCTAGAGAATATCGCAGGTGTGTTCTTGAGTCCAAATGACATCACCTTGTACTGAAAGCATCCCCATTCAATGACAAAATTTGTATTATGCTGATCTTCTTTTGCAATCTTGATTTGGAGATAGCCATAAAATCCATCTATGAAAGAATAGATCTCTTGACCGTGTTCTCCTTCCAACACTTCATAAGTGAACGACGTGGGGAACAGATCATGAAGGCACGCGTAGTTAAGTTTCCAGAGGTTGACATTGATCTGAACCTCGCCTGTCTTCTTATCTTGCATAGGCATAGGACTGACCCACTCCAATTCTTAGACTTGTTCTATGATTGCCACATCCAACATTCTATCGAGCTCATTCTTCACTCTTTCTTTGTATCGCGGATTCAAGCGATACGACAATTTCTTCGCATCCGACTTCAGTGGTATTTTCATTTCTCCCAAATCTCCTAAGATCCCCTTCATTTTAAAAAAAATTCATCAGAAACAAGTATTGAAACTCATGCAGCAAATCAATGATATTTGCCATGATTTCTTCATCCCAATAGTCTCCAATATTTGTGAATTTTGGTTCCTCCTTTGTCCCAATGTTGACCTTATGAATATTTAATGGCTGGTGAACTTTATCAGTCGACATATCTGGTGCAGAGATATCCTGACTTCCTTCTGATTATGGAATGTTAATGTTCATTGGGTCATATCCATCATTAGACCCTCGTGTTACATTGTAACACTCCATCATCGATTGCGTCATTGGTGCTTCATGCGGGTCTACAGGGTATGCGAATGGAACTACCTTCAAAACAACGTCGTGGATGTGTTGCAATGTAATATGAATGACTAGATCAACATCCACAAAACTAAAGGTGTGACTGAAACAAATTGACAACTCCTCCCATGTCATCATCTATCTGCAAAGATCAGCTAATACATACCACTATCGCGGCATTTCACCCAACATGTGCACAAAATCATGCACCCACTCATTATTTGGTCGCGACACTCACATGGTCTGACATGCAATCAAATGATCATTAGGATCATTACGCCCATCATACTTCTCAGCTTGGTATTATTCTATTCCACCAAAGAGAACTTCCATCAACCTGCGACATAGAAACCACCCATTAATCGATTTCTTATGTGTCTCCCACCACCATACTGGAGTAGCCTTCAATTCTTCATCCAACACCAATAGCCTCTGTGGTTCTCAAAACCTGTCTTCAAATTCAACAAGAAATTTGGACAAATCAAGAAATCCTTCATATATTGGCAACTCAACAATCTCTTCTGTGACTCGACGTAGCGACTGAGTGTTTCTTCCACACTTATGAATCAATACCTCATGCATCTGATCCTTTCAATTCTCCAATGCATCGTCAAAATCCGAAGATGCAGAGCTAGAGCTTCGCCAACCCATCTCTCTATCAGGAGTAGGTTGGACATAATCTTCTGATATGTTTTATGCATGGTCCCATCCTCCTACAAATTATTCTTTAACTAGTTGGACATACCTTCTTCCTTCGTTTGGATCCATTGGGAATATGACCCTGATAGCATGGTTCTCGAAATTCATCACACACTTCTTCAAGTTGATCGCTGCCAAGATTTTGTTATCCCATCTAATCCCCAATAATGTAGGATACGAGCTTCCTTCATCAACAATATCGATAACATCAAAGTCTGCGTAAGTCCTCATCCCTTCAACTTCCACTGCTAGATGCGGTACTCTCCCAATAAGTGTCACCTTGGCTTGGTTAGCCAGTCACAGCTATACAAGGGACCAAACAAGCTATGGTTTCCCCATATTTTCCCATGTTTTCTTCGTCAGAATGTTGACATCTAAGCGTAGATCTAGAATAACTGAATATACCTCATAATCCCAAATATGGATATTCATTCTCATTTCTTTCCCAATTTTCTCCTTATGCAGGGAGTTCATAGAAGACTCCTTCTGTCCATTATTTGGTCGATGCAATAGACTCACGATATGGGCGAGTGCATCAGGATATTTTTCCAATGACAGACAACATTCAAATAAATTTTGCAGGGTACCATGCTGCTGCAATGGTCCTGCAACCAAAGTTGAATCAAACACAGCTGGCATTTCATAAACATGAAACATACCCGGATCTCTTCTTATGGCATCACATGCTTCAAATAACGTGCCCTTCTCAGTGTCAACATCAAATTGCACCTTGTTTCGTCTAGCCAATCGAACTTGTGGAATCAGACCATCATCTCTTGTTGTCGCACCTCGTCGAGTAATAACAACAACATCAGTCGACTAAACTCTGGGTTCTGCTGAGATCTTCCCAATTGTTGGTCCTTGGTTCTTCTTATTTGGTGGATTCATTAACTGGTTCATGTTTTAGTTCGCATTCTAGTTCTAGTTCTGCGGTGGAGGAACATTTGTTTCTTGCCACTTCACGATCATCTACAGACAGTCTTCAACGGTGTGATCTGCGGCAGTACAATAGGTACATTGTGATTGCATGCTCAGAAAATCTCTTTGGTAGTTACCCAGACTCCACAATTATAACATTTCATCGATCCATGACCTCGTCCTCCTCCTTAACCAAAACCTCTGCCTCGTCCTCCTCGGAATCCTCCGTGAAATCCTCCCTGCTGTTAATACTGTGGTTGATTGAATTTTTGTTTCTACTACTGTGGGGATTCGACTGTTGTTGAACATACTATAGTTGAGTATACCGTGACTGAGTATACTTCAGATGTTGCAGAGCATACTGCATCTAGTTATACTGTGGTGGTATCAGATCAAACTGCGATTGTGGCATAAATTGTGGTTGTGGTACAAAATGCGGTTGCAGTTGTACCACCTGTGGTGGCTTCTACAGTGGCGATCTCTCCGCTAGCCAATGGTCTTCTCCCTTCATGTAATACGCACCCATCATCCTTTCCTAGAGCATATCATATGCTTGACAGTCCTTGCTTCATGACCAACGTATCGAAAAAATGTGTTCTCCAAGGTGTGCATAGAAGAGTAGCCAACCCCTTTTGATCTTTTGTGAGGTTCCTCTCTTCACTACGTTTATCAACCCAATTCTGGACCTCTTCCACTCCTAATTATTACTTACAGTTCAGACCAAAACAAGGATGCACATAATAGCAAAGCACAAGTGTTGGGTATGAAGAAAAATGTTTTGGTTGTGGGATGCCCAAGATTGGGTTTCCAAATTTCCATTAGTCTCAAAAGTCGTGGGAAACTGAAAACGAAATGGCATATAGGTAATCAACCCTGGGAGAGAAAAAATCGATTTGAAAATACGTTTATCGTCCTTGGAGGGGCAGAAATGGCCTCTATAAACCCCCAAATTGTGAATCTCTTCTTCCCATCCACAGTGCAACACAAAAACGGATTTCCATCCATGGAATAATGAAGGAAATGTAGAAAAAAAGGAACAGAATTCCCCAGGTAGCTCCAGCTGCGTGAGGAAGTGAAAAATCCTTTGTGAGGAATGAATTGGGCACACATTTCTAGGTGGTTTCTTGCCCCATAAGAAAAAATACGATTTCCCAGAATTCATGGCTTCCCATACACAAAATTGGTTTCCATACCTCTCCATTCCCAATACATTAACTTCCTCAACCAACTCTTGGAATAATTAAATGATTGGGTGCATAAGTCAAAATGGGTAGTTGATATTTTATGGGTTCTCTCATTGACACTTGGCTTGGATCAAGGGTTTGAATAATTTCCCTCCCTATTCCTTGTGAAAATCATGCCCCAATCTCTTGTTGCATTGCATAGCTACTTATGGGTATTTTATTAAATTTCATATGAACACATGATGTCTCAATTTATATTGTTCCTAACTAGCACGAGAACCATAGGTATAGATTTTAATTACCGATACATAAAATGCTAAATCGATGGCATGGCCTTGGCCTTGAGCTCCTCACCATGAGTTAATAATGATATTTACATCATTTACAATTTAATGCAATAGGGTCAAAATAGGAATATTACACACACACCCTCTCTCTCCCTAACTTCCCTCCTCGTCCCCCAACCCCTAACTCCCCAATATCTATTTGTTTCTCTCTCCCACCCCCTAATCACGCCCCCTCATCTCTCTCTCTCTCTCTCTCTCTCTCTCTCTCTCTCTCTCTCTTTCTCTCTCTCACACACACACACACACACACACACACACACACCCTATTAACCCCCTCTCTTACTCTTTCTGCCCTACTCCTCCACCTACCCCTAACACTCACCTCTATCTATCTCCTCCAACCACCTAACATCTCTCTCTCTCTCTCTCTCTCTCTCTCCATGTTCATATCCCCCCTTCTCTCTACCCTAACCCCAACTCTCTCTTTGTCCCTAACCCCCCTCCTACTCCCCTTACTAGCCTTAACCCTCCCCCCTCTCTCTCTCCTACTCTACCACTAACAAACCACCTCTCTCTCTCTCTCTCTCTCTCTCTCTCTCTCTCTCTCTCTCTCTCCTACCACTAACTCTCCTAATCCCCCTCCCCCTACCACTAACCACCACCCATATCTCTCTCTCTCCTCCTAAAACCCTCTCTCTTTGAGATAATGTCTAATTGTAATGGAGAGGTTGTCATGGCTATGACCAAGATGCACTAACATTTCCATAATAGATGAAAATGACAACAGATGAAGAATGGGGAAAATGATTCCCATAAACAATTAATTTGTATTATTTTTAAAATAATAGATTATATATGTACAAACATAAAATTAACATAGCATAACGATTTATATCTCCTCAAGACCTTTCCAGTGATCTAAAGAACTCCAAAAACCCATACCTAAATAGAAAGGTATGGCCAAAATAATTGAGTAGATTTTTGCATTAAAAATAATGCACACATATTATTTTTGGAATGCACGTTTGTTATAGAAGCATCCATGCATTTCTATAATGCACATGCATTCTTGTCCACATTGTCCATCTTTTGAAACTTATATACTGGACAGACTTTCCCTCGGGAGGGGAGCCTGTCAAATGGGCACCGTTGGATGAGAGATCCGACGATGCCCATTTGATAGGCTCCCCTCCCAACGGAAAGTCTGTGCAATATATAAGGCGCTCCTTGTCCATCCTACATGGAGGTTTGGCAATTCCTAGACCTCAACAAAAAGGAACGTGCACGTGTTTTGGTGAACACTCGCATTTTTACAATTTTAGCACTGCTTTGCTATTGCAATGGAAGTAAGGACCATCTTCATGTGGGAACCATTAAAGAAAGATTAAATAAAACAAATTGATATTAATAGGTAATAAAATATTTTTTTAGGGTCGTTGTCATGATTTACCATGCTTAATCAAAGAATTCATTTTAAAAATCAATGAATTTTTTTATATTTTTTTGTCTTTTGAAAAGAAAGACGTTATGTCACTATTTACACTAATAATGAAATGTTAAAAGTATTTTTATCTTTTTTATATTTAATATAAATATGTATATCATCATTTTCATGATTTAATGAAAAATAATAATTTAAACATTGATTTAAGGAAAAATAAAATATGTCTTAGGATTGTTATCATGGCATTGTTTAATGATAGGATTAATTTAAAGAGGAAACGTAATATTTTTGTGATTTTTTTAATGTTTTAATATGTGAGATGTCATCATTAGTTGCAATATTAATAATAATAATACTAACGATTATTGTTTGGTCTTTTTAATTGAATGTGATTTTTTTATCATTTTTTAATATATTTAATTATTTCTATTATTTAACAAAAGGATTTAATAAATCAAATTGATTTTAATAATTTATTATTTAATATGATTTATGATTTTTTATGATTTAATATTGTTTTTAAACATGTTTAACCAACATATTGTATATTGCACCACAACAAATAATTCACATTGAAAAAGAGTTAAACATTATGTTGAATTGATCATTATAATTGTTTACAATAACAATCAAAATTAAATGATTTCATAAAACTAAATTTAAATAACAATAGCAATGATATACATATCAAATACACACATACATCAATATATATCAAATATACACATATATCAATATACATTTTTTAAATCAAACAACAACAACATCAACACGATAATAAAAAACATAATATGGATGAGTGATGTGTGTGTGTGTGTGTGTGTGTGTGTGTGTGTGATCATCAAAATCAATAAACATGTCATACATATACATCTCAAGGGAAATATACAACACCAAATGTACATGTCAAGCACCAACACTATTAGTTGCGAGGCATATATTTCCATGTTAAGTATAATATATTACCATCGGGAGGAGGAGGATGAGGGGATTGATGGTTGATGATGATATTAGTGACACATGTGGATCAAGAGGAGGAGGAGGTGGATTGATCGATAGTGATGTTGGTGACACACTTGGATCAGGATGATGAGGTGGGGGATCAGTGGATTATGTTGCTCATGACACATAAGGTGGAGAAGGAGGACGAGGACGAGGGGATTATGTTCTCTCTATTGGAGGATTGGGTTCTTGAGAATCATGCTTTCCACTAGATATATGATAAGAATCATCCTTAGTAGATGATCCATATGAAAAGGATTTAGCACCATCCCTCAACCTATGGATTGTTAAGTTTTCTATGATGTCATAACTTAAGTCCTAACTTGATTAGAATTTAATAAATTTTCATAATAATAGAATAAATAGGATCACTGAAAGAAACACAATCACAAGGTACACAACAATCTACCTTGGGAAACCCTAAAGGGAAAAACCCAACAAAACTTCCTCAATATAGATTACTAGTTACAATGACCAAAGAGAAATGTATCATCAAGTGAGAGACAAAACCCCAAGAATAAGAGCTAAGACATCAAAGACATTGGTCCTCCTCCTTCTATGTCTCTCCTTCTTTCTCTCTCTTGTGCAATACAAGTGTGAGTGTGTGTGTGTAAATGAGGGAGGGAGCCTCCCTATTTATACTAAACTTCCCAAGTAACTTTTACCCTTACTGGTCCAACCTCTTTAGCTAACTGGGCCGACCTACCTAGGTAAACTTCATAATAATAATTATATTCTTCTTTTCTGGGTGCTATTGAACCTACTTACAACTGAGGGGTTACCTCGTGACCTTTTACATTAGTAACATCTCCTAAAGGAGGAATAATAATAATGTTAAGTACAAGTAGAATATTCTTTGAAGTTACATTATTTCAATACTCCCCCTTAACAAGAACATCTAGTGCGACTCGAAATGACATCATCAGAATGAGAGAGAGGAGTCATCAATGTCATATTTTGGAACATCGTCTGGTACATTTATAGATCATCGCAAGTTTTGAATAACATCGTCATCTTCAGCACAGAGCTGGGGTATCAACATCTTTAATATAAAGCTAAAGTATCATCATCTGTATCATGGAATTGGGGCATCATCATCATCTGTTGGAACATCATCTCATGCAACATGGAACTGAAGCATCATCAATAGCATGGAGTTGGAGCATCATCATCTACAGTATGGAATGCTGGGATTATTATTAATCCTCCTTTTGACCACATAGTCTAATTGTCTATTTTCCTATCTTAGGAGGTCTTCATCACTCCACTAGTGCATGGGGAACACACATAGGGGACATCTACCACTTACTACACCTAATTGCATGAGTTTAGGTGCCACAGGGACCAATCCCTATAATTTAGGATCCCACTTTGAGTGCCACCAATAGACTCCTTCAGTGGACCTTGGTAGGTAAGCAGTTATGTTCAGTTATGCTCTGATAACCACCAGTTAGTTCACTTCTAGACATCCTAGCCCAGTTTGCATGATTTAAGGGAGTGTTGCACCTTTTGTCCACCTACCTCATTAATTAACTCATTGTGAACTGAATTATATTTGGAGTTGCATTAGTGAGCTCCAATGGTGAGTTTCCCATACTGAGTTAGCTCTAGAGTCAGTCTAAGTTGGTAGATTCAAATAATATATTTAGCATTTGAATCCTCCTATATGTACAACCAGTGTATTCCATATTATTTATCGATTCATGAATATAATCATATTATTCCAAATTTGTCTCCATGTGTGTGCGATTTTGTCATGATTAATTGAATAGTCTATACTAAATTCTTCTCTCTCTTCTATAACATTCTCTTCCATTTGAATTCATGCAGGAAAATGATCCTATGATTCATAGAATTTAAGTTGGTATAAGAGTGAGTATCCCTGTGCCTTGAACCTTGGAAAATTCCGTTGATGCAATAGAATCCATTGAGTTTCCACATAATCCCTAGAATAACTACATTGCTCCCTCTAGATTTTGTCTAGAGATGTCTGTCCAGGTGTGACGAAGTTTGAAAAAGTGCACATATCAAGGAGGAAAGTTTTGAATTGACAAATGTTTGTGAATTAAAGTTTCTTTTACAGTGATTTTGCAGGTACCTACGTAGCTCTTGAATATTTGTTGATCAACATACAATGAAATCGAGAATTCATCTTCTCTATCACCTAGAATCCTTACACGCTTCAATTACATTGATTGGAGGGCAGATATGCAGATAGCCTTGTGTAAAAAGGGTCTGTTTAGGATGACAATGGGAAGAGAAGTCAATTCCAAACAATATTTTGAAAAAAACAAGTTTCTAAAAATAGGCTAGATGAAGCCTTCGACTTCATGTGCATCCACATCTCCAGGGATATTGTGTTCCACCTTGAGGGACTTGTGAATCCAAAGGAGGTATGGGAAAAGCTTGAATATTTATTTGGAAATAACATGAGATTAGACGCCATATTCTGGAGAATGATCTCATTGCACTCTATCCCATCAACTTCGACACAATTCAACAATTCTTCTTGAAATATAAATCCCTAGTCTTGCAATGCAAGAAATGTGGGATAGAGAGGAAAGATGAGCAACTTGTACTATGAATTCTAAGCAATTTTAGGTCAGAATTCTCACTCTTCGTATCCACATTCCACTCTAAAAGAGTATCCATCCCAAATTGGAAAATTCCTTCTCTAGATGGATTTGCAATCATTGATCCAGGAGAAAGATAAACTGATTCAGATGGGAATTCTCAATTCCTCCAAGAATCAGGCCCTCTTAGCTAGAGACTCTGTGAGTGCACAAGATAAAGGGGAGAAAAAAGGAAAGGATAATACAAATGTTGATTCGAATTCAAAGGAGAAGCATAACCCTTATGATGGAGCCTCAGGTTCCAAGAAGAAAAAGAATAAGAAATTTGAGAAAGCTCAATGATCCTACTATATGAGAGGATTTCACCCAAAAAATTCATTGTATGAAGAAGATCGTTGATCAAATAGAAAAAATACTTGAGCAACACAAAATTTCCCTCCCTGAAGGCGTAAGGAAGACTGACACTAGAGAAAATTCTGAAGTTATGATGAGAGATTCTATGCAATAAAGGATAGTTGTTCAAAAATACATGCCTTCCTCATTGCTTCACGAGCCTCCAATCATATGGTTGCATCTAGAGAATCATTCTCTTTATTACAAACTGTTGATGGTCCAAGTATTCAGATGGGTTATGATACCCAAATTCGATCTTAAGGAAAGGTTTCTATAAAGTTAAAACATGGAGTGTTCAGAAATGTACTCTATGCTCCCTCTTTAGCTGCAAATTTGTTATCCATATACCACATGACACATACTAGACCACCAAATTGAGTAGTGTTTGGTCTTGACTTAGTGGATATCACATATATCTCAAGTGGGAATATTATAGTGAAGGGTGTTGCAAACCATGCCTCCAAGGCATATGAATTATCACACTTTCTTCCATACTCAGATCCAGTACAAGCTCAGCTTCCATTCGAAAGGGGAGGTAAAAGAATTATATATACACCTTTTGTTAATGATGTATTGACTAAAGTTTCATATTCAGACAATGAGGAACAATATCAGCATGATCTTGATATTGATATTGAACCTCAAGACGATCTATATCCATATTTAGCTCCTATTCCAAATTAGAATCCTAAATTGTCCCAAAAGCTCATTGAAGCAACTGGGAATGTTGTTGGGGATGAAAATGATAGAAGGAGAATGAGGTCCCAATATCAAAATGAACATGTTGTGCTCTCTCATTCAGTTTCACTTCCTTCAGTGAGGTGCAACAAGATTCCTGAGAGATGATACTTGATGGTGAGGACTAATCCACAATTCATCCCACTTAAGAACAAATTGGATCAATTCACTATTCCTCCAGAAATAAGAGACAAATACAACAAAACTTCTCCTATATATCATCATATTCCCCCCTTTGATCCAAAAATTCTTTTGAACAAATACCAAGTTCATTTCTAAACTTATCAAATTTGACCCTTCCAAGAGATTTTGTAAAAATATCTGCAGTTTGATCTTCTAATGGACAATACTTTGGCTTGATGATTTGTTTGATGACGAGAGCCTAAATGTAATGATACTTAGTATCCACATGCTTAGTCCTTGAATGAAAAATAGGATTTTTGCCTAACTTGATTGCTGATTGATTATGAATAAATAATGAATTTGCTTCTTTCTGATCAACTTTGAGGTCTTGCAAAATCCTTCCTAACCAAACTATCTCACACGCAGCTTCCCAAGCTGAAATATATTCTGCTTCTGCTATAGAATTCATAATTGTATCTTTCTTTTTACAACTCCATGCCACTGCAGTTGATCCCATATTCATTAAGTAACCTGAAGTAGATAACCTGTCGTCAACATCTCTAGAAAAATCTCCATCTAAATAGCCAACAAGCTTGAAATTTTTGTTTCTTTTAAACTCAAGTCCAAAATCCTTTGTTCCTTGAAGATACTTTAACACCCTTTTTGATGCATTCCAATGACTTTCTCTAGGTTCCTACATATATCTGGAAAGTATGCTGACTGCATAAGATAGATCAGGATGAGTATTCATCAAGTAAATGAAACATCCAATTAACTGTCTATATCCAGTACAATTTACAAGTCCCCCCCCTTCAAACTTAGAAAGTTTTAAATTTTTCTCCATGGGAGTAATCGCTAGTTTGCATTCCTCCATTCCAAACTCCTTCAATAATCCATAAATGTACTTAGCTTGAGAAATAAATATGCTTCCTTCACGCTCCTTTACTTCAACTCCAAGATAGTAATGAAGTAATCCCAAGTCTATCATTTCAAAACCTGTTTGAAATTCTTGCTTAACCTAAAATATATGATCATTATTGTTACCTGTTATGAGCAAATCATCAACATACATAACCAAGAGGACTAAGTTGTTTTCCTAGATTCGAACATACAAAGTATCATCTGACTCACTATGAAGAAAACCAACTTTCCATAGGTAGGCATCCATTTTTGCATACCAAGCTCGGGGAGCCTGTTTCAATCCATACAATGCCTTAACCAGTTTACAAAATTGATTTTATTTCCTTGGAACCTCAAAACCAGGAGGTTGATTCATATAAACATCCTCTTGCAAATCACCATTTAGAAATGCACTTTTTACATCCATTTGATGTACTTTCCATCCATTTTGTGCAGCTAAAGCTAGCACAATCCTGATAGTATTCCATTTCGCTGTTGGAGAAAAAGTTTCTTCATAATCAATCCCTTCTTTTTGAGCAAAACCATTTGCCACCAATCTTGCCTTATATTTATCAATATCTCCATTTTTTTTGTACTTAATTCTGTAAACCCACTTACAACCAATGGGTTTAACATCATGTGGACAATCAACAATTTTCCAAGTCTGATTCTTCATTACTGCATCATACTCACTTTGCATTGCTATTTTCCATTCATCATATTCAACTGCTTCATTAAAAGTAGCTGGTTCAACAACTGAAAGAGCAAAATTTTCTGAACCCATATTAGAACTCCTTGTACCTGTTTTGCCTTTTTCATCAGACTTAACATCCTGAAGTAACTTAGTTTCCCATTTTGGTTTCTTCTTTTCAATGTTAACTTGATTTGAAACATCCAAGTTGGCTTTTGAAGAATTCAAATTATCTTCAACCTGTTCCAAGGTGTCTTCAACCTGTTCGTCATCCTGTACTTTTGAAGTGAAATCAAACCATTGTTCATTCCTTGTCTTGTTTAAGTGTTGCATCCTTATTTGTTCCTTAGTTACTTTTTCCTCTAAATGACAAAGTTATTTTTCAACCTCTTCTACACTTAAAATTTCCGTTTCATAAAAAATCGCATCCCTACTGACAATAAACTTTCCATCTAACAGAAGTCTATACCCCCTTTTCTCATCAGAATAACCTATCAACATGCACTTAACACTTCTAGACTCTAACTTCTTTCGCTTTTCTTTTGGGACAAGTACATAACAAACTGAACCAAAAACTCTCAAATGTTTGACCATAGGTTTGAATCCATACCAAGCCTCAAAAGGAGTTATTCCATCAAGTGATGACGAAGGAGATTGATTCCTCAAATAAACTGTTGTATGAACTGCTTCAGACCAATAACATGAATTCAACCCTTTGAAAAATAACATTCCTCTAGCCATGCCCAATAAAGTCTTATTCATCCTTTCTGATACTCCATTTTGCTATGGAGTGTAAAAATTGCTCAACTATCTTTTAATCCCTTTTTCCTAACAATAAGTCAAAAAATGATTTGATGTGAACTCACCACCGTTATCAGTTCTTAAAGTAGCAATCTTTTCCTTTGTCGTTGTTTCAACCAAATTTTGAAATGACTGAAACTTTTCAAACACTTCGGATTTTTCCTTCAAGAAATACACCCAAACCATCCTGCTAAAATCATCAATAAACAACAAAAAAAATTACAACCACAAAGTGAAGTTTCCAAAGGACCACAAACATCACTATGAACAAGATGTAATCTTCTTGTTGCTCTCCAAGTGCTTTTTGAAAAAACTATCCTTCTCTGTTTTCCATAAATGCAAGCTTCACACTTTGTATTTTCCTTTTGAAAAGTAGGCAACCCCTTTACCATTCCTTGTTGTTGGAACTGTACAAGACTATCAACATTCAAGTGCCCAAAACAAATGTGCCACAATCTGATAAGTGAAACATCAGTTTCAAATAAACCTACAAAATCCTTCAAATGTTCCTTTGATCTAGGAATGACTGTTCCCTTCATCCTAAGAAGCTTTCCATCTTCATAACCTATCATAACTGTTTTGTATGCATCATTTTTTGAATTAACCAAAATAATACCATCTTCCATTACAAGTTGATGTCCTAATTGGCGAATGACAACTAAAGACAACAATTTTTTCTTAAATGTAGGCACATACCAAACATTTGAAATCAATATTTCTCCAATTCCTGGCAATTCAACCTTGACTGTTCCTTTTCCCTGTGGAAAATGAATAGAATCATCTGCAAGAAAGATTGAATTTAAATGACAATCTTCATAACTCCAAAAGAAATCTTTCCTGTGAGTCATATGCTGAGTAGCCCCTATATCCATAATCCAAACATCTTCAAAATCATTTTTGAAACAATAAGAAGACTGGACAAAATTCGCTGATTCCAACTGATGAACTTGAACAAAATCCATTGATTCTGATTGTCCAAGTGCTATAAAAACATATTCACAATTTTCACTATCATCTGCATGAGCATAATGTGCCACTGATGAATATTCTTTAGATTCTCTTTCTTTTAGAATTTTTTCAAATGAAACTCTATAGTCTAAAGCATAATGTCCAACTCTATTACAACAAAAACATGTGACATGTTTATTACCTCTTCTTCTTCCAAAGACCTGTTGGTTTTCTGAACCTCTTCCTCTTCCAGAAAACTATGATTGTGTACTTTCTGATTCTTTAGAACCTCTTCCTTGATTTCTTCCTCTTCCTCTTTCACGGACTCTTCATCTTCCAAAACCCTGACCACAACCTCTGTTTGAATATTGAAAAGAATTCCGTTGTTGTTCATTTGCTTTCTTATGATTGCCCTTTTGATGATTCCCTGAAGACTGTTTGCTAGTACTTGCGACCAAAACATCTTCTCCTGCTTGCTTTGTTTTACCAAAAGTTTTATCATGTGTGTCAAGTAATTCACTTTGTGTGTCAAAAGAAATATTATCCAATTTATTTGTAATCTATAAAGTTTCCAAAAAATTCTTATATGTCTCAGGCAATCCTGCGATTAAAATGGTTACCATAATGTTGTCCTCAATTTTATCAAAACCAACTCTTGAAATTTCTTGTTTGATATTCTTCAATCTAGAAATGTACTCCATGACATCACCTCCTGAAGACAATTTTTGTTGAAACAACTTCAATTGGAGATCGATTTTCTTAGCTTCACTTTGAGAATCAAAGAAATCTTTCAACGTCTCCCAAGCTAACCACACACTAGAACTATTTTCAATATGCACAAAAATATCATCAGAAATAGTACTGTGAATCAATGCTAAGGCCTTCTCATCTTTTAGTTCCCACTTTGCAAGTTGATCAAGAATAGTCAGTTTGGTAGGCTGAGCATTACAGACACCCTTCCATAATTCATTGTAAATAAGAGTGCTTTGAATATGACGATGCCAAACTTTATAATTTTTCGATCTTTCCAACTTGTCAGATTCATTAAAAAGACTTACAACTCTAGACATTGTAAAAAATATATATACCTTATAACTCCAGGAGATGTGTATTATGCAAACCTTATAGCTTTAAGAATTAAAAAAGAAAGCACCTTATGTCACCAGAATAAATAATCACCTTATATCACCAATAGAAGATTTTATGAAAAAATATCACCACCAACATGAAAGCAAAATTACGCATCAACAAGAGTCACCATGAAAGAAATACTGCAAGAAACACCACACACCATGCAAAAGAGAGCTATAGGGGCTTGGCCTTGACCCACTTATAGCCTCAAGAAAAGAATTTGATAGAGCTTCACTTTGCTCTAATCAAACCTTGAGTGAAAATACAAGTACTCCTTATGACGCCAACAGTGCTCCTTATTAATCCAATGCCCAATAAATAAAATGCACCTTATCACTCCAAAAAATAACAAATCTTTATAGGTGAATTGGAGAGATACAAGATTGTTGAGTGGGAGGTCACAAGTTCCAGTCCCATCAACTCCAAAAATAACCTTTGTTTTTTTTAAGTTTTATTTCTCCACCTTTTTTCTTCTTAATATAAAAAATCTCCAAAAATAAAAAGTGAATAATAAATTGCCTTATCTCTCCAACACAACTTATCCACTTTCCAAAATATTACATAAATCTTGAATTAAATGAAAAGTGAAAAAATTATACAAGTTGTGAACTCTTCTATCTCTATGCTGGATTTTTCCTGGTTCTTTTCAATGTCAGTTTTCTCTCTTCAATGCTTGCTGGTTTTCTCTCTTCAACGTTGGTTTTCTCTCTTCAATGCCTGCTGGTTTTCTCTCTTCAATGCCTGCTGGTTTTCTCTCTTCAACGCTGGTTTTCTCTCTTCAATGCCTGCTGCCTGCTGGTTTTCTCTCTTCAATGCCTGTTGGTTTTCTCTCTTTTTTTTAAAAAATTCTCTTCCACAAGATTTTAAATAACCCTGCCTTCCAAAAATACAATATTTTACTCTCTCCAAGTAAAAATGAAAAAACTAAGTCAATAAAAAATCTTTTCTGCACAGATTCTTTTTCACCCCAAAAGAATAGGAAGCATTAACTTCAATAAAAAAATCTTTTCTGCACGGATTCTTTTTTAGCCCAAAAGAATAGGAAGCATTAACTTATGGTTAAAATTTTGCTATTCCAAAACCTTGAAAGTCACCTTCTTCAAACAACCTTTAGCACCTTCCAACCAGGTTCCAACCAAACCAAGCTTCATCCCCGTGCAAATCAAGGAAGAGGTTCTAAAGAATCAGAAATTACACAATCACAGTTTTCTGGAAGAGGAAGAGGTTCAGAAAACCAACAGTTCTCTGGAAGAGGAAGAGGTAATAAACAGGTCACATGTTTTCGTTGCAATAGAGTTGGACATTATGCTTCAGACTGTAGACTTTCATTTGAAAAAAATCTAAAAGAAAGAGAATCTAAAGAATCTTCATTAGCGGCACATTATGCTCATGCAGACGATAGTGAAAATTGTGAATATGTTTTTACAGCACTTGGACAATCAGAATCAATGGATTTTGTTCAAGTTCATAAGTTGGAATCAGTGAATTTTGTCCAGTCTTCTTATTGTTTCAAAAATGATTTTGAAGATGCTTGGATTATGGATACAGGGGCTACTCAGCATACGACACACAGGAAAGATTTCTTTTGGAGTTATGAAGATTGTCATTTAAATTCAATCTTTCTTGCAGATGATTCTATTCATTTGCCACAAGAAAAAGGAACAGTCAAGGTTGGCTTGCCAGGAATTGGAAAAAGATTGATTTCAAATGTTTGGTATGTGCCTACATTTAAGAAAAAATTGTTGTCTTTAGTTGTCATTCGCTAATTAGGACATCAAATTGTAATGGAAGATGGTATTCTTTTGGTTAATTCAAAAAAGGATGTATACAAACCAGTTATGACAGGTTATGAAGACAGAAAGCTTCTTAGGATGAAGGGAACAGTCATTCCTAGATCAAAGGAACATTTGAAGGATTTTGCAGGTTTAGTTGAAACTGATGTTTCACCTATCAGATTGTGGCACATTTGTTTTGGGCATTTGAATGTTGATAGTCTTGTACAGCTCCAACAACAAGGAATGGTAAAGGGGTTGCCTACTTTTCGAAAGGAAAATGCAAAGTGTGAAGCTTGCATTTATGGCAAACAGAGAAGGATAGCTTTTTTAAAAAGCACTTGGAGAGCAACAAGGAGATTATAGCTTGTTCATAGTGATGTTTGTGGTCCTTTGAAAACTTCAGTTGGTGGTTGTAAATATTTTTTGTTGTTTATTGATGATTTTAGCATGATGGTTTGGGTGTATTTCTTGAAGGAAAAATCAGAAGTGTTTGAAACGTTTCAGTCATTTCACAATTTGGTTGAAACAATGACAAAGGAAAAGATTGCTACTTTGAGAACTGATAACGGTGGTAAGTTTACATCAAATAATTTTTTGACTTATTGTCAGGAAAAAGGGATTAAAAGATAGTTGACCAATTTTTATACTCCACAGCAAAATGGAGTATCAAAAAGGATGAATCAGACTTTATTAGGCATGGCTAGAGCAATGTTATTTTTCAAAGGGTTGAATTCATGTTATTAGGCTAAAGCAGTTCATACAGCTGTTTATTTGAGGAATCGATCTCCTTCGTCATCACTTGATGGAATAACTCCTTTTGAGGCTTGGTATGGATTCAAACCTATGGTCAAACATTTGAGAGTTTTTGGTTCAGTTTGTTATGTAGTTGGCCCAAAAGAATAGAGAAAGAAGTTAGAGTCTAGAAGTGTTAAGTGCATGCTGATTGGTTATTCTGATGAGAAAAAGGGGTATAGGCTTCAGTCAGATGGAAATTTTATTGTCAGCAGGGATGTGACTTTTGATGAAACAGAAAGTTTAAGTGTAGAAGAGGTTGAAAAACAACTTAGTCACTTGGAGGAAAAAGTAACTAAGGAACAAATAAGGATGCAACACTTAAACAAGACAAGGAATGAACAATGGTTTGATTTCACTTCAGAAGTACAGGATGACAAACAGGTTGAAGGCACCTTGAAACAAGTTGAATATACTTTGAATTCTTCACAAGTTAACTTGGATGATTCAAATCAAGTTAACATTAAAAAGAAGAAACCAAAATGGGCAACTAAGTTACTTCAGGATGTTAAGTCTGATGAAAAAGGAAAAACAGGTACAAGGAGTTCTAATATGGGTTCATAAAATTTTGCTCTTTCAATTGTTGAACCTGCTACTTTTAATGAAGTAGTTGAATATGATGAATGGAAAATAGCAATGCAAAGTGAGTACGATGCAGTAATGAAGAATCAGACTTGGAAAATTGTTGATTTTCCACATGATGTTAAACCCATTGGTTGTAAGTGGGTTTACAAAATTAAGTACAAAGCAATTGGAGATATTGATAAATATAAGGAAATATTGGTGGCAAAGGGTTTTGCTTAGAAAGAAGGGATTGTCTATGAAGAAACTTTTTCTCCAACAGCGAAATGGAATACTATCAGGATTGTGCTAGCTTTAGCTGCACAAAATGGATGGAAAGTACATCAAATGGATGTAAAAAGTGCATTTCTAAATGGTGATTTGCAAGAGGATGTTTATATGAATCAACCTCCTGGTTTTAGGTTCCAGGGAAATAAAATCAAGTTTGTAAACTAGTTAAGGCATTGTATGGATTGAAACAGGCTCCCAGAGCTTGGTATGCAAAAATTGATGCCTACCTACAGAAAGTTGGTTTTCTTCGTAGTGAGTCAGATGATACTTTGTATGTTCGAATCCAGGAAAACAACTTAGTCATCTTGGTTATGTAAGTTGATGATTTGCTCATAACGGGTAACAATAATGATTATATATTTCAGGTTAAGCAAGAACTTCAAGCAGGTTTTGAAATGATAGACTTGGGATTACTTCATTACTATCTTGGAGTTGAAGTAAAGCAGCGTGAAGGAAGCATATTTATTTCTCAAGCTAAGTACATTTCTGGATTATTGAAGAAGTTTGGAATGGAGGAATGTAAACCAGCAATTACTCCCGTGGAGCAAAATTTAAAACTTTCTAAGTTTGAAGGGGGGGAACTTGTAAATTGTACTGGATATTGACAGTTAATTTAATGTTTCATTTACTTGATGAATACTCGTCTTGATCTATCTTATGCAGTCAGCATACTTTCCAGATATATGCAGGAACCTAGAGAAAGTCATTGGAATACAGCAAAAAGGGTGTTAAAGTATCTTCAAGGAACAAAGGATTTTGGACTTGAGTTTAAAAGAAACAAAAATTTCAAGCTTCTTGGCTGTTCAGATGCGGATTTTGCTAGAGATGTTGATGACAAAGAATCTACTTTAGGTTACTTAATGAATATGGGATAGCTGTAGTGGCATGGAGTTGTAAAAAGAAGGATACAATTGTGAATTCTACAGCAGAAGCAGAATATATTTCAGCTTGGGAAGCTGCTTGTGAGATAGTTTGGTTAAGAATGATTTTGCAAGACCTTAAAGTTGATCAGAAAGAAGCAACTTCATTATTTATTGATAATCATTCAACAATCAAGTTAGCGAAAAATCATGTTTTTCATTCAAAGACTAAGCATGTGGATACTAAGTATCATTACATTCTGGCTCTCCTCATCAAACAAATCATCAAGCCAAAGTATTGTCCATCAGAAGATCAAACTACAGATATTTTTACAAAATCTCTTGGAAGGGTCAAATTTGATAAGTTTAGAAATGAACTTGGTATTTGTTCAAAACAATTTTTTGATCAAAGGGGGGATTGTTAGGAATTATGATCCAAAATGTTATGTTTAGAAGTTTAGTTTAATAAATGTAAAAGGGCATCTACACACTCACGTGATTATGTGAGGTGTCCCTAAGTTAGTTTTAGTAATGGTAAATTAGTTGTTACTCTTTGGATATTTAAATCCATCGAGTTTTCCATATGAGGTAATATTTTGGGACTTAGCCCTCACATCTTTGTGATGTAATTATTTTCCTTCTTCATTAATAAAGTTTTGTGTCATGATTAATTGAATGGTTTATGCTAAATTATTCTCTCTCTTCTGCAGCATTCTCTTCCATTTGAATTCATGCAGGTTGATGATCCTATGATTCATAGAATTTAACATGGAACTAGAGCATCATCTGTAGCATGGAGTTGGAGCATCATCATCTGCATAACAATCGATACATCACTAGCAATGAGACCCCTTGGGAATTTCTTGGTATGATGAGACCCCTTTTGAATTTCTTTCTTAAAATTATCTTTTCCTTTTCTTCTTTTGGTATGAGTAGCTAAAGCATGGTCATCATCTCTAAGTAGTGATTCTTGATTAGTTACTCTAGGATTTCCTTCCTTGCATAGATTTTCTGGATGAAGGATTCTCGTGGTCTAGTAAGACCATTGAGAGCAGTCGTTACTAGTCCAATTTCATCAATCTTGTCTTCAATTGCTTCTAGTTGTTATTTGAATTGAGAGACCCTTGTGAAGTATTCATGGATAGATTCACCCTTGCTCATCTTTGTACTTTTGAGTTGGGCTCTCGAGTTCATCTCTCAATTGATGTTTCTTACTTCATACATTCCTGATGGGGAATCAAACATTTCCTTAGGTGCATCCTTAGAGGATACTTGAGGAATAAAATGATCCTTGATTGAAAAAGTTATGATCCTCTTAGCCCTAATCATGTCTTTCTTGTAATTTTCTTATGCTTCAGCTTATTCAGGCACCGAAACAACTCCCTTGGTAAACTTTGCAAGAAAATTATTTTCTAGAATGAGTCCTATTCTGTATTTCTAAGAACAAAATTTTTCTATACCTTCCAACTTGTCATCAAGCTTAGTGCTTGGAGACATCTTGTCTCGGAGATCAGAAAATGTCAAAAATTAAAAATTCTCACAAACAAAAACTGTACTCACCAAAAGATGTGCTTGATTGAGGCGAGTATGATGGTATAGTCATTTTCTGAAGAATCCAAATTCTAACCCTTGAAATTGGACTTGCAATATTCTAGACTATAGATTCTAGTTATGTCTTTGGTTTACTGGTTTTACGGTTTTATGGTTTCAAGACAAACTAGGGATTAATTTTCTGAAGGATATTCCCACTGGAAAAATTCAATATTGATGCCAAAATATGCACCTAGGAAGGGCGTACTTCCCTATCTCACTTGCACTCAAAAAATCCACTTTATCATAAAACCCTAATTTCCTTGTCTGGAGAAGGAGAGAGAGAGGTTTACCTCATGAAAGATGCTCTTTTTAGGATGGCTCTAATACCATGTTAATTTTTCTCTAATAACCACCATTTAGTTCACTACCAGTCATCCTAGTGCCAATTTGCATAATTTAAGGGAGTGTGGTGCATTTTGTCCACTTACCTCATCAGTTAACTGATTGTGAACATAATTAGTTATTTAGAGTTGCATTAGTGAGATCTAGTGGTGATTTTCCCACAATGAGTTAGCTCTGGAGTCAGTCTAAGTTGGTATATTTGAATCCTATCTTTAGCATTTGAATCCTCCTATATATATGTACAACTAGTGTATTCCATATTATTTACTAATTCATGAATATCATCATATTATTCCAATTTTTTCCCAATGTGCGTGCAATTTTGTCATGATTAATTGAATGGCCTATGCTAAGTTATTATCTCTCTTCTACAGCATTCACTTCAATTTGAATTCGTGTAGGTTGATGATCCTATGCTTCTTAGAATTTAACATGGAACTAGAGAATCATCTGCAGCATGGAGTTGGAGCATCATCATCTATTGTAACATCATCATCTGCATAACAATCGATATATCACTAGCATTGACAGCATGAGGCTGGCTCATCATCATAAATCTGAATAATAAGAATGACAACACGAGGTTGGCTCATCAGTATAAAGTTGGAATAACAACAATGACATGTGACATCATCATCAACAACTCAAGGCTAGAGAAATATCATTTATGGCAGGTATAACAAGAATCAACATGATCCTTCCTTTCAGAATTACAAGAACATGGACACCACATCTGTGGTACTCATACAAACCTTCCTTTTGGAATTACAAGATCAAGTCTTTGTAGAGCTACCAATACTAACACATACATAAATAGGGTGATCCTTCCTTTCGAATCACAGGATTAAGTCCACTACTGACATCTTGGACGATCCATCCTTTTGGAATTACGGGATCAAGTCCACTACTATCATCAATATTTAAGATGATCCTTCATTTTAGAATTACAGGATCAAGTATAAGGATGATTAGTCATTCCACATCAAGATTTAATATGATCCTTCCTTTCAGAATTACAGGATCAAGTGTAAGGATGGTTAGTCCTTCCACATCAACATTTAAGATGATCAATCCTTTCGAAATTACAGGATCAAGTATAAGGATGGTTAGTCGTTACACATCAACATTTAAGATGATTCTTCCTTTCAGAATTATGGGATCACGTCTAAGGATGATTAGTCCTTCCAAATCAACATTTAAGACAGTCCTTCCTTTAAGAATTACGGGATCAAGTCTAAGGATGATCAATCCTAAAATAGACATATTTGGACGATCCTTCCTTTCGGAATTACGGGATATAGTCCAACAAAATTAACATTTAATATGATCCTTCCTTTTGGAATTATGGGATCAAGTTTAAGGATGATCAATTCTAACATCAACATATTTTGATGATCCTTCTTTTCGAAACTACGGGATCCTGTCCAAAAAGATCAACATTTAAAACAATCCTTCCTTTCAGAATTGCAGGATCAAGTCTAAGGATGATCAATCCCAACTGAGCCACCTATTGAGATCAGGATTCCATATCATCAATACTACTACCCCTTTTGAGGGAATTCCTTACTAATAACACCAATCTTGTTTCAGAAGTGTTCAAAATTCACACGAGATAGAGGCTTAGTCAACACATATGCAACCTACTAATTTGTGCTCACATATTGGAGCTTTATAGCTCCCTTCTACACAATTTCACAAATGTGGAAGTACTAGATTTCTATGTGCTTCGTCTTATCATGGAATGTGAGGTTCTATGTCATCCATGAATATTTTTTTATCACATAGAATTATGGTAGCATCCATATCCATATCAAATAGATGTAATAACAACTATCGAATCCATATGGATTCACAACTAGTGGAACAAGATGAAATGTATTATGCTTCTATGGTGCTGAGAGAAACACTGGAGTGTTTACTTCTTAGCCATGAGATCATGGCTGGCCCAAGACTGAAACATACTCCTAAATTTCTCTTTATATTTGAGACACTTCCTGCCCCATCTAAATTTGTATAACCATACAGTATGAAGTCATGATCTCTAGTACAACTGGGACCATAGTCTATATAACCTTTTAGGTACCTCATCACATGATTTGCAGCTACCAAGTGAACATGTATGGGTTCAACTAGATACTCACTCAAAGTGTTCACATCGAAGCATATATCTCGTCGGGTATTCGTCAGATACATCAATGAACCCATGATTTGTCTGTATAGTGTCACATCCACTAATTCTAGTGAAGCATCATCCAACAAATTCAAGTTTGTATCCATGGGTGTGGCCATGGATTTATATTCCAACATGTAAAACCTTTTCAGGATTTCCACTGCATACTTCCGTTGGTCAAGGAAGATTCCTTCTGGTCTCTACCATACTTCAAGACCTATAAAATAATGCATCAAGCCAGGGTCTTTCATCTTGAAGTCTACAGTGAGAATCTTATTACACTTTGGTATTTGTATCCCATCACCCATCCGGAATGAGTCATCCACATACAACAATAATATGATAGGTTCATTATAACCTTGAATTAAAGGTTAGGATCAACTTTGCTTTTGGTAAATACCAAGCTCATCAAAAAACTATTGATTTTTCCATACCAATATCTTAGAGATTCTTTCAGTCCATACTGATCCTTCTTCAATTTATAGACATGTGTTCTTATGTATTTGACTTTGAAACCTTATGTATATTCTATGTACACTTCTTCTTCAATAACATCATTTAGGAAGTTTGTTTTCACATCTATTTGGTGTAACTTCCATTTTGTCTTGGCTTCTAGTGCCATGATGGTTCTGATAGAAGTGTACCTTACTACATGAGTGGGTGTCTCTTCATAATCAATTTCTTTCTTTTGAGAGAATGCACGGGACACAAATTTGGCTTTGTCCTTCTCAATACTTCCATCGGTTGTATGTTTTATCTTGTAGATCCATTTGGAAGATACCACAATTTTTCCTTCTCATTTGGGAACGATTTCCCATACATTATTCTTCATTATGCATTGGTATTATTCTGTCATAGATTCTACCCATTCTTTATTTTGAATAGCTACTTCAAAAAATGTAGGTTCTTTGTCTACAAGATCACACATCAAAACCATATAACTAGGAAATGGATTTGGCTTCTTGTTCTTCCTTGTTGATCCTTCTAGAGCTCCATACCTTTCTGATTCTTGAATAATATCATGGACCCAAGATGGCTTTCTCTTGTAGGAGATATTTATGTGGGGAGGTTCTTAGGGCTCCAACATATCATGTTCTTCCGAAATATCATTATCATGAGAATTTGTACTTCCTTCATTGGTTCTAGAGCTCTGGGAGCGACAACTTATTCTTCATATGTTTCTTTAGGTTAGCACTTTCTTGACTTATTGAGAGTTACATATTCATCAAAGGTTATATCCCTTCTAATTTCTATATGATGATAACTTGGTATATATATTTTGAAGGTCTTGGAGACCTCACAGTACCCAACAAATATTCCTTTCTTTCTAGAAGGATTTAATTTGGTTCTTTTCTCTTTTGGTATATGAACAAACACTGGACAATCAAATATCTTGAGGTGACTTACCTATGGTTTCTTACTGGTCAACATTTCCTCAAGTGTTTTGAATCCAATTGCACTATAATATATTCTATTCTAGGCATATATTGCTACCCTTGTTGCTTCATCCCATAAGTGCGTAGTAAGATCTTCATCATGGATCAAAGTTTTTTCTAAGTGACCTCTTAGTTCATAGAGGACACCCTCTAGTGATAGATACATCTTATAGAGAACATATTCTTCAACTTCTACATTTGATAACTTCCTACTAGGATCTTCTTCTTCTGCTGCTAAGTTAGCATGATGTCTTTTGTTATTCTTACTATTATATTCTTCTTTTTTTGTTAGACAATTTCTAGAAATGTGTCCTATCTTATCATAGTTGTAACATTGATAAGAGGAGAAATGTATCTTCTTATACTCTCCCTTTCTATTCTTTTGAAACTTCTTGGGAGGATGATACCCCTTATAAATATCTTTCTTGAAATGAACTTTTCCTTTTCTTCTTTTGGTATGAGTAGCTAAAGCATGGTCATCATATTTAAGTAGTGATTCTTGATTAGTTACTCTAGGCTTTCCTTCCTTGCATAGATTTTCTGGATTAAGGATTCCCATGGTCTAGTAAGACCATTGAGAGCAGTCATTACTAGTCCAATTTGATTAATCTTGTCTTCAATTGCTTCTAGTTGTTATTTGAATTGAGATGCCCTTGTGAAGTATTCATGGATAGATTCACCCTTGCTCATCTTTGTACTTTTGAGTTGGGCTCTCGAGTTCATATCTCAATTGATGTTTCTTACTTCATACATTCCTAATAGGGAATCAAACATTTACTTAGGTGCATCCTTAGAGGATACTTGAGGAATCAAATGATCCTTGATTGAATAAGTTATGATCCTCTTGGCCCTAATCATGTCTTTCTTGTAATTTTCTTATGCTTCATCTTATTCGGGCACCGGAACAACTCCCTTGATAAAATTTGCAAGAAAAATATTTTCTAGAATGAGTCCTATTCTGTATTTCCAAGAACGGAAGTTTTCTATACCTTCCAACTTGTCATCAAGCTTAGTGCTTGGAGACATCTTGTCTCGGAGATTAGAAAATGACAAAAATTAAAAATTCTCATAAACAAAAATTGTACTCACCAAAAGATGTTCTTGATTGAGGCGAGTATGAAGGTATAGTCAGTTTCTGAAGAATCCAAATTCTAAACGTTGAAACTGGACTTGCAATATTCTAGACTATAGATTCTAGTTATGTCTTTGGTTTACTGGTTTTATGGTTTTATGGTTTAAGCCAGACTAGGGATTGATTTTCCAAAGGATATTCCCACTGGAAAAATTCAATATTGGTGCCAAAATATGTGCCTAGGAGGGGCATACTTCCCTGTGTCACTTGCACTCAAAAAATCCACTTTATCATAAAACCCTAATTTCCTTGTTTGGAGAAGGAGAGAGAGAGAGATTTACCTCATGAAATATTCTGTTTTCAGGATGGATCTAATACCATGTTAATTTTTCTCTAATAACCACCAATTAGCTCACTACCAGTCATCCTAGTGCCAATTTGCATAATTTAAGGGAGTGTGGTGCCTTTTGTCCACCTATCTCATCAGTTAACTGATTGTGAACATAATTAGTTATTCAGAGTTACATTAGTGAGATCTAGTGGTGATTTTCCCATAATGAGTTAGCTTTGGAGTCAGTCTAAGTTGGTATATTTGAATCCTCCTATATGTACAACTAGTGTATTCCATATTATTTACTAATTCATGAATATGATCATATTATTTCAATTTTTTCTCTATGTGTGTGCAATTTTGTCATGATTAATTGAATGGTCTATGCTAAATTATTCTCTCTCTCTTGCAACGTTCTCTTCCATTTGAATTCATGCAGGTTGATGATCCTATGCTTCATATAATTTAACATGGAACTAGAGCATCATCTGTAGCATGGAGTTGGAGCATCATCATCTGCATAACAATCGATACATCACTAGCATTGACAACACGAGGTTGGCTCATCATCATAAAGTTGAATAACAAGAATGAAGGCATGAGGTTGGCTCATCAGCATAAAGATGGAATAACAACAATGACATGTGACATCATCATCAACAACTCAAGGCCAGAGAAATATCATTTATTGTAGGTATAAAAAGAATCAACATGGTCCTTCCTTTCAGAATTACAAGAACATGGACACCACATATGTGGTACTCATACAAACCTTCCTTTCAGAATTACAGGATCAACTCTTTGTAGAGATACCAATACTAACACATACATAAACAGGATGATGCTTCCTTTCAAAATCATGGGATCAAGTCCACTACTGAAATCCTGGACGATCCTTCCTTTTGGAATTAAGGGATCAACTCCACTTACTAACATTTTGGACGATCCTTCCTTTTCGAATTAAAGGATCAAATCCACTACTATCATCAATATTTAAGACGATCCTTCCTTTTAGAATTACAGGATCAAGTCTAATGATAATTAGTCATTCCACATCAAGATTTAATATGATCCTTCCTTTCAGAATTACGGGATCAAGTCTAAGGATGGTTAGTCCTTCCACATCAACATTTAAGATGATCATTCCTTTTGAAATTACAGGATCAATTCTAAGGATGGTTAGTCCTTAACCATCAACATTTAAGATGATTCTTCCTTTCAAAATTATGGGATCACTTCTAAGAATGATTAGTCCTTCCAAATCAACATTTAAGATGATCCTTCCTTTAAGAATTACGGGATCAATTATAAGGATGATCAATCCTAAAATCGACATCTTTCGGCAATCCTTCCTTTCGGAATTACGAGATATAGTCCAACAAAATCAACATTTAAGATGATCCTTCCTTTCAGAATTATGGGATCAAGCCTAAGGATGATCAATTCTAACATCAGCATATTTTGACTGTCCTTCTTTTCGAAACTATGGGATCCAGTCCAAAAAGATCAACATTTAAAACAATCCTTCCTTTCGAAATTATGGATCAAGTCTAAGGATGATCAATCCCAACTGATCTACCTATTGTGATCAGGATTCCATATCACCAATACTACTCCCCCTTTCGAGGGAATTCCTTACTAATAACACCAATATTGTTTCGTAAGTGTTCAAAATTCACATGAGATAGAGGCTTAGTCAACACATATGCAACCTACTAATTTGTGCTCACATATTGGATCTTTATAGCTCCCTTATACACCATTTCACAAATGTAGAAGTACCGGATTTCTATGTGCTTCGTCTTATCATGGAATGTGAGGTTCTCTGTCATCCATGAATCTTTGTTTATCACATAGAATCATGGTAGCATCCATATCCATATCAAATAGATCTAATAACAACTATCGAATCCATATGGATTCACAACTAGCAAAATAAGATGAAATGTATTCCGCTTCTATGGTGCTGAGAGAAACACTGGAGTGCTTCCTTCTTAGAAATGAGATCATGGCTGGCCCAAGACAGAAACATACTCCTAAATTTCTCTTTCTATTTGAAACACTTCTTGCCCCATCTAAATTTGTATAACCATACAGTATGGAGTCATGATCTCTAGTACAACTGAGACCATAGTCTATATAACCTTTTAGGTACCTCATCACATGATTTGCAACTACCAAGTGAACATGTATGGTTTCAACTAGATACTGACTCAAAGTGTTCACATAAAAGCATATATCTCATCGGGTATTTGTCAGATACATCAATGAACCAATTATTTGTCTGTATAGTGTCGCATCCACTGATTCTGGCGAAGAATCAGCGAACAAATTCAAGTGTGTATCCATGGTTGTGGCCATGGATTTACATTCCAACATGTCAAACCTTTTTAGGATTTCCACTGCATACTTCCCTTGGTCAAGGAAGATTCCTTTTGGTCTCTACCATACTTCAAGACCTAGAAAATAATGCATCAAGCCAGGGTCTTTCATATTGAATTCTACAGTGAGAATCTTATTACACTTTGCTATTTATGCCCCATTACCCGTCAAGAATGAGTCATCCACATACAACAATAATATGACAAGTTCATTATAACCTTGAATTAAAGGTTAGGATCAACTTTGCTTTTGTTAAATACCAAGCTCATCAGAAAACTATTGATTCTTCCATTCTAAGCTCTTGGAGCTTCTTTCAGTCTGTACAGATCCTTCTTCAATTTACAGACATGTGTTCTTCTGTATTTGACTTCGAATACCTTATGTATATTCTGTGTACACTTCTTCTTCAATAACATCATTTAGGAAGTTTGTTTTCACATCTATTTGGTGTAACTTCCATTTTGACTTGGCTTCAACATGATGGTTTTGATAGAAGTGTACCTTACTACAGGAGCGGGTGTCTCTTCATAATTGATTACTTCCTTTTGAGGGAATCTATGGGACACAAATCTGCCATTGTCCTTCTCAATACTTCCATCAGTTGTATGTTTTATCTTGTAGATCCATTTGGAAGATACCACACTTTTTCCTTCTCGTTTGGTAACTATTTCCCATACATTATTCTTCATTATGCATTGGTATTATTCCGTCATAGATTCTACCCATTCTTTATTTTGAACATCTACTTCAAAAAAAGTAGGTTCTTTGTCTACAAGATCACACATCAAAGCCATATAACTAGGAAATGGCTTTGGCTTCTTGTTCTTCCTTATCGAGCCTTGTAGAGCACCATACCTTTCTACTTCTTGAATAATATCATGGACCCAAGATGGCTTTCTCTTGTAGGGGATATTTATGTGGGGAGGTTCTTGGGGCTCCAACATATCATGTTATTCTAGAATATCATTATCATGAGAATGTGTACTTCCTTCATCGGTTCTGGAGCTCCGGGAGATACAACTTATTCTTCATATGTTTCTTTAGGTTGGCACTTTGTCGACTTATTGAGAGTTGCATATTCATCAAAGGTTATATCCTTTCTAAATTCCATATGATTATAACTTGGTATATATATTTTGAAGGTCTTGGAGACCTCACAGTACCCAACAGATATTCCTTTATTTCTAGAAGGATGTAATTTGGTTATTTTCTCTTTTGGTATATGAACAAACACTGGACAATCAAATATCTTGAGGTGACTTACCTATGGTTTCTTACTGGTCAACATTTCCTCAAGGGTTTTGAATCCAATTGCACTATAAGATATTATGTTCTAGACATATATTGCTACCATTGTTGCTTCATCCCATAAGTGCATAGTAAGATCTTCATCATGGATCAAAGTTTCTTCTAAGTGGCCTCTTAGTTCATAGAGGACACCCTCTAGTGATAGATACATCTTATAGAGAACATATTCTTCAACTTCTACTTTTGATAACTTCCTGGGAGGATCTTCTTCTTCTTCTACTAAGTTAGCATGATGTCTTTTGTTATTCTTACTCTTATATTCTTCTTTTTTTGTCGGACAATTTCTGGCAATGTGTCCTATCTTATCACAGTTGTAACATTGATAAGAGGAGAAATATATTTTCTTATACTCTCCCTTTATATTCTTTTGAAACTTATTGGGAGGATGAGACCCCTTTTGAATTTCTTTCTTGAAATGATCTTTTCCTTTTCTTCTTTTGGTATGAGTAGCTAAAGCATGGTCATCATCTCTAAGTAGTGCTTCTTGATTAGTTACTCTAGGATTTCCTTCCTTGCATAGATTGTCTGGATGAAGGATTTCCATGGTCTAGTAAGACCATTGAGAGCAGTCATTACTAGTCAAATTTCATCAATCTTGTCTTCAATTGCTTCTAGTTGTTATTTGAATTGAGATACCCTTGTGAAGTATTCATGGATAGATTCACCCTTGCTCATCTTTGTACTTTTGAGTTGGGCTCTCAAGTTTATCTCTCAATTGATGTTTCTTACTTCATACATTCCTGAGAAGGAATCAAACATTTCCTTAGGTGCATCCTTAAAGGATACTTAAGGAATCAAATGATCCTTGATTGAATAAGTTATGATCCTCTTGGCCCTAATCATGTCTTTCTTGTAATTTTCTTATGCTTCATCTTATTTGGGCACTGGAACAACTCCCTTGATAAACTTTGCAAGAAAATTATTTTCAAGAATGAGTCCTATTCTGTATTTCCAAGAACGGAAGTTTTCTATACCTTCCAACTTGTCATCAAGCTTAGTGCTTGGAGACATCTTGTCTCGGAGATCAGAAAATGACAAAAATTAAAAATTCTCGTAAACAAAAATTGCACTCACCAAAATATGTGCTTGATTGGGGCGAGTATGATGGTATATTGAGTTTCTAAAGAATCCAAATTCTAACCCTTGAAACTAGACTTGCAATATCCTGGACTATAGATTCTAGTTATGTCTTTAGTTTATTGGTTTTACAGTGTTGTGGTTTCAAGCCAAACTAGGGATTGATTTTTCGGAGGATAATCCCACTGGAAAAATTCAATATTGGTGCCAAAAGATGCGACTACGAGGGGCGTACTTCCTTATGTCACTTGCACTCAAAAAATCCACTTTATCATAAAACCCTAATTTCCATGTGTGGAGAAGGGGAGAGAGAGATTTACCTCATGAAAGATGCTCTTTCCAGGATGGCTCTAATACCATGTTAATTTTTCTATGTTGTCATAGCTTAAGTCCTAAATTGAATAGAATTTAATACATTTTCATAATAACAACATAAAGAGGATCACTGAAAGAAACACAATCATAAGGTACACAACAATTTACCCTGGGAAACCTTAAAGGGAAAAACCCAACAAAACTTCCTCAATATAGATTACCAATATGAAATGACCAAAGAACAAGGTCTCATCAAGTGAGAGACCAAAACCCAAGAATAAGAGCCAAGACATCAAAGACATTGGTCTCCCTCCTTCTCTGTATCTCCTTCTTTCTCTCTTTTACGCAATAAAAGTGTGAGTGTCTGTGTATAAATGAGGGAGTGTCAATTAACCTAGAAATGTGTAGTGTGTACACTGTCAAGGCTGAAATATCTTTGCATCTACACTATTTGTCTCTCTCCTACAATATTGGGTGGTAGATATGGAAATTGAGGCCAATATCATTGACCCTCCTAGAAAAACCAATGATGAAATAAACATCCTCCTCTTTAGATTGATACCATAGATCAAGACCGACCCTAAAATCCAACCTACCATGATCCCAATGATGCATCAACTGCTATAAAAAATCAAAGGAGTTCCCCATAATGGGCATATCCTCCTCATAAAACTTGAGGAGGCCAATAATTCTTAAAAAGGCGTGTATGTGACCTTTAATAGGGAGATGAAACATCTCCCTCTCCCTCTCTCTAGGCTCCCATTGATGCACAAACATTGTGTGGGACATGATACTATTGTTACTACGTGGCTTGTTGTCATCTTTGATTCACATAAAATTATTCATATACACGCACACACACATGAAATTGATACTATAACACAAACACACATACATAATCATTTTTGTATTAATAACTTCTTGAAACTAATTCATGTTTGCAAAAAAAATGTGATAAAGTGATTGGTATGCCTCAAATAAATTATCCACGCTATGGTCAGTGTGCTAAAATAAAAACTAAGCACAATAATTGTTACAGTGCTCCATGTTTTATTATGCACCAGTGTTGTTCTTATCATGACAAGCATCAACGCAACCATTTTTACACAAATTAAAAATTGCAAGTTCAACATGTGTTGCTATGATAATCAATACATTTAGTGTTGAAACATACTAATAATGGTGCACTACAAGGGAATCGATGCACCGGTAAGGTTTTTATTTTTATTTTTAATGAGGTGGTGTGTTGCGTTATACAACACACTGTTTTTGTTTGATGTATACTTTTTAAGGTAACATTGCATTGTGTTTTTATAATGCATTGATCACAGTGCATTATGTGCGATGGAACACACCAATTTTTTTATTTTTTTTGGTTGTGATAGTGTTGTATTTTTTAATGCATTGAAAAGTTTTTTTGTTTTTAATTTTTCTAGGCCATTGCTTAAAAATGCATTGGTCCTAGTGTGACATATGGGTCGTAATGCACTGGTGGTGATTTGTTTTGTTCTATGTTTACAACAGTGGTGTGTTATGTTATAGAAAACATCATTAATGGTGCATTTCAGTGGCATGGATTAGCTTTTTTCATTTTATTTATTATGGTCGTGTGTTATATTGTGATTAACACACCTATTTTTTTTTAGTCGTTAGTGCAATGTTTTTAGGAATCTCTATGATAGTTTGTTATAAGGTGTTAATGCATTGTATTCTATATCACACTGATAACGGTGTGTTACATTAGCTGGAACACATCGAAAGTGTGTTACATTAGCTGGAACACATCGAAAATGTTTTTGTTTTGTTCTGTGGGTAGTGCATTGTGTTTAGCAATGAACTGGTCACAATGCAACATAGGGGACATAATGTATTGGTGATGTTTTTGCTATATTTTTAAATTTGCAGAGTTTTTTTTTTAAAACACACAGTTATTAGTGTGTTTTAATGAAATGGACACATCATGGAGTTATCTTTATATTTATTTTATTATGATATATAGGACTTAATGCAGTTGTTAGGTTTTTATTTCTTCATGTTGTTTTTAGGATGCACCAATATGGTGCCAGCTTGAAATTAACAATATTTCCTAGACCCATGCTACTTATAAATTAGCAGGACACATTGGCGTTGTCCAATGTGAGTTGAACACTTAAATTGCATTGCAGAATCTTAAAAATAAAATTGAAAGATTGGGCAAACTAAAGATGAAGTTTAAATTTTAATCAACTAGAATTGTAAATAAGAAGGTAAGAGAAATATTACCTAGTTTCTTTCAACTTGAGGAAGCATGGTTGCATTGTTGAGAAAAAAAAGAAAAGTGCACTATTTTTAAGAATTCAATAATGAATTGAAGTCATTGACAAAGCTATAAAACCATGGAAATGACATTATAGAGCACTACAAGCAAGGTGACTGCAAGCATAAGGTGAGAATTGGTACTTGTTTGGGTGGTCAAAATCATGGAATGAAAGTTGAAAATGAAATTACTATCAGTATTGTTAATTTTATATTACCCTACCTTGGTGTTCCTAATGATAAGCCACAACAGTCCAATGTTGTTTATGAGCACACCAATGAGTTGTTTCTTAAATGAAAAAATCAATATTTTTAAGTGGATGATAAAAACATCGGTGCAATGTAAATAAAGACGTACTAATGCATTTTTGAGTCTATCAAGCATCATAGATATTTGGGTCTAAATGTAAAAAATATAGTTGTTAGTACTATTATGTTTACTAGTGTGCCTATTTATTATATGAATAAGTGTTGTTATAGTTTTAACAACATTTCTTAGGGAATTTGTAATCTTGTTTAAATTAAATCTTTATTGAATTACCAATTGCTTCATCCACATGCGGTGCATGCTTTTGATGAGCACGAGTGCTCTTTTTTTCTCGTAGACCATCGATGTGTAGTTTTTTAAATAAAAATGATGTTTTAGAATTTTGTAATATTAAAGGTCATTGGTGCTCATTATAATTGTTGCACAGTTGTGTTATGTTACAAAGAGCGCTAGTATGTCTTTGTTATTAAGATGCATTGAAACCTCCACAAAAACATTTAGCTTCCTGGCTTTGCTAGCAACCTCCGGTATGAATGAAGAAAGTATACATTTTTTTGAGGAGGTTACGCAATACCCTCCTCTACAAAGTTCCCACGTTTTGTAATTTATATTAATTTTCATTTATGTCTTCCCTTTCTTCTCTTAAATTGCAATTTGTTGCAAAAAACTATGTTATGTAGATTGGCATATGCCTACTTTGACCAAGATCTTTGGGGATGATTTTGCACTAAAATTTGGTGGGGGGCTTTGGGGAAATGCACTTGGTGTAGTAACTAACTAGGCTTGGTCTAGATTATTGTGTACAAGCCTAATAAAGAACATGATTTTTCTCGTGAAGATAATGAAGTGATTCATAAAGCTAGTAAATAAAGTCTTAAACTAGATGATACTTGAAAAATATACAAAAGAATTAAATGAATTTGATCCAATTGATCACTTGTATTCCAGTGAATTTTATTCTACCAATCAAACTCAACCCAATTTCACCACTACCATAAACATTAGGCCAAGCTAATTTCACCACTACCATAAACATTAGGCCAAGCCATGAAGAAAGGGTCTTAGATTTCAAATATAAATATGTAGTATTTCCGTATATCAATGTATATAAATATATTTGAGGTTAAATATCTCAAACAAAGTGAGTCAATGCATATTTTTTTGTTCAATCATTTAATAACAAATCTTAATAATCCGTTGCATTTATTTTATGGATGATTTGATAGAGTTGGTAGGTCAGTGGATCAGAGCTTATGGTTTTGTACCATGAAGTTAACGGTTCAAATACCTTGTAGCCCAACTTTATTTTTCATTTGGCACGACATTCCTTTTCATCGTGTTATAAGAAAGAATCTTTGGGTTCTATTGTAATCTCAAATCAATAATTCAGTCTCCTAATCAATAATGAATGGGTACGATTTATCAATTATTCATTCCACTGTTCATTAATCATTTTCATCATTGTATTTATGTGAATTTTTCTGATAAAAAAATATATGGGAGGAGCAACATTCTTCACCTTTATTAGGAAAACTCCATAAGGGAGACATCGGTGAAGACGTGTAAAATAACTCGATTATAAAATATTGGGTATTGGGTTGAAGGGGATCATAAGGACATCAATGAGAGGGATAAAAAAAAGAATATAAGTGTTGATTACTTTAAAAGTAAATGGGTTCAATGTGATAATTGCAAGATATTTCTCTACATTATATTTTTGATAGAGAATAAAAGTATTTGTTAAGAATGTGGATATTATTTACCAATAAATAGTTTAGATAGAATAGAAATTAAAAAGTATTTGTTAAGAATGTGGATATTATTTACCAATGAATAGTTTAGATAGAATAGAAATTATAATTGATCAAACTTGGTCTTTTATTGATAAATACATAAAAATATTATATGCTTTTCATCTTTGTTCTAAGGATGGACCTTCTAATTCCGATCCTCTTAATTTTGAGGATGGACCTTATAAGTATTATATTACATCATGTCAAATAGAGATAAAGTTTAATTGATGTTATTCAAACAAGCATAGATAAATTAAATGATATTCCTATCACATTTGAAGTTATAGATCTTAACTGGGATGAGAAAAATTGTTAGACATTGGATATCATAGAACAATGATTATCTGGTTTAGAGCATTAGTATTACTCACCAGTTGGTTGGACTGTGGGTGAAGTCAAGATAAATCAAAATGGACATTTAAGGCAAGATCAAGGTAACAAGATGTAAATAATTACTCCAAATATGCATAATCTTAAAGTATTGTCCCAATACTACATCCATATGATAGGATCTTTTTTTAATCGACTTCCACATAGGAAGTACTCCATCGTCTAGTGAATTTGAACAATGATCTATTGGAATCAGAGAAATTTCTTGCATGATATTTAAAGCTTCATCTGATGGAGTTGTTGAGGTGGCACCCAAAATTTTCACTTACTCTAACACATCTCACTCAGTCGTATCAAAGTGTAAATAGAAATAAAGGATACCATTATGACTCCTCGAGGAATGATATTCTTGAAACCAAGAAGGAGGAGAATACCCATATCAAGATTCTTCTATGTTCAACTGAGAATAATTCAACGGTTAGGATTTCAAAGAACATTAATGCAGGGGTCATTTAATATTTGAACCCTTGAAAGGATTTTATGAATGAAACATTTGACAAAATTGCAAATGGTTCATAAACGTTCCTTCCTAAGTTTATTTTACATTGTAGTAGAGAACAAGGTTTAGAAAATTTTCTACACAATGACCTAGGGCAGTAAAAGACAACAAAACTTGACCAAGATGTTAATATAGGTATGCACATACTAAACCCTAATGTTAGATGTCGAAAGGAAAGGTGCGTTAGAGCGAAGTAGGAATGGCCAACAATGGTGTTGGGCTTAAATATAGGGCTATATAGATTGGCATATCTGAGCCAAAAATATTTGGTAGGAAAACTTATGGGAAAGTTCATAATGAGCCAATCCTTGGGAAACTGGCTAGAGTTTCAATGGAAAGCAATTATTGGGTATATGCCACAATTCCATATCCGGGTTAACGGTTGGATCTATTTCAAATTAAAATCCACATCTATTATAGAAGGGATATGGAGTCAAGCTTGACTATGGGGAAAATCCATCCTAGTGTTGAAGAAATGGAAGTCATAATTTGACCCTAGTTTGGAATATTTTTGTTGTTCAACGTGTCTGGGTAATTATATCAGGGTTTCCAATAGAAATTTGGTCTATGGTAGTTATTAGAATTATTGCAACAACGATTGGAAAATTTGTAGTAGTTGAGGATGAGTTTCTAAATGTTGAAGAAAAGAGGGCTGAAAAGGTTTTGGTTGAATTGGATATGAGCAAAGGTCTCTTTGTTGAGGTGGAATTATATTAGGGAGTAAATAGATATATTCATATACTAGACTACTACAGTCTACCTTTCCATTGATCGACCTATCACTCAATTGGACATCTTTGGTGAGAATGCATCCACTTGGAAAAAAATTTCATAAAAAAGTTTGGTTGAAGAGAAAGAACCAAATCAGCTAGGTTTCCTAGTTTAGTTTATTATTGTGAGTCAAATGATAGATTAGAGGCTCATTTAGATTAAGGAAAAAATTTGATCAAGTCTTCCTTTCCAATGAGAATGTTGGAGAAGAATTTTTAAAGGTATTGCACCAATTTTAGAAGAAGAGAATCCCAGTAATTCTACTACTTATACTCATGTATTGAGAAATATTATGGCTATCATACGCACATTTTCAATAAGGAGAAATCTATCTCTTCGAATATTCTCTCTCTCTCTCTCTCTCTCTCCATTGGCCTTCCTTTAGATGATTATGGGAATCCCTCTCCTGTATTTACTAATAATTTCCAAACTTTGGAAGATCATATTTCTCTTTGGGTTTCTCCTTTTCCTTCCAAAGGCCTTTTTGTTATCTCATATGTGATATACCCAAATCGAAATATAGGCACACCAACCCAAAGGGGACAAGGGAGAAACTAAAGTAATGAAGGAAAAATAGGGACTTGAAGTGGAATTGTGAGATAGGGATTACACAGGGTAAAGATTTGGAATGAATGGAACTGGTATTTAAGATAGTCCAATATATGTGAAACAACTTGGAATGGGTTGTACAGAGCCTCAGTATTCTTCAGAATCCTATAGAACATATTTGGAGTTTAGGAACTCAATATATGATCAAAACAGTGGAGACTAGGAATATTTTGTGGACAGCTCGTAAAGGAAGTTTTCAAACAGACTCAAACGATACATAGGGGAAACTAATTATGGATTTCCAATTGGTATAGATGCCCTTGTGTTTTTTATACCTATAGAATCTTACAGAATCTGATTTATATTAGTAAAGTTCTAGTTTTTGCTTCAAAATAAAAAATCGGTGAGATTTTCAATGTGTATGAGAGCAAGGGGAAATGCTAGACTTTTAGCACTTTCAAAGAGAGGATAAGGGTAACAGTTTATAAGGATGGTTTTGAATATGGGACCAACATCAATTTTATTATCAAAATAAAGCATTTATCATACTTAAAGAGATATATTCATTATCCAAACAGAAGGAGACTTATAAAATGACAATTTTTGGACATTAGAAACAAAAGAGAGAGACATTGGAGAAAAAGTGGAGCTTTATTATTATATACAGATCATAATGGACCATGTACAACATAATGGATGCTCATGTAAGAAATTATATCATCAGCATAGAGGAATACATAGAAAGGAGAGAGAGAATGGTCAATGTGCCATAAAATCCTCCCACATAAAACAATGGTCCAATTGACTGACTGCTCCACAAAACATCTGCAAGAAGAAAATGGGAGTGTGTAACCTTAGCAACAGGAACACCTGATTATGTATGTTAATATCATGGTATGACCACCAATAGCAAAGGGTGTGATCATACAATCTCCAACATCAATATTGGAGCAAAACATAGGAAGAATCTAATTGAAGCACAATGAAAGGAACTAAATTCTCCTCTCCACTTCACCAATGTCTTGGTTACTTAGAAGCATAAGGGGGCCATCACCCAACTATTGTCAAGGGGAGCATCACCCAAGACTAGGTAGCACTAAGCTTCCCATCCAAATAAAATATTTCCAAATGCGTGCATTTTCCATTCACGTTTGCCTCCTTTTATTCTTGAAAAGTATCCAATACCATGGATAAATACCATGGGCCAGTTAAAACCATGTTCCATTATCACCTTTTTCCAATATCATAGAAAAATACTATATAACACCCAAAACCATGCACTGGGTAACACCTGTTATTCAAACATGAATCATGGTATGGCCATCTTAAATAATCAAGATACATTTATTACAAAGGGGCTCCACAAGGGCATATCAAACATTACATAGGATCTCACAAGAGCATCATGTCACTTAAAATAATTGAACCTGGACAGAGAGGGTAACAATCATTCCTCCCAACCACCCAAGCTACATCCAATGGACTTCCTTAACCATTTCCTTGTGCACCCTTTGACATAATTACTCAATAATTAATTAGCCAATTTTCTCCAACTGATGTAATAATTATTTTGGATAATTTCTCCATTAATATAAAATATTATTTTCCTTATACAATAATTATAATTTTTGAGCTTTAATAATATTACTCGCTAATTCTCCAATTTAATCCCAATTAAATTATTTTCTCCTCCATACATTCAAATTGGTACTTTTTATGGTCACATTGCCCATTAAAATTGATTAGGAAATATTATTTAGGCTCCAATTACTTTCAATTAAGCCTCAGGAACCATACTTAGGAATTTTCCCCTTCTTTGTCACCATTAATCATTTTTAATAATTTTTATAAGGCGACTTAAGGCAATTTTTAAACCATGAAAAATATGGGGACATGACATCATACTCCTATATTTTCCGTCACAAGAAACCTCTTTATCTTGAATACATTGGGATTACTGAAGGGGGTATGGCCTCAGTTGTAGCACCACCCAAATAGGTAGGTATCATTCTCATATGCCAGAAGATAAACAAAAAGCTATTTGCGAAATTAGGGAAGGTAAACAATGTTCATTGTTTGGAGTTCTTAGAGCAAAATCGCCCCACCAGAAGGTTAAAAAATGATATCACTCTCTTTGAATATGAGAGGGGTGGGGTGTTCCCATAAGAGAGGAGACCCCAGGGGAATTTTCTAAAACTATGACCTGAATGGAATCCTTCTATAATAAACCATGTATTCTAACTCCAAATAGATTGATACCTTGTATGTCTTGTTAAAAAATTGGAATTTCTATGGTATAGATGTTATGGGATTATTAGTAGGCATTGTTACTACTTGGAATTCAATATTTCATGCAAATTCAACTTCATTTATCTCAGCAAGTTCTATTATGGAAAGGGTATATAGGGATCTAGGAACATCCTTTAAAATTGTCAATATATATGGTCTATATGCAAATCAATGAGATTTTGGGGAAACTATAAAACAAGAACAATCACTTAAGGGATATTATATCATTCTAGAGGGTATTTCAATTTCACGTTGTCCCCACGTGGGGTCTAGGGGGGAATCAGAAAGGTTGGATATTTTAGAATAATTTTTCTTACATTGCTTTGAATATTTGATCTAATAGATATTGAGTTGACTAGCATATGCCCAACCTGGAAGAATTCTTGAAAAAGAAGAGATGATATCTCAAAAAGGTTGATCAATTCATTTTGGTGAGAAAGATAGTACAAGAGATTCGACAAATTATCTCATGGGCTGGTACTAGAGACCCTTATGATCACAACCTAATTTTATTATAGTTATCAAAGATAGATATTAAGTCGTCGATGCCCTTAAAATTTAATCATACATGGTTTGAAAATTGTGAATTTCAAAAAATTGTTGAAACTCCCTAGAAATCCTTCGATCCACTTGATAGAGACTTGAAAACATGCCAATTTTCAAACAATCTAAATAAGGTTAAAATGATTACTATAGAATGGGATAAAAAATAGAGAGCAAAACAAAAAATGGAACTTGTCCAAATCGAACAGGAAATCTATTTGTTATTTGATAATACTTTCTTATGTGTTTTTAATATTGAGGAGTTAACAAAGTTGAAATGTTTCAAGGAAAACAAGAAAAAATTACTAAACCTAGAAGAGACTTATGTGCGACTTAAAATCAAAGAAATCTAGTTGGAGGAAGGAGACTGTATCAAATTCACCACTCATAGATGAAAATTAATTAATACAATCTAGGAAATGGAAAAAGCATATGGTACTAAGGAAAATTCACACAAAGATATGGATGAATATGGAATGACTTATTATTAGAATTTATTAAAGGAACCCAAAGGACCAGTTGTTGAAGACCAGTTAAGAGGCATCCAACTATACTCTAGATTATTCAATGAAGATATGAATGGAATTCCGGAGGCTATTGTTACAAAGCCTAAAGTTTCTAAAATCCATGAACTTCTTTAACAAGTAGAAAAGTACAAGGCCATATGGATCGACTGTATAATTATATCTTGCTTTCTATGATATGATGGAGGATGAGATATTAAGGGTGGTTAATAATTCTAGGTCCATTGGAAAGGTACTAGGAGCCATCGATTATGCATTCTAAACCCTAATTCCAAAACAAAATGATATAACCAGTTTTGATAAGTACAGATATAAAATCATCTAGAATATCATAGTGAACAGGATCAAAGGTATGTTAGCAACTTACATTTCTGAAGGGGAATTTGTTTTTTTTGTCTAGTAGAATAATCTTGGTGTTGTGGGGGGAATACAAGAAGGTACATCCATACGATTAAAAAAAGAAAACTATCTAGTGTTGTTTTAAAAATTGACTAGTCAAAAGAATATGACAAAGTTCATTGGACTTTCATCAGACTTGTCCTTTTGTAGATGGGGATGGGGTTGAAATCAATTGATAGGATTTTGGAATGTGTATCCTATTTTTCCAATGTTTTTCTCATATATGGATCTCCTACAAGTTTCTTTCAAGCCACGATAGGGTTGTGACAAGGATTCCCACTTTCACCCTAGGCTTATTTATGTTGATTGTTGAAGGTTTAACTAAACTAATTGGATAGGACAAGATAAATAGTAGAATAAAATGGATAAAACTTAATAATCAATTAAGTTTGGCACACCTCTTGTTTGTATTCAATATCCTTCTAATTGGTGAAGGAATGATCCCAGAATAGAAGGCATTAAAGGAGCTATTGAGTCAATTTTGTTGTGCAATAGACATGGAAGTGAATCTAAAAATGTATCAGATATTTTATAAAGGAATAAGTACAGAAATTTAGAACAAGATTTCCTGTATTTTTTCTATACAATATGGGAAACTTGATCAAGGATTCAAATACCTTATGTACTTCCTTAACCCAAATGACTAGTTATCTTGGTGATTTAGGTGGATTTCTCATGGAGGAATATTGATCCTTATAAAATATGTACTTGAGAGCATACCTATCTATTGGTTATATCTCGAAGATTTTCACAAAGAAGTTCCTAATAAAATGTGAAGAAAATGCTATCTTTGGACAAGAAATAAACAAAAAGAAGACATACCACTGATAAAATGGAACACACTGGCTTGACCAAAGAGGTGTAGGGGTTGAGGATTTAAAAACATATTCCTTTTTTGCAAAGCCCTAGTAGTTAAAATATTATGGAAAAATTTATTTAATGAAGGTATATGGGCAATATTATGAGGGAAAATTGTTTAAAATGTTTAACTGTTGAGGATTGGTTTAGACAAGAGAAAAACTAGTTTCTAATGATTCTAATGTATGGAAGGACTGTAAAAGGCCATACCAGTATTGGGCAGGTGAATACCTTGGAAAAAAGGAAGAGGTGATAAAGTTAGAATAGGGGAGGACTCGTAGATTACTGATCCTGAAAATTTCAAATAGTCTAAGGGAATCTTGGTTGTCTTGCATGAAAAATGGTATTTATTTACTCAATCAGGTAGGAAAAAATATGAATTTGAGAGGTTGGGTCCAAATATTAATATCCTTTGTTGAGTTGAATCTACAAGGTAATATGATAACTGGATGGAACAATTACATAACAACTATGTCTCATAATGCAATACATTTTCAAGACATGGATGATGAATTAAGGTGGTTATGGAATAGGGCATCGATGTTCTAACTACAAAAATGGGATATGAAGCATTACAATGTAAACATGCCAACTGAAAAATATGGGTAGTGGTCACATTTATGGAATTATGAATGTCCTTTAACAATATTTTCTTTTTGTTAGCCTTATCTAACAAAATATTAACATGGGACAATTGCCAAAAAAGGAGTTGGAGTGGACCAAATCGATGCATACTTTGTAGATCAAATGTTGAGATTGTTGATTATTTCTTAGTATATTGTCCTTTCCAACAACAGGTATGAACGAACGTTCTCTAGTCTCTAAATTTTCCAAGAACATGGAATGAATCACGTCTCTAATCAAACACCTGGAAGTAAGGAAAGAAGAACCAACAAATAAAAAAATGCAATCTATTCATTCTTATGTTTTTTGGTTAATATGGTGTACTAGAAATAAAAGAATATTTTAAGATAAAGTATGGGGACCTATTTATATTGTCCACAAAATAAGATTTTTATTTCAGGGCAGGAAAAAACCATTAAAAAGGAAGAGATTGAGAATCTGAAAATGATCCTATTATTAATAATAACTTTTCATGGCTTTCTTTGATGGTGCATGCCAAGGAACCCTCCCATGTGTGGTCTAGGAGAAAATATCTATATATAAAGTAGTCACTTTTCCACACTAAAATATGGAGCTAGGCAGGGTACCATTAACAAGGCATAAATATGTGCATTATGGGTCTATCTGAAGTATGCCTTGGAAATAAATGTGAAATCTCTCTTGGTTTTGGGTGACTCTAAACTGCAGATGAACTGGTATAATGGAATATCACAAATATCAAATATGTAACTTCAAACTATGCTTTAATTGACTAAAGAAGTTAGAACTCAATTTGCATATATAACTATTGGACACCTATACAAATAACTAAATCAAAAGGCGTATCACTATAAAAGGAGGCTAGTTGTAATACCTCTACAAAAACAACCGTAATTTTTTTACCTGAATAAGATATTAAATAGAAAGCCAACATCTGCTAGATTGGTGAATTAAGGCTTCATTATGTTACATAATCTTCTTAATCATTATATGAGGATAAATATGCTCCTTAGAAACAAGAATATACTTAATCTAGCATGTGACTCAACTTACTTGGCCTATCAGCTAACTAAACCTCATGTTTTCTTTACAAGTTCAATTCAAGGTAAGCGGTGTAAAGCTGACGACTTGTCTTGTATGAAATTCTAAGGTAACCAAAATACAAGTTTTAATCTCTCTTTCTCTCTGGACATTTTATTGCCATATTTTACTTTCTTATTTTCTAGAGACATCACTTAACTAACTTTCATTTTCTTTTGATGTGATCATTGTCACAGCTTTGGGTCACTCTTAGCCTATACTTCACTAGTAGCTACATTAATGGCCTACTAAGTGGTAAAGAAAAACATGGTGTTGACCTAGAGTTATGGTGTAATACCATACTTCCGGTCCCTAGGTAAGGTTTACAATATTGGGTAATGTATTATACTCCAATGTAACATTTAGTTACAGCCTTGCTTTGAGATTATTCCACTTATTATGTGGGCTTGATGTAATGAGCTAAATTTGTATTCCTCCATAGCTCGTGAATGAGTCTGTACTAACTCAGTGAGAAAAAGGTGCAGCTGCTACCATGTTAGTACTTGTAGTAGAGCCATTAAGTCAATATAAGAGTGACAATACTAAATCAAAAGGGATTAATATCTAGTCAAATTTTCATTTCTTCTCCTCTTGCACTTGTGAGGAAGCTTGTGGGGGAGATTTTCTCTACTAGGAATGGATTCACCATGCTAATGAGTGTTTGGGTTAATGATAAACAATTGCAAATGTTATAACAGATGAATGTCACTCGAATGGTTTAGTACAGCTCGTTCAACTTTCCAGACCTCCACAGTAATTCTTGGTAAGTCATACCTCAAACCTTCAAACTTCAATATTTGTAATTTTATACAAAAAAATTCTTCAATCCTGAATTGAAGTACTTTGTTTTCTTTCAAACAAACATGTATCTTGACGGCCTGCAAACCCTTGCATGAGCACATAAACAGATCATAGTGTTTTCCGGGTATGTTGTGTACCCTGCTTGGATTAACAATGTTTCCTGGGTTTATCCAAACAACTCATGATAGAGCTATAATCACCAACATCCTGCAAGAATCCACCCCCTCTCCCATAACTTAAATTAAAAAAAAAAAAGTACTTCTGTATGCAAGTGCCACCAAATACCAAGAGAAAGTTACTACCAGATCCTGAAATCTCTCTGATCCTATGAGCTTTATTTCTCAGAGTCTGATGATTCTTGAATTTCCCTAAGGTTAACTACTCACATATAGAACCACAAAGAGTTTGATAGCTCTCCTAAAATTTACATAAAGCTTAATATTTACACTAGCCATAAAACCTGACAGTAACGTGGCAGTTCATCTTTCTTTCAGAACTTGATAGCTCAATTTTCAACAAGGCTAGAAGTCTTAATTTTTATCCCTTAGAGAAAACTAGGGTTGGGATTTTTCCCTTGTGTATGCTTTTTAAATATTCCTAGGAATTTTCTTGGCTATTAGTTGCCTATTCCACATTTGGTCACTTGCCCCCTTAGGGATGACAAAAATTTTAGCTATTAACATAAATAAAACTTTTTGTTATTTCACAGCAATAACTCATAACAACTCAGCAATTTAATTATCATAATTGAAAACTATTTATTTGCATTGATAATTAAAGTTATCAAAATCTTAACTTAACAAAACAGTTATCATCCTTCACATATTTTTTTATAATGGTTAAAATATGCCCATTGGTATTACACTGGCGTTTTACAAAATGAAAAGATGGAATCACAAGAAGTTAGAGAGGAAGAATTGTTTGCAACAAATTCTACCTCAATATATTAAAATCTAAAAAAAATCGGGATATAAGAGATAAACAAAAAGAAGAGCTCGCCTTTCCATTAATTTTGTTTTTAATTCATTTAAAAAAAAAAATTGCTTAAATAAAAAGTTGTTGAAAATTTTTATTTTTTAACTTTAAATGGTAAAAAATTTACTTAAACATAAATTAAGTCCTAAATCATAAAGTAATTTATGTATATTTTTCCTAGCAATTATATATATTCTGGATTTCATAATAGGTGAGAAAATAACCTATCTGATTGAGGGATTAAGTCATTCATAAAACAAAAAAGTTCTTACAAAAATAAACATTGCAGGACTGAAAGTGTTTTGTAGTTGCTTTTGTCTAGTTGATTTCCTCTATGTTGGTGTAAGCCTCATAAGTTCACCTTTTTTGGGTGAGAGGTTAGGGTTTCAAGCAGGAGTGCTAGGTTAGGGTTTCAGGCCTCCTTCCATGGCGAAGCCAGAGATACTGGCCTTCAACCATTGAGGTTGTGGGCTCACGGTTGTGGATCCAAGAGGGATTACAGGGGCGTTATGGACTGTTAGTACCTTTCTTCTATCCTGTAGCGCTCCTTGGGATTGTTACTATTTATCGGATTCCCTTTCCTCCATGTGCGGTACTTATCACGGGATTCCACCTTTTTACTATTGCATCTTGCATGTTGTTTTTTCGGTATATTGACGTCGCGGTGTTCACCGCCTTCACTAATTGACCTTATCCATTGATGACGACTAGGAGCAGATTTTTAGCATCTGCGACTGTTGTGTATTGATGTCGGCTTGCGGTTTGAAGAACCCAATAGGACCTGGTCTTTAAGGTACTATCTGAATATCACTGTGCTAATGTTTTTCCTTTCTCGAGGGTTTGTATTTTTTATTCTTTCTTGTATGTAGATTGGGTTTAACCATACATGGAGTTCACCCTCTTGTGAGGGTTAGTACCAACCATGCCAAAAAGTGGGAAGTAAGTGGTTTTCCTTTACGAGTATTAGGGTTTATCTTTTTCCTCATTCTCTTGTGCTAGGGGCTCTTGGGTTGTCTCTTTCGAGGCTTACTGTGGTTACCATTGCTCTGATGGTTAACTACCTTGTTCTCTGGGTCTAACTCCTTACTTTTGGCCTCTTTCGGGATTGCTCTTTAATGTTCGATACCCTCTCTTCATCTTCTCGAACCCTTCCCTAACTACCTTTGTAGAAGTAGCCCCTGTTTTTGACCACCATGACATCTCTACCATGGAATCTCATGGTCTTTATCCACCTGGTGGTCCCACTAGGGGATCACACCAACCCTCTCGTTACCACCAATGTCGAAAAATCAAGCTCTTGAAAATCCTCGATGCTAAATGTCATTATACACTCAGGAGGGATGTCATGCTCGATAGGGTTACTGAACTTTGTAGTAGGGCATTGATAGGTCAGTTGGAATACTACAGTATGAACAAGGAAGAATGGGTCTCGTGGGCCACGACCCATTGGAAGCCTATCCTTAACTACACCCCTACCATTAGCCTCCTTTCCAACCGTTGGCTGGTCATTATCTTTATTGAGGATTCAGATGCTTCCCGTATACTAAAATCCCTCTAGACTATTGGGAATGGTTTCCTGGTTCTCAGCCGATGGCATGCAAACTTCGACCCACTAAAAGAGAGAGTTTTCAAACGACATCTTTGGGTCCTGATGTCAGCTTTACCCTTTCCACTGTGGAATAAAGACTTCTTGATAGGTATTGCAAACACTATAGGGAGATCTGTGGCACTGAAAAAGGACTTCCACCTAATATTTGACAAGAGAATGGCTAGATTTTTAGTTGAATTGAATGTATCTCATGGGCTCCTTCCTGAGATTGAGATTGATTGTGGCAGTTCGGTGATTACCCAAAGACTTGACTATTTGAACATTCCATTCAGGTACAACCACTATCATGATACAGGCCATTTAAAAAACTCATGCTCAGCCCTTCATCATGGGATACCATCACTAGTAGAAAATGAGAAATTAATGACTAAAAAATGACTAAAATCATGTTATAAACGACTATTTTTGAGTCGGTTACTAATAGTAGAAAATTTCCACTATCTTATAGTTAGTCGTATTTCACTAGTCATTAATAGCTTGACTTAGTAGTCATTGATTTAGTCATTGATAGACAATGATTTAGTCATTGATTTAGTCATTGATAGACAATGATTTAGTCATTGATAGTCAATGATTTAGTCATTGATTTAGTCATTGTTTTAGTCATTGATAGCCAATCATTTAGTCATTGTTTTAGTCATTGATAGTTAATGATTTAGTCACAAAGTTAGTCATTGATTTAGTCGCCGATTTAGTCACTGATTGCAACCATTAATGACCAAATATATGACTAAATAAACTACTAGATGTTAACATATTAATGACTAAGCTAAATACGACTAAGAAACGGGAAATTAGCTACTAATAGTCATATATATGCGAATTTATTCGTTTTTGTAGTCACAAATTTATGATAGGGCATGGAGGAATTGAACCACCAACCTCCTACCTAATTATAGGCAGGCGCTCTACCATTGAGCTAGCACCCTTTAAGAAGTTGTTATTGCTTGACAATGATGATATTCAAACAAATTTATGATAGATATCAATCTACAAACTACATAATTATTGCTTTGAGGGACAAAGATTGGAAAGCTATCTTTAGAAAGTCCAACACAGACAATACCAGATGACACTGAAGCTGCATCTGTTCTTTCACTTCTTGTTGTTTCAATGTGCCCACTGCCCAGTTTAGATGAACCCTTGTGTGTGTCAGAGGATGAATTCTTCAATAGACTTTTAAAACCTTCATGACTCCTACATTTCATAGTAGGATCAACTAAACTAGCATTCTTTCCATGGAAATATTTCCCAGCGGTATTTACACGTGAATTTAATTTTATATATGTTCCACTCATTGCATTAGGTTTGGCATCAATATGTTTTTTAGATATAAACATTGATGACTGCCCACCCTTATTGACCAACAAATTGCCATGATCAGAACTCAACCCTGATGTTGCATCTTCCACCACCAAGGCAGGGAGATTTAATGTTGGAGACGCTGAAAGTGAATGAGATGAACTTGTTTTAGGATTAGAGGAGCCCTGAACAGCTGGGATACTCATACTAAATGATTTTTCCTGTGCAGCATGGGAGCCCCCGCAACAACCATTAATGTCTAAATATTCAATAAGATATGTAATATTCCACCACAAACTCCTAAATCATATGGAATCTTATGTTCACTAAACTTAATGTGTAATGTTACTCTGCACCAATCTAGGGGGGTGCTGGAAAACTAAACAAATATTCCATGACAAGAAACATATTTCATACCAAGATGCACTAGCTGGAAATACAACTGATCTTCCAACAGCTCCACTGGCAAGGGAAGTCTCAGCATTACCTCACGTGTTCTAGTTTCACATGGAAATATGAACATGTATATATTATTAGTAACTGAAAATGAAGCCTTGTATAAAGAATCTAGAAGACAATCACTGAAGCAAAACATAAGCTGTCTAAAGAAAATACACATTAGCTTCTATACTAATGATTATTTAGGACTGAATCAGAAGCTATTAAATATTAATCCAATATGGAAGCATAGAAAAAGCTGTCTGCACAGATATCAATAACAAATGCTCAAGATAATTGGACGAAAGTACAATATACTAAAATCCTAAAGTCACTTACAGGAGCCAGTGATTTGCTCAATTTACTTGAAGAAGCTGATCCAAGCAAGGAAACCTCTACCACTGGTGGAGGTAAACAAAGTCCCCAGTGTTGCTATGAAGGATTTGTATCATAGAACTCTTAAGTTTTGCTGCTAGAAGAATAGGACATAGAAAATCAAAAATCATAAAATCTAAATATGAATTATTTTTTAAAACAATTTTGGAAACTTGTTTGGACCAAACAAGATGAAGCCAATATGACCACTGAAGGAAACTTGTTTGGACCAGACATTGGTGATTTGACAAGCAGCTCAGATGATCGAGCAGAGGTTAATATGTGGAGAGTGTCAAAGGGCTCAAAGAGAGTCTTTACATTCAAAATTGTCAGACATTTTGGGAGATGAGTTTGAGAATACAAGCGAGAACAAACCTAAGTTTGAGCATACAGGCAAGAAGAATCAGCAAGTTTTTGAACAGTTAGTGATGGATTTGAGAGAAAACACTAAAGAGTTGCCAATTTTGTCAAATCTCTGTGAGCAACATGGTTCATTGTTTGCGGTCAATTCCTCCTTAGTCATGGATTGCAGGCCTGCAGAAAACAAGTATGTTGAGTATGTTCCCATGATTGGGGCCTGTTCCTATCCTTATAACCTAGCACTCAATTACTAGTACTAGAATGTCGGTTATCAAGATTTTACCCCCACATGATTTCATCCTAGAATCTGACCACTGAAGGAAACTTGTTTGGACCAAACATTGGTGAGTTGACAAGCAGCTCAAATGATCGAGCAGAGGTTAATATGTGGAGTGTGTCAAAGGGCTCAAAGAGAGAGTCTTTACATTCAAAATTGTCAGACATTTGGGAGATGAGTTTGAGAATACGGGCAAGAAGAATCAGCAAGTTTCTGAATAGTCAGTGATGGATTTGAGAGAAAACACTAAAGAGCTACCAATTTTGTCAAATTTCTCTAAGCAACATGGTTCATTGTTTGCGGTCAATTCCTCCTCAGTCATGGATTGCAGTCCTGCAGAAAACAAGTATGTTGAGTATGTTCCCATGATTGGGGCCTGTTCCAGTAATGGTACCTCACCATTATTCTGAGATGTTTCCCTGTATAAAAGACAGCTATTAGAATTGACCATGACTGAACTATCTTAAATGTTGTTTCATATAAAACCCAAAAAAAAGTAAAAACAATACTAAGTTTAAACTTGCAATACCTTACTCTCATGTAGAAGGTGTTGATGTCCTTGTCCAAGGTATCGAGAAGAATAATAGCCTGTATAACCATGTTATCCACTCTATTGACATTGAATTTCACATTGGCTCTGTTGTAGCTGTGCCCAAGACCCAATTGAGCCTTCTCCAAGTCTATGTGATTCAAGATATGTGATTAAATTACAACTGAAATAAACATTATTTCATTTCAATAAATAAGTATCTATCTGATTAGAGTCTATGCCCATGGAATCTTTAGCAGCTTCTATGATATCCTTGGCTTTGTCTTCATCTGCAGTTATTTCTATTAATTCAGGTAAAGAGTCAGCCGATAAAGTGGACTTATCCTTCAAAAACTTTGCCACCCGTGCATATATATAGTTGTCATTAATAATCTTAACCAGCTCAGGAAAATGCCTTGAATACCATTCCCTGGAGATAAATTACTAATTAATTAATGATGAAGCTAGAGAATCATCAAATAGGGCATGCAACAAGAAAAAACAAGAAAACACATTACACTCTAGTCTGTACCCTGTTTTTGGACAATTACTAGTCCTAGAATGTTGGTTATCAAGATTTTACCCCCACATGGTTTCAGCCTAGAATCTGACCACTGAAGGAAACTTGTTTGGACTAGACATTGGTGAGTTGACAAGCAACTCAGATGATCGAGCAGAGGTTAATATGTGGAGTGTGTCAAAGGGCTCAAAGAGAGAGTCTTTACATTCAAAATTGTCAGACATTTTGGGAGATGAGTTTGAGAATACAAGTGAGAACAAACCTAAGTTTGAGAATATAGGCAAGAAGAATCAGCAAGTTTCTGAACAGTCAGTGATGGATTTGAAAGAAAACACTAAAGAGCTGCCAATTTTGTCAAATTTCTCTAAGAAACATGGTTCATTATTTGCGGTCAATTCCTCCTCAGTCATGGATTGTAGGCCTGGAGAAAACAAGTATGTTGAGTATGTTCCCATTATTGGGGTCTGTTTCTATCCTTATAACCTAGCACGAAATAAAGATTTAATACCACAAGTAAATGCTGGAAACAAGAATAGCCGAAATGAAGGTTTGGGTTTTCAAACTAAAGGAGCAGAAAAGTCTAAGGATGAAATGTTGTTGAACTCTTTGTGGGCAGAGAAGATAGAAAGGATGAGCACTGGAAACGTTTTGGAGTCCCGGGATAGAAGAGAAGGGAAAAAAGGCAAGCATCAAAGCACGGTGATAATGCCCCCTGAAAGGAGAGATTTTGATCCTTTTGTTCAATCTCAGAATGAAGCAAGCATTGTTTTTGGTCAAGTAGACACTCAAATGTCAGATTCTGTATGGGATGAAGGTGATGGTGGTAGCCAGGAGAAGCAGCTAGACAGGGTTTCTCAGGAAGATATTCTTTCTCCAGAAATGCAAGGACTTTCAGAGTTATGCTCGTTTAAAAGAGATGAGAACAATGTGCAAGAGGCTTCCCATTATGGTTTTATGACGTTGAATATAAAAATAATAGAAGATTGTACATCAAATGAGAAGGAATAAAAAATGTCTATTAGCAACAAGAATTGGATGGAGGCAGGGAATAAATCAGGAGGAGATTTGTGTCATTCACGAGGATTGAAAAGAGGTTGGACAATGCCACCTTGGATGTATCTTCTCATCAAGAGAGAAAAGATTTTAAACACACTCAAATTCAAGGGATGCCAGATTTTTTATTACATGAAAATAAGAAAGAAAATGTGGAGGAACAATTCATTGAGCCTTATGAGGATTGTGTTGCTATGGAGGAATTAAGTGGAGTCTCAGGAAAAGGTGCCCATGAGGCTATTGTAGGAGCGGCAATGAGAGGAATCCCAGAATCTTTGTTAGATGAGAGTAATCAGACACATTCAGTTGTTTCACCTGAGCATACTGTTTTGGCAAACATCGAGGAAATGCCAGATTTGATATTTGATGTAAGCAAGGAATTATGATTCGAATGTCTTCTTCTGTTTTAGCAATATGAGAAGATGAGATATCAGAGATCTCATGAACTTCTGGAGCATCAGGAGAAGGAGTCACTTCATGGAGACATTCTTCAATTCGAATTGAATGTGTAGAAGATTCTGCTTCATCTTCATCTTGAACAACTTCATCAGAGAGAGTAGAGGCTGAGACTTTTGAGTAAAGAACTCTTGTGGTGCTGGCTGTGATCTCCAAAGTACTATTATAATCCTTATTGTGCCTGCCAAAGGTTCTGTCCAATTTTGTCCAGAGATCCTTTGGGTATTCAGTAGAACCAAGATTAAGGTAGTACAAGCTATCATCAAGGGCCAGACATATTGTTCCAACAGCTCTATCATTGTCATTTAGCCAGTCATTCTCATTCTCATAAGACTCTCTTCCAAGTCCAATAGACACCTCATAAAGACCTCGTCTCTTCAGAGATGCAATCATCTTCAACTTCCATTCTGAATAGCTTGTGAATGGGGTGAGAAGAGGGATTGATGAGTCCATTTGAATTTGTACCTGATAAAACCTGCAAATCAAAACAAAAGGGCACTGTAAGGTTGGACAGCTTGCACATTTAGGCTTTCATCACACCCAACATAGTCAATCAAGCAAGCTTGATCAACAAGTTCTTTACTTGGGGTATTGAGTGGTAAGCCTTGGCTTCTGGTGCAGTGCTGGATTTTTGAGCTATTGCTCAAATTTCATGGAGAAATCTGTCAAAAATCTTGTTCTTGAGAGATTGATCTTCGTCCCACCGCATGCTTTGATACCATATTAATTCTTGCACATGATCTAGGAACTAGGAATCAAAATCATCAAAGAATAATTGACAAATACTCATGAATTGGAAAATAACTGGACACAAAATAGGTATCCTCTCTGTATATTTTATAAACAATAAAGGATTACAATTTCCATGCATAGCAATGGCTTAACTCCATGAAGAATTCGAATACCTAAGAGACAATTCGAATTCAGTGAGTGAGTCTAACTTAACCGACCCTTTGCCATGCAATCTCACTCAGTTAACCACTTGACCAAAACCCTAATTGACTCACCAAACCCTAACTAAAGTTGGAGTGCAATAAATGACTGAATCTCAACTGAAGGAGATCAAACACATGTCATAGCAATCCAACCATCAAGTGCTAGTCCTGCATGACTCCAATGAACCCTGATGAGGTTAATTGAAGCTGAACTGACCATCAGAAGTTGGTGGAAGTGCCTTGTTGACTCCAGTTCATTAAATAATAATAAATAATCCTTCATTGACTGTAATTGACTGGTTGAACTGATTGTAACCACCAGTTAACAATTAGGTGCATTAATGTCACACAGATCACCCTTGGAGTGCTCCAGTTAGCCTCCTTGACTGTAGGAGAAGGCTAAGTTAGCCTCCTTGACTGTAGGAAGGCGTGGGTGTGATTGGATGATGGAAATTAATGCTCCACTGATGTCAATTAAAATTAGGATAGTGGTTTAACTAGGCCAATTTGACTGAAAGAGTGTGTATGATGGTAGATGTCTCCAACAGGAATACAGTGTACAAAGTTCAAACAATCTGACTTGCAGGTAATTATTTTTTCTAATTTATAAGTTAGTGCCGAAATTGGGAAAAAATCCCCTTGGGAAATTTACCCGTGCCTGTATATGTACCTTACTAGCCAACATGTACCTTACTAGCCAACATGAAAATTACCAGTCTGCCTACTAGCTTCTACTACCCACCTTTGATTCTATACTTTGAACTGTAACAAACTTGTTACCAAGTGCCAGTGTAGTGGATTCAACATGCTGAAGAAGGAACTCATATATTTTCCTCCAAAGTCTAACCAGTGTATCAACCAGTTCTGGATCTACACTTCCTTCTTCATCATCATAATTGGGACCCTTTTCAGGATTGATTTCATCTAACCAGTCATTGACTTTTTTTATCTGAGCCAACATTGTTGCAATTTGGCTATTATCTTGGGTATATGAGTTGGGTATATGTACCTTACTATCCAACATGAAAATTACCAGTATGCCTACTGGCTTCTGCTACCCACCTTTGATTCTATGCTTTGAACTATAACAGACTGGTTACCAAGTGCCAGTGCAGCAGATTCAACATGCTGAAGAAGGAACTCATATATTTTCCTCCAAAGTCTAACCAATGTATCAGCCAGTTCTGGATCTACACTTCCTTCTTCATCATCATAATTGGGACCCTTTTCAGGATTGATTTCATCCAACCAGTCATTGACTTTTTTTATCTGAGCCAACATTGCTGCAATTTGGCTATTAGCTTGTTGTGCACCTATTTTTGTTCCAGTATTGTCAGGCGCATTTTCTATACCACCAACAAGATGGGAGCCATTATCCAAGTATCCTTCCATGAATTTCAAGAACCAACTTTGTGCTTGACTCTGCAGCCGTCTTGCAAGATCTGCAGCTTCATCCAGACCATTTCCTTTTACCCACTCAAAAACAGGATGTTCCTTTTGAGAGGATTCTAAACCTGTTTTACTCGTACTCCTCCCAGATGCATTCTGTGCAGAAGTAACATTTGTTGTCCAACGCAATGCAACCCCTGTTGAATTTAAAGGATACAGAAACTTTGTATCCCCATTTTCAACAGAGCGTCTTTTCTCACTTGGATTGTGAGATGCATTACCCGTTCCTTTACTAGGGAGAGGTTGTGTAGATGTGCTAGACACTTTATTCGAGGATGAAGATGGTGTTTCAAGTACAATCAATGCTTTGTTATTACTAGCACCTTCTTTATCAAATTGTTTGTTCTGTGCCAGCCTTGGTGTTGGGCTATAAGATTGCTTACTAAGGAGAGTAAAGGGAGATAAATCAATAGCTAAAGCTACTTGAACCCATGAAGTTGCACTCTTTTGTTTTCCCTGATGATATGCTTTGAGCTTCCTCCACTGAACTCAAATCAGTTACTTGATCATCCAAAATTCGTTCAGAAATCCTAGTTTTTACCAAAGAATCAATAACAGAACATGCCTGCCTTAATTGCACATGAAAATTCAAAAATGTCTCCACAGTAGGTTGAGAATTATCTACCTTTGCAAATGAACACGGTTCTGCAAACATGCTACAAAAACAAGAAGATTGAATAAATGTTACCACATGAAAACAGGCATGCCAAATTGAAATATTCTAAGCACAAAACTCAATTAAATGATTATAATCACACCAATTTAATAGAATTTTGTACGGCAATGTAAAAAGAACATATTTTAAATGTGCTAGGGTTATACTAAGAGCATGCATCTAGTATCTCTATGTGTACATGGGACATGCAATGTTGTCATCCTGTAAATCCAAAAGTGTTCCAAATAGAAGGTCATCTTCTGGTCAGGGCTCTCTGATGGCATGGTCCACGGTACCTGGATATACTCTTTGTCGATGTCCTCTCAAGTCACCTAATTCATGTACCTACATAGATGGCAGGAGGGGGGCTAGCACATCTAAAGAGTCTCTGAGAGGAGGTCAGCAATCTAGGAATATGGCCACTAGCTAGAGAAGCCAAGAAGCCCTTGAGTAATACCTGAGAAGACACCCTAGGGTGTTGGCTAAGGTAGGGAATCGGGATACCTCTGTCTTCCGAAAGTAGAATCCCCACATTAGAGGAAATTTGGGGTCTAAAATGGGCCTTATAAGAAAACGCACCAACAATAAATTTTGTGAGTTGGAATTCAAGAACCAATAGAATTTCAATAAAATGAGTCAACCATAATGGTTGAATTGACATATTTGTCATAAAAGAAAACTACTTTTTTTGTTCGTATTTTCGACATATCTCCCTGTGTTTTTACTCAAATTCCAAGTGGGAGAGCTCATTGGATGTGGATTTTAATTCCACATCCAATGAGTACCCACACTGCATACTTTTGATAGACCCCGCTACCCCAAAAACAAGAAATATCTGAGAAAAAGTGATGATGACATCATCATCATGTTTTTTCATGTATTTCTTGTTTTGGGGGTAGCGGGGTCTGTCAAAAGTATGCAGTGTGGGTACTCGTTGGATGCGGAATTAAATTCTAAATCCAATGAGCTCTCCCGCTTGGAATTTGAGTAAAACCACAAGGAGAAATGTCGAAAATACGAACAAAACAAGTAGTTTTTTTCATTCTTCCTCCAAAATTAATAAGTATTATTTTATTATTTTATTATTTTAACTATTATTTTATTATTTTCCTTAGGAGGCCCATTTTAGACCTCAAATTTCCTTTAATGAAAGTCCGAACTCTGAGCAGGATAGAGAGTCGAGACCAGATGAAAGATGAGATCAAGGTGAAAGGGTGACCTTCAAACTCTGCCTAGACAATATGCTAGGGAGGCATACACTTGCGTCAAATGATGTGCCTAAGGAGGAGAAATTGAATCTCTCCATCTTGGAATAGTCACAATGTAATAGACTCGAGGCCCATATCTCCATACCATAAAGGTGCAGCTTGGACAAAATGACTTGGAACTGATTTCTAGAAATATTGCCTTTCAAAGAGGGAAAGGGAGTGGTATCCTTTGTTGAGTCTCGGCTAGAGGGCCTTAACTAGCAGTAATATTGGCAATGCTGAGAAACACCTTCAAAATACCTCTCTCTGCACTAGTTCTCCGGGAAGATGAGACCATCCACAGAAGCCAATCAAAATGACCATGACTTCCTTTACAATGATGGCATATACGGCTGTAACCTTAATATTCTAAACAAGCAATCACATATCTCTAGTAGTGAGCGTTCTACAAGGGAAGAGTAGTTGCACAGAAAATTGATTATTAAAATTTAGATAGATCCTGAAAAGTGTATGGCTCTCACTGTAACTGTTCAGGTATGTAGAAGTGTATGGCTGTTCACTGGAGCTGTTTCTTAATAGTTTATACTTCACTTAAGCAACTAATAAAACAAAATTCATGAACCTAGGATTACACCAATGCACCAAAATAATTGTTAAAAGTATCAAGCTGGAAAATGCTTACTTCAAAGTTCTTCATAGAAAAAGGCATGCTACATTTACAGGTTGAGATAAAACAACAAGTAGCATCATTAGAAACTACATAGATTGGAATGCATGTTCCTCTGCATAGCACCAATTGACATTATCTGCCAATCAATGAAGGGGTGACTTAAAATGCCAGCAGTACTTCTGGAAATGCTAATCATTACAATATGGGATTTAGCTAAGAAACCATATGTGGCTTCTTCATCCAAAGGCATCAAACACATTAATCCTCTAGCCATCATTCTTCCAGCCTTGAACTAATCAACCATATCATTGAATACAACAAAGTAGAAATGTCAAGAGCATTTGTTAACAGAAAAAAAATTGCAAGTGTTAAATGAGATACACAACTAAATTGACAAATCATCAAATATCAATTGATGGCTCATCTAACTTCAAAATGCTGGATCATTTTGAGAAGATCTGAAAATGTATCAGTCAATTGACGTCTTGCAATCATTTCGCTTCAACTTCACTTGACAAATCAGTGCATCCTACATAACTAGCAGTAATATTGGCAGTAATAATGTGATAAAAAGGACATGATGATTTCTACTACTGTCTATATTACATTGGCATTTGTGATGTGGATCATGCATGGTATGTACTTCTGACTACTCCCTTTATATGATTCCTTGAGATGTGGACACTACAAATACATCCAACCCCTGTATATTTTGTTGTTATATAGGGCCTTCTTTCTGTATTATAGTATTATCTTTCTTTAATATTGTTACTATCCTACAACATAGATGAAGAATGTAAATGCCTTGTATTTACTCTTCCATTTTGCATTTCTTACTCATAGACCCACTTTTCATATTGAATGTATTTGGTGATTTGTGGTTAACGGGTTTCTTTAATCTTTACTTTGATTGGTATATTACATGGAGTAGTGATAAGATGCAAGTGATAGTGCAGACTATACTAATATAAAACTTTTTCTGGTTTAAATATGGACTCCGTTCTGAAGATTTAAGTATTTTATTAGTCCAGGTTCAGGGCTTGTCAAAAGGAAAGGTTTCAAAGGATCGCTTGGAGAGGGAGGTTCCTCTGCAAAGGTGAGGCCCCAGGTTTTTGTTTATCTTTGGATTTTAATCTACTTATATAGGTTTCTCCCATCTTAAGTAAATACATCTGAATAACCTGGATAGAAGTCCAAAATGGCCCTCCATCATGCACTTTAATAACTGTTGGTTCAGGCAAAGCTCCATAAGTTCACATTGATAGTTGATTCAGTGTGGTTTTGGCCAGAAAGAATTTTCCAAATAGAATCTTGGAAATAAGAGCAGTACCAACACTCACTGCTATGTTTGCTTCTCTGCAATGCGAATTGAACATTTATTGATTAACATATAACAATTGAGAAATCTCAACTTCGGATTCTAAATATTGTGGATAATAAAAATGAATGCAATTCCCCTCAAAATCTACACCAAGTGGCCCACATATAAGAGGGCTAATAATCACTTTAGAGCCCAGATGTATGTATGCTTTTAATGTCTACACTGAATGTTTGGGGATACTTGGAGGATGGTTGATAATAAAAAAAACCCCATCACGAAGCCTACGATTAATAACTTCACCAATTTCAACTTTCTTCATTGCTTTGGAAAATGCATTTGGACAATAATTACCACCCTTGTCAACAAAGGTTCTACCTGCTTAATCAGGACATTATTAGGGCACATAATTCTTCTTTAACAGACACAAGGGTATTTGAAAACACTGATTTTTTTTCCAGATCAATCATAGTGACAGAGGGATCACCTGCTTTTTCATCCACATCCTTCATTTTCCCCTCCAATCTCCAACGTCTTCCAAATTTAGAAATCTACCAAATCTAAAGTCTCGTGTCAATTATAACAGTACGCTAAACCTATGCAAAATAGTACTCCAATTGTTTATAAAGAGTTGTGCAATACCATTTTTCATCCCTCAAGAGTGGCTTCCAATACCACCCTTCACCAATAAGAAACGAATCTTCACCCTTCAATTCCATCAACGGTGGTCATGAATACAATCAAATGTCGACTTTTATTTGGATTTTGCATCACATAGAGTATTGGTCTTGTTCAACCATTAGACACATGAGAAATGGAAAGTAATCGTCGATCTACAAGGAATGAACGGTTCACTACTTTGTATTGTTTCTTTACAAAGATTTATGGTTTTCAATCCTGAATAGAATGTGGATATTTAGTTCATAACTCCTAGCCAAAGATGCACAATGTATATCATAAGCACAGGTTTTAATTGATCATTGCAATGATCAATCAATCTAGGATCTCAATAGAATTCGTTTTCAAACCATAGACACACACTCAAAGGAGGTTATTACAACATACAAAATAAATGGTTATCTGGAGAAAATTGGATAATTTCTTGGCAAAAACCACAGAGAATGAATACTCTATTATTTTAATTCCTACAATAAAACAAACCTAGATTACACACTTACACATTAAAAAAAAAACAATATTCCTATCTAAATCCAAATAAATAGGATCTGAAACTAAAATCATAAATCTCGAATCTATTTTTAGTGAGAGAAGTTACATTTGGATTCTTCAACGATTCGAGATCAAGTTTTGTATAACAACCGTTATTAAAACAAACACTCACCACTAATTCTCAGAAAACTATCCCCTACTACAAACAAACTCAACTACTTGACTTTCTAAAAGTCCATAAAAATTTTATTTAAATGATGCCCTTGGATCACATAGTATGAAGCAATAAAAAATTTCATAGTAGTATAGGGACAAAAATAGTTGTTAGACCTCACATAGGAGGGGTTGAGTGAGGAAAACTGTAACTAAGCCAGGAGTTAACAACTAAATAGTTAGTAAATAAGATACCAAGATAAAACTATATTTTTTCAGGTTTACGAAAATAAAATGGAAACAATTACGCTAGTGGAACAATCATGATTCATGATAGAGAATACATTGTATTTTAATGATATTCAGGTAGCTGCAACTATTATATATAATGGTTATAATGTACTCCTTAGGATTTGAAATTTGGTCATAATGGTTATAATGTACTCCTTAGGATTTGAAATCTGGTCATAGATCAGATTCATAGACTGTGTTTTCTTTAAGTATAGGTATATGTTAAAGTGCCAGAAAAGCTGGAACAATCTATACTCTGATTTCTCATTGGAAATATCAAGCATGAAGAAATTTGTTTTAGGTAAAGAAAATTCATAGTAAAAGACATAAGTAGAGAAATTTTTTGTCAGTTGGTTCTATCCCAAGTGGAAGTTGTTGTGGGTTAGATTATTATCATCCCCACCTAGGTTATATTCCTGTAAGATGGACACCATCCTCCAAATGAGTACCTAGGATTTTTCTAGGGGCATTGTAGCATGGTAAAAAAATTTATAAAAAAATAGAAAACTCTTTAAGTAAAGTGAAGTAATCATGACATAGTAAAGTATCATTATTACATGGGGACTCGCCCCCTAGGGTCGGGGGCGCACCTCCCTTGCTCCCTGTGCCTTTAGGGATCAGGGGATCCTGGGGAAATGTTTCCCAGTGTCCCAAAAATTAGGAAACTCTCAAAAAAGCACAAGGGGGCACATCCCCCTGTTTTGCAATGCGTTACAGTGAAGGGGGGATCCTACACGCCCCTTACTGAAACTGGGGGCTCCCAAACGCCCCCACGCCCCCTCCTGAAACTGGGGGGCTCCCAAACGACCCTCCTTTTAGTATTTTATATGGGATGAATCATTGAACTGTTATTGCTGGGATTTAATAATTTATAATATTATTTTTTATTAAGACTTGGACACCCCTGCCCCCAAATTTCGCTAAAATTTGGAGTGGTTTCCACACGTCCCGAATGTCCCATGTCCCGGAAAATTAGGGAACACTGTAAATTATTCATTTATTGAATGATTAAGTGCCTATATTTATGTTAAGTTTCCTCTATCGGCAAATGCAACCTTTCAACTAGACCATTGTCACTTTAAGTAAAAGGAGACATAGAAAACAAAATAATGATAGTTTAAAAAAAATGATTCACAAGCCCTCCTTTAGTTAGTAAGGAAGTAGCTAAATAGCGAGAAAAATGGCATGCACATCCAAAGCAATGTAAACCTCCGAAACAATAACATCCCACAACTTGGGTGGTATGAAAGCATACCATAAGTAATAGCGCTCTATGCTCAATCTGAAGTAGTCACCATTGAATAATGCCACTCAAACTCTTGCAATGAATAGAAAGAGAATAATTTCTGTATATAATTCAAGATGATATTCAGGAAAAATAAATGCATAAGATAAAACATCAAGCAAGGGTTGACCATCATCCCATGCGTGTCTTACTAAGTTAAAAATAAATGAATAAAATGTTATCTAGAAAGAAGCCATCATTCGAATCTCGAAACGAAGCACTGAACTGAAGCCATGAACCATATTAAGAAGTAAAAATGATACAGGGTGAGACAATACGATCAACCCTCTCTAATAAGTTATTTTCACTCTCATCTTAGAACCAAAGTGAATGAACCCCCTTCCCGATAATTTTTCCTTCACGACTCCCGCACAAGAACCAGGATCGAGAAACCCTAGGTCAAAAGCTCTCTGCTCAAGAGGAACAAAACTATGGAAAATGGAGTCTAACCTTACTAAAAAACTCCAGAATCTCATGAACCACTCGACAGACCCAAGGACTAAATTCAATGACATGGAAATGACAGGGATCAGGCCCCACTTCTTTTCCTAAATAACAACATTAAGAAGAAAGCATTGATCTCTTGCCACTGAAAATGAAAAGAAAAGAAAAAATAATATGAATAAGATGAGAAGTGTTAATAAGAGAAACACAAGGTTACGTTAATCCTTCATACAAAGATATGACAATATGAGTGGTCAGTTGTTAAATAAAATATTTAAACAAGTTGAGGGCCCCTTTTGGCTTAATGGTAGGTGAATATGATGCTATGCTAAATTATTTATTAACAAAAGTTGAATTATTCTTTGTAATTAGTTAAACCTTAATTAAAAACTTAATCGTGTTTTTTAACTTCTATGGATTTTCATTCCTAAGGGAAGTAATAGTGACTATTAACATTGGATTTGGTATGGATCTTGATTGTTTTTTATGGATTTATTATATGCATTGTAACCATCAAGGAGAATGCATTATTTGTATATTAAAGTTTATTAATGTTACGAGTACAATCTGTTGTGATGTTAATGGACATTACAAGTCTTGCTCATTTTGTTTTTGAAAACAACATAAAGTCTACATTCATGGAGATATTTTTATTTTTTGTGTACAGAAATACGTTTAATAATGCTATTTGACTTCTCATCTTGATATGTTTAGTCACATGCAATTGCTTAAAACTGGTATCAGTTTTCATTTGTGTTATTTTGAAATATTTCACAATGAAGTATATATCCTAATAGATCATAGTATCAAAAAGTATATGTCCCAATAGAGAAATAGCTAACTTCGCACAGTTCCATAAATTGACTGAGTTTAGTCATAAGCAAAGGAAGGAGCATAGACAGTTCACTTGTTGATGCAGCAGAAGTAAAAGAGGAAAGAGACAACTCATCTCTTCTCAGGAGTTAGTCGGACCCCCATAACAGATAATTTGAGCTAAATTGAACCTACCATATATTTGACTTGCCATCTTGGTCGATGAATCTCCTCATGTCTTAAGTTTGTCATGGTCTACATGGTCTCAAACCCACCTTTTCAATTACTCACCTCTAAGTTTAACTGCTCTGTATTTATATATGTTTTCGTTGGTGCTTTTCCTTTCATTTACCCTATTGCCTTTCCTATCTTTGCAACAATTTATGGGGGTATTTATTGGCTGGGGAGCTACCTGCATGTTATAATTTTTATAGGGGGGACATAGCGTCTCTCGGATCCATATAGATTACTTTTAAATCCGGTCCTCTTAACCTAAGTCTTCAACACCGTAGGGTAGGGTTGTGATTCGTATACCTGGGGCAAGGGCTCCATTCTTGGTAGCCACGGCCTCGACCTGTACTTTCCCTACCCTGTAAATTCTCTAATCCATTATCAACTCCTCTTATCCTCGCTGACGCCATTTCCCTCAATAAGCCAGAAACTGAATGAAGCTTTCACTTCATTGCATAAAAACCCTCGACGATGATCTGTCGATAGAAAAAATGCCCAAGACAATCTTCCAAAAAAGATTAGTCCTGATACAAATAAGGAACCGAAAACTAAAGAAACTCCACAATTGCTAAAAGAAATCGATCTTACAACCAAAATTTCACAATGAAAATACTTTATATGGGGTTTCGAAGGCAGAACGCGACTGGTGGGTTTTAATGAAAAATATTTAATTAAAGTCTGAAAATAAAAAAAAAGGAGAATGTGAAGCACCTTGGATAGGTCAAGAATATCTTTCTCCATGTGATCAGGAATCGTAATGTGAATCACCTTGGATAGGTGGAGGATAGCTTTCTCCATGTGCTCAGGAAATGTAAGAACAAAAATTTCTCGCTTTTGTATTTGCTAGCAAGCAATCCCAGCAATCCTAGTTCATCTAGCCATCCCTCTGCGCTGCTTTTTATTTGTTCCAGCACCAGCATCCCTGTCGGTTATCCATAGTTCGTTCAAATCCTAGGTTCAAACAAGGTATTTGGGGATGGTAATAGATTCTGGCCGGTTCGGTGCCCGGATTTGTGCCCGAAGGGGTTGAAGGTCTCAATTAATGCACTTTTGGGCCCTTCCCTGTCAGTGTCATGTTCAGCCTGCTGAACGTCCATGGTGAACTAGGATCTGCATTCTTTTCTCCCCTCCGTTCATTATAACCATCCATTCATTATAACCACTAAATGAAATCAATTTTAACCATGAAAGAGGGTAATGTCTTATCTTTATCTCCAAATATTAAAGATTAGGCTATTGCAACCATGGAATTTAAAATGGCAGCTATTCTTAGTAAAGATCATAGTTACAATCCAGTCCTCTTAATTTTTATTTTACCCAAAAAATTTTCTTTAATTATTTTATATTTCTATCAAAATAAATGAATAGAAATTTAATTTTTTAATATGAATATATTATGTAATGTTTGACTATAATATATTTATATATGAAAAGCATGTTATATTAATTATTATATGTTAAAAATCTATTGAATTAGATGAAAATTTATTATTATTATTATTATTTTAAATTTAAAAATGGCAAGAGATCATTAAAATGAGAGGGAGGATTTTTTAATTAAAATAAAAGATATTGTCATTTTCAAAAATAGGGGCATCAAGGGGGAACTTTTTAACTTTTTGAGAAGAGGCGTGACAACGACACTGATGAGTAGGTGTCAATGACGATTTATTGGTAGACACAAATTTTATAGATTTCACTATCAAGATCAAAAGACTTTTAACTTGCAGAAATTTTAACTAATTGGCGAGAGGGTCAAACAGACTCGGAATTTGGAAATCGAAATATGAGCACGATCGATAAGATTAGTTAAACTGAGCTATACCAAAATGGAGACATGAATATGCACAATGCAAAAACCTTTAAGGTACCAATTCAACTTGACCATGGCATGACAACACATGAAATATAACTTGCACAATTAAAAATGACTAATTAATATTCTTCTAGCTAGTCATTTTTTATGTCGTGACTAAATTAGTCATTTATGTTAGTCACTTTTAACTCTGTCGCTTATTATCTAGTCATATTTGTTAACTGGTGACTAAATATGTCGTTAATTTTAGTCATTTATAGTTGGGTCAATCAAAATTGCTCATATTTAGCAGTAAATTACTTGAAAAACCTGTGGTGACTAGAATTTTTAGTCACCTGGTCACTAATTCCTCGTTTTGTACTAGTGCATTAAAACTTGGTTTCTCTGAGCCTGAACATGTAACTGACTCATAGGTGGAGGGAACTCCTCCTGTTGATACTTCTGGCTACCCCACTCCCCTTGGTCCGTATGATTCATCCTCTCCAACCTTTATAGATGACCTTACTAAAGGGCAATTACAATATATCTAGGATATAGAAACTCTGGCATGGACAACCTTTTGTTTGGACCCCACTCTAGCTCCCTTCTCCTCACTTTCCAACCCTCCAGCTTCCTATAAGACTCTTCCCATGAATAAGACTGTGATGCATTCTAGTGAGCCTATTTTGGCACCAGTCTCTTTTTCCTCCCCTCTATTAAACCCTCCCACTTTGTCTCCCACACCATTCACCTTGGAAGAATCCCCACTCCAAAGGAACACTAATCCTCTTACTACCACTGATGCATCTATCCCCACTAATTCTCCCTCATTTATGGACCCTTCACTCCTGAAGTCACTGAATATTTTCTCTAACAAATCATAGATATCCCCCTCCACCTTACCCTTGGATTCGATTAGATTCCAAAATGTTACTATCATGAAATCTAGGAGGGATAAATCATCGGATGACTCTGGTACTTTTCGATTGTATACCCCCCTCTCTACCTGCATCCAAGCAGCAGCCAGATCCATGAAATCCCCACAGAAACTTAGAGCATTGTCACTTGATCCTCAGGTTGGCCGATGAGTATCATATATATGAATATCCGTGGTTTTGGAGGGCTTAATAAAATAAAAGATTTCAGATCTCTCTTCTCCACTCTCAACCCTGACATGATATTGATTCAAGAAACTATGTGTGACCACACTTCTTCTCTTCACTTCTTCTCCAAGATGAAACCTGGCTGGGAATTTTGTGCCCTAGATTCACATGGTCTATCTGGGGGTCTTCTCACAGGATGGAATCCACATTCAGCTCGCTGCAAGGCTTATCACTCCTATGTAGGCATCTTAATCAATGCCAAACTCAAAGGCCATGACATGATATTCTCCATATTGAACTATTATGGACCATATTCCAACAAGTCCTCTTTCTAGAATAATGTTCTAGCTGGTGGCATCCTTGACTTCCCCAACTTGATTCTTACTGGTGACCTAAACTTTACTATCTCTGACTCTGAGATTTGGGGTGGCAAAGCTCGCTTAGATCGCATGGACCATTTATTCTCTCATCTTCTGAATGCTGCTAACATGACTGACTTAGTACCTATTCATCCTAGACCAAACTGGAGAAATGGTAGAATTGGTGCAGAGGGTGTCGGTAAACGCCTTAATAGATTTCTGGCTTCTCTTCCTCTTATTCCTGTACTAAACAACTATAAATCCTGGGATCATCCCTCTGAGATTTTTGACCATTACCCTGTATGTCTTGAGTGGAACTCGACCATGCACTATCATAACTATCCTTTTATGTTTAATAGGGCCTCGCTTCGGGAACAAGAATTCATTGATATTGTCCATTCCTCCTGGACTGCTCAGATTTCCCCCAAACTTGATCCTATGTCTGCACTTTCCACTAAGCTCCAAAGACTCAAGGAAAGAGTTAAGGCTTGGGAAAAAAAGGTGAAACTGTCAAAATATTGGGATCTAATGGAATGTTATGCTGACATTCAGAAAATTCTTACTGCCCAGACCTCTGGTATTTTTTCAGTCTTTGAGACTTCTCAACTCTCCCAACTAAAAGCTCGAAAAAAATCTTCACTGACCCATGAGATACTCACTTGGAAACTCAAGAGCAGGGTGGATTGGTTAAAAGAAGGGGATTCCAATACAAAATTCTTCCATTCCTATGCATCTACTAGGAGAAATTCAAAATCTATTTGGGATTTACAGAACTAGTAAGGCACTCTGATTGAAGATGATGCTCAACTTTAGCTTATGGGAGCAACACATTTCACACATATTTTTACTGATGATGGATCCACAAACATTGAGGACCAGCTCAAGTTTATTGGGTATTTTCCTTCCTATCTCACTGAGGATGATAAAGCTTCTTTCCTGTCATACTTATCTCTCTATGAGATTGAAGGTGTACTTAAGGGGTTCAAAAAAGATAAGAGCCCAGGCCTAGATGGCTAGCCTGTTGAATTTTACATCCACTTCTTTGACTTAGTGGGCCGTGACATTCTTACTTCTTTCACACAGTCCAAGGTTGAAGTTAAAGTATCTAGAGCTCTTAATGCTACATTCATAACAATTATCCCTAAATGTGAGAAGCCTACATGCACTAAATCATGCACGATATACAAAATCAAGTCATCAGTATTGGCTCATAGCAACTGACCTTGATATCGATGGTGCTTGGAAAGAGATCTAGACAAACTATATTAGAGGACTTTCCCATGTATGTATTAAACTAAATAGTGATATGGACTCTCTGGTTTGGATGTATAACAAGAAGTTGGGTATGGTAACTGCAAGCCTAGCATACGAGATGATTGTAAACAACTCCATTACTGAATACCCAAACACCTCTCTCAAAAGTCCCCAAAACTATCATGAACTATCTCAGAAGTGTTATCTTTAATTTTCTCTGGGAAAACTCTTATGGAAACTACAGAGCTCCCTTAGTGGATTGGCAATCGTTATCCAGACCCTATGACTTAGGAGATTGGAACATCAAGCATTTAACCTGTTTCAACACTGCACTTAGACTTAAAAGTCTAAGGCTTGTACTAAATGGGGAGGGTATTTGGTCCCATATCATTAAATTTAAATATCTCAGAGACAAGTCTGTCGATGCTTGGCTATGTTGCAAAGATTTTGGGGTTATTGGAATGGCTTTGTCAGAGCCCTATCGTGGATCACTTACCACCTTGGATGGAAAGTGGGAAATGGATGTATCATGCGGGTTGGTGTGGATCCGATTGTTGGCCTCAATTCAGACTTTGTCCTCCCGGAGGACCTCAAAAGCTACTTGGGGGATTACGACATCACCACACTAAATCATGCACAATACACAAACTCAGGTCATCATTACTGGCTCACAGTAACTAACCTTGATATGGATGGTGCTTGGAAAGAGATCTGGACAAACAATATTAGAGGACTTTCCCATGGTTGTATTAAACTAAATAACAATATAGACTCTCTGGTTTGGATGTATAACAAGAAGTTGGGTATGGTAACCGCAAGCCTGACATACGAGATGATTGCAAACATCTCCATTACTGAATACCCGGACACCTCTCTAATGAAAATTTGGAAGTTTAATATGCCACTAAAAATAATCTGTTTTTTCTGGCTCTACCTCTCCAACCGTATCAATACCTGGGATACATTATGCAAAAAAGGATGGGCTGACCCCAATTATTGTTGTTTGTGCTTTGCAGGGGCCGAAACTGTTGATCACCTATTTTCAGAGTGCAAATTTACTAAGGAGATCATTTTGGGATTCAGTCATGCACTTCAATGCCCTATCTTCTGGAATGAACACTCTTTCAGGATTAATTGGATGAGTCGCATGAAAAAGCATTGTTATACCTACCTCTATTTATGTCTTGGAATATTTGGATCTCCATGAACAAGTTTATTTTTTAGGACCGTAAACCAGTCCCTAGGATGATTATTGATAACATTATGGAACAGATTCAAACACATACGATGAATAATCCGCCCAATCACAGTAGGAGATTGAATGGGTTGCATCATGTATATTCATATCCCATTGGTTTTTTTGACAGAGCCTCAACAAACAAGATTGGAGGAACTAGTATTTATCTTATAATCAACAAGGATTTTTTTTACTGTGTAAAAATGGGATTTTACCAAAGCACCAACACCCGGGGAGAACTCCTTGCTCTCTCGGTATTACTGACCCTTTCCAAAATGGTTGGGTTACCATATCTTCACATTAGAGGTGACTCTTCAGCCATCATCAACTGGTTTAATGGATAGGCAGATTTAACAACACTTGAACGTGAGGGCTAGTGCAGTAGTATCAGAACCCTTCAAGCTTCCTTTATCCATCTCAAAGCAGCCCATGTATTCATAGAATACAACACAAAAGAGGATGGCTTATCTAAGGAGGCACTTGTTCTGGTTTCGGGGTACCTTCACTTTATGGAATTCACTAAAGGTGAATGCAGTGGAAATGGCTCCTTTCATCTCTATTAGCCATTGTCTTGATTCTCAGCCACGGGCTGGATTAATATTGATGACACACCTTATGGTGTTTTAGTTGGCATTGGCCAGTCTTTTTTTTTTGGTATACCTTGGAGTGCCTCCCTAGATAAGTCATCCGAGTTTGATTCATATCTCTGCTACTAGGTTCTTTGTGGATGGGTGATTGGACACTTGAACCTTTGATACTTCTTGTCATTTCAAGCCCATGAACTACTCACTGTATTGTAATGATTGATGAATACTTGACTGTATGTGACGTATATGTATACCTTCTGCAGCAAACAGGTTACCTTTGATTCAATGAATAACAAGGAACCACTATTTTTCTCCTGGAAAAAAAAACCTATCTGATTGAGGGTGCCGTTGAAGAATCTTTTCCAATAATTATGGTGCATGTTTCTGAAGGAGGAGGTTTTGGTCAAAAGTATCAATATCAAAGTAAGTCCTCTTATTTCCATTTTTTTCAAGTCCTTCTCCAATCTTTCATTTATATGAACTCTTTTTGCTTTTAAATTGTCTTTAAGATGAACTCTTTTTGTTTTTAAATTGGCATTGTTTTTAGACTCTCCGTGTATCACATTTTGTTGATGTAATTATAACTTTGAAATGTATTCATTTGTATATATTATGTATTGTACCCCAATGTTTATTCCAGGAAGTGTCTGTAATGTACTTGAGTCATGTCATGCCCCGATGTTCCTATAGGGAGGTTCTATAATGTAAACAAGTCATGTCAAGTCATTGTGGGTAACCCTCCTCATTGATCAAGGGTTAAAGTCCCCGTAGTTCCGAGGCACTAGGGTTATTAGACTCTCCTATAGAAGTCGGCCCTAGTAGGTTATTGTCAAGTTGGGAATTAGTATAAATAGAGAGTGAGGCTCTCTATTTATCACACACTCACTTACACTCAGTTGTAGCGCATAGCTGAGGAAGAAGAAGACACTTGGGCTAGGAAGAAGGAGGCTACTACTGTTGGGAGATCATCTTATTGTTTTGGGGTTTTACTTTGGTGCTGATTCTATCTCTGAGGAAGTTGCAGGGTTTTCTCCATTTATGGTTTCCCCGAGGAAAAACAATGTGTTCATTGTCTCTTGTGTTTGATTGTTGTGCTTGTTATTCTCTCAGTTAAAGATCCTAATATAATGCTAGCTTAATGTTAAAAATATAACACATTTAAAAACATATTTTTAATAGCCATTTTCTAAGATCTGGGTTGGAATTGTTTATTTAATGTAAAGTAGACTTTCCATGTACCACATTTAAAAAAACATATTTTGAATAATTACTTTCTAGGATCTTATCATATTTCTGGAGATACTTAGGAAAGATGTATGGATTTTATGATATTGTAAAAATGTCAGATTATAATAAAATATATTTTGATAAGTTTACATTATAAAAATTAATTAAATTCATTACTAGTATCCTTAATTAAATAAACATATTATTGAAAAAAACAATGAATATGGAGTATAAAAAATATATTTTGATAAGTTCATATTATAATAATTAATTATTATTATTGTCAATTAGATAAACATATTTTTGAAAAAGGGGATGGAAAACCTAGCGAGGGTTGTTGCAGGTTTAGTGGTAGTTAGATCTGAGTACTATTTTTTTGGCAAAGTTTTAGTGGTGAATATGGTGAGGAAGAAAAAGTTGATTTTCAACAACTGTTAGTGGGACTTGGGCTTCAGGATGGGTGGCAGTGATTCAGAGAAAGAAGATGGTGAAAAGGATAATGAACTCGTGGAAGGGGAGTTATTGTTGGTACCTGCAGTTGAATTGGTGACTACGGATAGGGAAAGGGATCCTTTGTTGTGCTCCAGTAGAGGTGTTGGGAGCTCTATGTAGGAGAGTGTGGAGTTAGGGATTCCAGATGATGAGAAAATGGTAGAAACAAAAGAAAAATATGTTGTTCGTCAGAAGGCATGGTTTAAATGTAAGGAGAAGGCGCTGAAGGTTAAAAGGGTGCATAAATACTTCACTGTTATAAAGATTCAGACTCTTGAGAGAGTGGAAGGTTTATCCAGATAGGCATTGGTCTGTCGTTTAGAATATGAAAGGATGACTAGGTTGGAGCTCATTCTATGGGTGCAGGAGTGTTGGAAACCCTTTATTGACTACAGTCCACAGGTGACAGGTCTTTCCAAAGACTGGTTCAACTTCATTTTTCTATCTGAGGAACATGCACAACAAATTCTGAACAGGTTCTGAGTAATAAAGGAGGGGTCTTTGGTGTTATGGCATTAGATGGTTCATTTCGATCCATATAAGAAGAAATTGCAAAAACTTCATCTTTGGCTTTTGTTTCCAGACCTTCCTCTTCAATTCTAGACCAAGGATATCCTTGTTAACTTAGCTAATGACTTGGGAAAATTCATCTTTGTGAACCCCTTTCTGTTTAGATCCGGTGAGAGAAATATTTCTAAGCTTTTAGTGGAGTTCGAGATGATGGAGGGATTACCAAAAGATGTAATTATCAGATGGGAAAATCAATCTCTTAGACAGAAGCTTGATTCAAAGGAATATCATTTAGGTGTTTACTTTGCAAAAAAAATGGACACCTATGGGTGGAATGCTCTTGGAAGAAAGAATGGACGAGAAGAGAGAAGTTTTAGTCATGGAGAAGAAGCAGTAGTTTGTCAATTTTGAACTCCGAAGGAGAGGCTGAGGACCTTTTGTAGAAGGTAAGTCATTTCTTACTCACAAGTTCCTTACGAGGATTTAAAAACAATAGAAATTTGGTTTATTAAGTCTGTTGAGAAAAAAATTTAGTTGAAAAAGAAGGAAACCCCGGTTTCCTCTCCTCCAAGGGTTAGTTCTAATAACCAGTGTATGAAGGAGAAGGTTTGACAAAACATTGAAACCCATGAAGGTGTCACTCCTTCAAACTCTCCCTCGATATTTAAGAATCCTTCAAAAGAGGTTCTTGGCTCTTATTCTTACTTAGCTTCGGAACTTGAACCCTCTTTAATGGAGTCGAGCCTTCATCTGACCGAAGGATACTAAAGTCCCATGTTTTCAGAAGGAATACATTGTGGAATATATGGGATATATTCAGCTGTCTCCTTTGGTTACTTTTTTTTCTTTTTAGACCATGGGAACAATAACCTCCCAAGAGTATATACAACAACCCACAAACTAGATATGCATGTAACTTGTGACTTAGCAGGGGATGAGACGTCTCGAAGCCCACCAAGGTGAGCCTCTATCCCAGGGGTTGCCTAGCCTTTGAGCCTTGTCACAACGGGCCAATGAACAACCCTACCCCCCGTCGGTTTTGAACCTGTGACCTCTAGGGAGATAACACATTTTCTTAACCATTAGGACCCCTCAGGTGCTCTCTCCTTTGGTTACTTTTGTTAATAGGCCTTCAAATTCACCATTGAAGACTCTGATTAAATCTATAAATCATAAAAATGTTACTATAAGAAGGAAAGGTTTAAAAAAATGAAAAGGCTGGGGATGATCAAAGGAAAAATGGAGTATATGTCCCTCTATCTGATAGAATTAAAGAAACAAAAGATGGTTCTGTTAAAGGATATATTGAGGCACTTAGAGAAGAGAATCCTCAAAGGAAGGTTAGCTAATGATTTGCATTTCATTAAACTTGTGAGGGCTAGGGAGAACCTAAGAAAATATCCCTTAGGAGGTTTTTTTAATCAAATCCTACAAATGTTTATTTATTTCAAGAAACTATGGTTGAAGATAATAAAAACTTGTGCAATTATTTTAAACATTCTTATATACTGGGAGGCTTGTGTCGTTCGTTCAGAGGGTCTGTCAAGGGATAAAGATATTTTATGAAACCCCATATCTTGTGATGTTAGGCCTTTCAAAACTACTGCTGGTATACTTTTGGAGGGTAGGATTAAAGTGTTTCTTGGAATTGCAAGGATTTTAAACAGTTACACTCCTTACAAACATAGAAGATGTTTCTGGGAAAAGGTGGATTCAAGTGGCGTGCTAAGGTTTCCAAATTTGATCATTGGCGGGGATATGAATTTCACTTTATTTTCAAATGAGCTTTGGGGATATTTGGCCCCTTTGGATCCCTTGGCTCCTTTCCTTTGGGATCTGTTTATTAGGAATAACCTTATGGACATTTGTCCTTCAAATCTAACTCCCAATTGGAAAAACAATAGGCAGGGAGATAAGAGTGGAGGAAAAATACTAGACAAGTTTTTCATGGTGAAATCTCTAATTGGAAGAGAAAGTGTCAGTTTCAGGACATGGAACATCTTGGAAAATTTATCTAATCACATCCTAATTTCTTTGCAAGTTGAGGAAGAGGAAATGGTTAAAATATTTCCGTTCAAGTTTAATCAATCATGGCTAAAGGAGGAATCCTTTTGTAAGATGTTGAGGGAGGCTTGGCCTACTATTCAAGTTCAAGAAAGGTTAAAAGTTATGGACTCCATGGTTCAAAAATTGAAAAAGTTGAAAAAATTAGGCAAAGCTTGGATAAAAAAGAGAGAGGACGACGATAAAAGGGATCTCTTACAAACTAAATGCTTTATTAAGGAATTTTTAGTCAAGAATTTGACTACAAACCTTTCCAAGGAGGATAGGGCTCAACTGAAAAATATGGAATTGAAAAAAGGATGGAATTTTATGCAGAACTGAATATTTATAGCGTTTGAAAATTCGAGTGATTTGGGTGGAATCGGGTGACAAGAACACAAATTTTTTCACAAGCATGCTTCCTACAGGAAAAATTTAAATACAATTTGGGAAATTTCTTCACAAACATGTGGTATGGATTGTTCTCAAGATGGAATATAGAGAGAATTTGTTTCTTATTTCCCCAATTGTACAAAGATCCAAGGAAAAATAATATTTGGGAGCAAATGGAGATCTTAAATATTGTCCATTCTTTCTTCAATTTAGAAGAGGGTTTGGCCCTAGGAAAGGGAATCAATATGGAATAAGTGACTACAACTTTAAAAATATTTACCAAGGGAAAAATCCCAGGGATGGACGATTGGTCAACTGAGTTCTTCTTGTCTTGTTTGGACATTTTTGACAAGAATCTATTAACTATTGTGTATTTCTCAAGGAAAGAAAAATTTATGAGTGGTGGACTAAATGCTACCTTTTTACTCTAATACTGAAAAAGGAAAACCCTAGTTCATTTGGTGATTACAGACCAATTGCATTGTGTACAATTTGATTTATAAATTAGAGACAAAAATCATAGCACTCAGGTTGAAACCCTTACTATCAGAAAGGATTTCAAAGGAACAATATGGTTTCTTATCAAGCAAGCAAATTCTTGAAGCAATATCTGTAACCCAAGAGTGTCTTCACTCTACTAAAACAAAGAAAATGAGGTCTTTGATTCTGAATATGGATCTTACGAAATACTACGACAAGTGGATTGGGGTTTTTTACATCTGGTGTTAATTCAAGTTGGCATTCCTGTCAATGTCATGAATTGGATTCTATCATGTGTTTCATCTACAAATTTTATTGTTCTGGCTAATGGAGTTCCATCTTCCTTTTTCCAAATTTCTCGTGGACTCAGGTAGGGGTTGTCCCTTATCTTCACTGCTCTTTCTGTTGCTTATTGAGGGTTTCACCATATTACTCTCTGAAGCAAGATTGAAGGGCTCTTTTACATGTATGAAGTTAGCCACTAGTATCTTTATAACACATCTTTTTTTGTTGATGATGTCATTTTTTTTGGGAAGAACTCTATGGAAGAATGGAAGTACTTGTACAAAATCCTCGGTATTTTTTGTTTAGCTTTAGGAACGTAATTTAATACAGATAAATCGGTGTTTTATCAAAATAGGATTCTTTGGAAGTTAGGGTTGTAGTTACTTCTGTTTTTTGTTACAATTTGGAGCCTCAAGAAAGTGGGTTTAAATGCCTATGGTTATTCCTTAAACCAAACAGTTACAAGAAATTTGACTGGACGTGGTTAGTAAAAAGGATTGATAAAAAGCTATGCAACTAGGTGTATCAATTTTTGTCTCTTGGAGGAAGATTAACTCTAGTGCAAGATGTTATAACCAGTGTGTCCGTGTATTGGTTCTCACTCATGATGGTTCCCAAATCAATTATTAGTTCTATTCATTCAAGAATTTTTAATTTTCTATGGGAAGGGGTAGGAGCTGGAATTTATTTCCATATTGTGGACTGGGAGCATTTGGATCTTCCAAAGGGTAAGGGTGGATGGAATATTGAAAATTTGGATTGGGTCAATAGTGCGTTGTGTATAAAAAAAATGGAAAAATATTACAAGATCAAGCCTTTGGAGCAAGGTCTGTAAAGCTAAATATTTAAAATATTTCAATTGGGCATTCTGGTTCAAAGTTGGATGCTCTTGACAATAGTGGATTCTTAATAATTTGGAACAATTTCATCAAGAATTTTTTATGGTTTAAAAAATGGTTTTCATGGGACATTGGAAATGGGAAACAATTTAGAGTTGGTATCGATCCGTTTGTGGGAGACAATGAAAACTAGAAACTAGCGGAGGAGATTATTAGTCATCTTAAACTTTTAGAAATGAATACTCTAAACAAAATTAAAAGACCTCCTTGGGAATTTCTGAAAGGAAGCTATTGGTTCTTGTCAAAAGATTTGGGTATTACTGGTATTTGGGCAGAGCTTTGGAATAGTTATATACATAATTTAAATTTGGAAAGTATAATATTGAAATCTGAAGAGGATAAATTAAGTTGGTCTTGGAATAAGGCTACTAGGTAGGTAACAACAAAAGAGACCTATTCCGCAATTGTTCATTCTCTTTGCAATATCAAATGGTGGAATTCTAAAATTTGGAAGTCGTATCTCCCTTTAAAAGATAAATCTTTCTTCTAAATTTTAACTGAAAGCAAAGTTTTAACATGGAAAAACATAAGGAAAAGAGGATGGTTTGGACCAGGTTTCTGTCCTCTTTGAAGAAGAGAGGAAGAATCTGTGGATCACCTTTTCATTGAGTGTAATTTTATCAAAGCGGCCTGGTTCTTTGTTGCAGAGGATACGAATATGCAAAAGAGAAAACCTCTAGAACGCTTCCTATTTTTATCTTTTGGAATATTTGGAAGGTTAGAAATAAGGTTTTATTTGAGAATGTAATCCCAAATGCTATTTTATGCAGTACCAAAATCATCTCCCTTTTTAAAGAATTTAATGGTGTTAAGAAAAGATAAACTCAGAAGATGTTTTACAAGTCATGTTTTACTCCTTTTGTAGTTGTTGGTTTCTTTGGTGGTTCTTCGAAGGAAGGTAGATGTGTTTGTGGAATGGTGTTGGAACTTAATGATCAACACTGTTTTAATTTATGGATGGGTGGAGAAAAGGGAGTAACACCAAAGACATGAACTCATTAGTCTCTGGGGGGTTCTTTACTTTGCTAGCAAATGTGGTATAGACTTTTTGAACATCTTTGGAGATTCCAAGATTATAATTGAGTGGGAAAAAATGATTTCAACTTGCAAGTTATCCATTTAAACAGTCGATGCAAGAATACAAAGTTACTAATCACCTCTTTAAACAAGGATCTTCAACAGAGACGTTGACAGGTTGTCGAAAATGGTTGTTAATAGTGTTTTTGAAACCTTATACTTTCAAGAAGTTCAAGAGGATAAGATCTTGATGGAAGGATCAATACCTTAGATTAATGTTTTAGTTGTGGTTTCTTTGTGTATATACTCTCTTGTATGGGCCTGTCTTCGGTGTAGGAGCAGAGAAGTTGTCTTGTATATTGTCTGAGATAGTTATCTTGTAAGTCAGAGGTTATCTTGTTTAGCTTTAGACAAGTGAGTCAGAGCAGTAGATTTTTCTAGTCTTGTAAGAAGGTTTATGGTATGTATGGGAAGAACATTGCAATGTATGACTCTTTTTTTATTCAATATGAATATCAGGAAAAGTTTTTCTTAGGAAAAACTACATATTATTGAAAAAACACTGAGTATGGAGTTTTTGTTGCTTGATTGGAGTGACTACTTTCATATTAAAAGTTATTTATTATTAAATAAAAATAAATAAAAAATAAAGCTTAGAAATAAAAATAAAAATTGTATATTATGATTTTTTTTATACATAAATTTTTAATAAATTCTAATATATTAAATCAAAATTTCGAAACAAAATTATAGTTTATATGCAATTACATCACTCTTACAAATATTTTCACTAGATTTTTTATTCTACAAATAAGAGGGTTCTATAAGAAATTGTATCCATGTCTAAATGAACCTATATTGGTTTAACATTTTTAGCTTTATGTAAAATTTAAATTAAATAAAAAACATTGTAAAAATTCAATATTCCAAGTGTAATAAGTGACTAATTTCAAATATATTAACATAAATGTTTTCATCTTATTTCTTACTCTATTTTAGTACATTTTTGTTTTTCAATATTTGGAAAATATTTTTATTAAAATATTTTTTTCATTTTTTAATTTTCATTTAGAATTTGATTTAGGGGTTGTACAATTGTTTTGTATTTTTAATCTAAATTTCATAGAAAATATTTTATATAAGTTTACTATTAAAAACAATTTAGAAAAATAGCAAAAAAATATTTGAAAACAAAATGCAAACTTATAAATAGATTTCTCCCTAGACTTTGTATTGTATTTCACATTAAGATATGGTGAAGGAGAAACTCCATAGGCTCTAGAGTGTGTCTGACACAATATGACTTGGTAGAAGAAACAAGGAACAAAAAAACCCAGAGAATAAAGATTCAAATCAATTGACTTAAGGAGGAAGAGGGATAGTTGAATGGGGATGATCACTTTTTAGCAGAACACAACCCAAAAGCCAACATACATGATGTACCTTCACTTTGTAGGATGCATAGATAGACTAAGAGGTGATAGAGATGGACCAAGACCCGAGGCTAGGATGATTGCAAGAGGATTTGAAGGTGAAAGAAAATCCAACACTATGAGATTAGAAAAATTGATGAAGAAATGGCTCATCTATTTAGAAATTTAAGGTTCTATAGAAGCAAAAACAAAAGGTACTTAACTTTGGAACTATATGGGTACACCAAGGTGTTAATACCATGCCATCCAAACCTAGTGGAGAGATGTGACCCAACTCTGCAAAAAAATAAGGGAGGGATCTCAATTAGCCAAATAATAAATACTATTTTCTACCAAAATCCTTCCAAGGTTCATAAAGTTCTATAAAAGTGAAGGAAAAGGAAGATGGAGAAAAGAACCAACAAAGTTAATTCTACACAATTCCCAGAGACCATAAGTTAATTCTTTTATAAACTTGCTATTTTTTCAAATATGAAAGTTGGTAATGGCCACAATTAAGACATAACAAAGTCTATTTACCTAGTTATCAATTTCATTACATAGGTCAAAAGATGATGGGATAAAAAAATATTAAATTTAGGTTTTTAAAATGCTCAAGCTATAAAGGAAAGGTGACATTAAACTAGTAAGACAACTTACCAAAAATTCAATAAAATAATTATAAATCATATTAAAATTATTTCAACATTTTAAATTTTTTTTAATAAAAAATAATTAAAACAATTTTTAGAATTTATACACCTTCTTTTATATTGACATTTTCACACAAAAAACACTCTATATCACTTAAAACTTACATGTTAAACTTATTTTTCATTACTAAAAATTCTAACACTCTCATAAATTTAATCTACATATAACCTAATAACCCAACTACTCAATCTTTAAAAAAAAATTACATATTAAACTTAAACCTAAAATGGGACCCTATAGAACCAAACAAACTTTCCAAATTAACATTTTTGATAGCGAATTACTAATCTCATGATATATTCTCATGAATTCTCATTAATTATATATATATATATATATATATATAAATAATGACAAGACAAGAACCGAACAAACATATGTTCTATATATGTTTATATAATGATATATTTTAGACCCCGTTATCATATTGTTGTACCAGTGGTGATTACAAACCGACAGGAGAAAAGGATATTAAAAATAAAATTAATTAATTCCTGAGAGAGATTGGTTGATAATGGGCTCGTGAGTGATGTTAGCAAACCAACAATAGAAAATATTATTTAAAATAATTCCTAAGAGATTGGTTGACAATGAGCTCCTCCGCATCAATGAATTAATTTAAGTCGAATAAAGTGGCGTAATACGAGGCAGAAGATATGAACATAAATTGTTTTAAAATTGTGAGCAGATAAACTTTAAATAAGCAAATAATAAGTTTTAATCGGATGGTGTACCGTGAGTTTGGAAGTATGTTATTTAGCAGATTTATGTTTAATTTTGATAAGGTTTTGATATAAAATGTAAGTTCAAGGCGCTAATGGGATGGTGTACCGTGACTCTGGAAGTAGAATGTTATTCAGCAGATTTATGTTCAATTTTGATAATGTTCTGATATAAAATGTAAGTTCAAAGCTTAGCCCTTATAAACTTTATTAATAAATTGATTAAAAACACAAAAATATTAAAAATAAGGATAATAAACTTTATTAATAACTTAAAAATCTCTAAAACAATCTAAGCAATTATCTGTCATTTATATTTGGTATGTTTTGGATGACATATAGTAAAAAAATTGAAAAAATGTTCAAATTTAAATTCAATATTTATTAAATTTTGGTATCATTTTTAATAAAAATTTAAAAATACAATTTAATAATATAACAAATTATTTAAATAAAAAGTAGGATATAATGATCACACAACTATTTGTAAATTTTCAAATTTTGGTATCATTTTTAATAAAAATTTAAAAATACAACTTAATAATATAACAAATTATTTAAATAAAAAGTAGAATATAATGATCACACAACTATTTGTAAATTTTCAAATGATGACGTTGGTTTTAATAAAAAAGTAAAAATAAAAAATCAAACATGTGAATAAATAATTAAAAATGAAATATAAACCCTAAAATAATATAATTTTATGAACATGATGCTTCACTACTTTTATAATGTATAGTTAACAATTTGTTTCAAAATATATAACATTGTCAATGCAACAGTAAATTAAATAGGTATTAAAGTATACATCAGAAAATTCAAAGTCTTAAGTCATGTATAAGCAAATATTTAAGACTGCATTGCTTTTATCTTATGAATAGTAGTAATTATAATATTATAGTTAATACTGCATCGCTCAATCTCATATATAAATAAATAATAACTATGCCAAATTTGGTCTAAACATTTTGTCTTTGAAAAAAACAGTTGACAAAGCAATCATACAACGTGAGAGAGGTTCAAGTTATTCTAAGCAGAGTTATATTGGTTCTATATACAAAATCTTATTATTCAAACAAATTTGTAATTTTTTTTCTATTTAAAAAAATGTATTTTATAAATATTAAAATAATCTTATTATTCAAACAAATTTGTAATTTTTGTTCTATTTAAAAAATGTATTTCATAAATATTAAAATAATTTTATTATTCAAACAAATTTGTAATTTTGGTTTCATTTAAAAAAATATATTTCATAAATATTTAAAATTTATTATTGTTAAAAAAATATTCTTATATATTTATCATGTGGGTATTATTACTCTTTATTTTACATTGTAATTATTTACCAATAATTAATCAAAACTTGAGTTAAAATAATGTTATAAAATATAAAACTAATGCTAAATTATGATTAGACTTAAAGATATATATTTCTATATTAAATTATTTACTAATGGATAAACAAAACTTGAGTTAAAAATAATTCTATATTTTATAATTCTATATTTTATAATTTTATATTTTAAAGATAAAATGTAACCAAATTTGAGTTAAAAATAATTCTATATTTTATAATTTTATATTTTAAAGATAAAATGTAAAAGATTTAGGGATTAAAAGAAAATTAAGATATTATAAGGAGGTCTTTAACCCTAATGTGGAAGTTTATAAGTATGTTTGGCTATTAACTAGTCCAAAGAAGAAAATTAATATAACCAAGATAAAAATGAACTTCTATGAGCTCCATAGTGAAACAGAATGTTGGTCAATTCTTCAAACACTATTGACAGAAAGGATTTTCCATATCTTTGTAAGTCTATGTGTATTGAGGATGAAAAACACTTTCTCTTAGAGTCTCTTGATTACACCCACATTAGATATAACCTTTCTAACCTCCTAACTTCTCAAAACTATAGTGAGCTAGGAAAGCTTCTCATCAAACTTTTTGAGCATAGGAATAAATTTTTAAAGGAAACCAAATAATTTCCTTCTTCTGTTTTAAATATGATAAACCAAAATTTATGTTAATCATCATCACCATCATCATAATTAATCTAAATTAATATTATACTACATTCAAATTTATATACATTAGATTATTTTAGATTATTTTTTAACAGATAAATTTTCAAATTAAATTAAAACCATAGTTTTTCTTTCTTCAATTTTATATATCACTGTGTATCGCTTGTTTAAATGTTACATTGCTGTCTATATTGATAGATTTGTACATTTATAATTTAATTTTATATTAATGTTATAGGTTACTCATGTAAATTTTAATGACAATAAATATGATTTTTTTAAAATTTTTTATAACAAAAAATATTGATTAAATTTTTTATTTTAATTTTCATATATTTTATAAAGAGATAAATATATTAAATTTGTTTAAATTTTGAAGTTTTTATTAACATAAGCAAGAAATACATTAACAACAATTCAAGTTAGCCATATGGGAAACTTTGATAAAAAAAATAAAACAAGAGTTTATTAGTTGCATATTAAGGAGTTTCACAAGTTCTCTAAATATTACTAGTAAAAACAATGAACATGTAGATATCACTATGATTACAAAAAAATAAGAAATAAAAAATCCTAGAGTAGGACAAAATTACAGTGTAGTTTGATAACTAGTCACTAGAAAACAAATGCACCTCTTGCTCTCGCTTAGTGTCTTGGGATAGATTTTAAACAACAACTTCATAGTCCTTTCTAGTTGTGCTCTTGTTGAGACAGTTCAACTTTTCAATGATATCATCAATTTCCAATAAGAGATAAAATATCATGTCTTTAGTATATAGCAAAACCTTGCCCAACAAATATTTTGTGGTCTTATGTAGAGCCATCGCTTTGTAATATTTGGTTTCACGGGTTTGAATGTTCCCAAAATCACAAACCCAACATCTCATTTATGTTTCAATTTCTCTTTATACAAGTGTAATGTTGTTCATCTTTGACCCATGTCTCATCTTGAGAAAGATGGGATTCAATCTCTAGCAGAACCTCCTAGTAGTAGGTTTTCTCAACCTTCTCAACCTACATCTACACTTTTGTAGGAGTTCGACTACTGCTAACTTTCCTAATCTTCCTACTTCTATTCTGACCAACCATTGAGAATGTGATGAAGAAATTTGGTTAAATTATTAAATATCCAAAATAGATATGCAAGTATAAAATAATCCATTCCCGATAAAAATGTCTCGTCCTCAAAGCATAATTATTGTAAAACTTCTCTTTAACTCTCATTATGGCTACCAATCTCTTGTTAAGATCTTTTGTGCTTGTAACTGTGATACTTGACAAAACAAGACGATATGATTTATGCATTCCCATGTATAATTGTTGCATTGAATATGAATCAATATGACACAAGTTGATATTTATTGGAACTTTTTGTCGATTGACTATTTGGATGGAACTTTTTATTTTCGACCTGCACGCACATTATCGATTTTGTTTCTCTTCTTTTTCACATTAGTAGTCTGTTTGTTTGAAAGGAAAATATTGTTGACATGTCTTTTGATCTTTACATTGTCCATATTGACTCTTGTGATTTGGATGACAATAAGGTATCCCAGTCTGTTTTTTTATTGTTTTGTAGAACTATGCTCCCTTGATATTTGTAGTGATTTGTCAAGATAAGCATTCTTCTAAATTTGAGCACCAAATGAGTCTATATTAGTTCCCTTTCTTGGTGTTTCAATTTGAGTGTTTAATAAATTCTCTATAGGGTCAGTCATTGTTTCTTTGTAGACTAATGATTCTCTGCGATCTAACCCTTCTTGTAAATATTTCTTATCATGCTTTAGATTTTTATTTTTGGTGTAAGTAAGTCTTAATTATGTTTCCTTAAACATAAGATTTCTTCCTTATTATCTAACTTCTTGTCTTTTTTTTTAAATTCTAGATTCTCCATTTTGTTGTCACTTAATCTTTTAATTTGATCAAGCAATCTTTGATTAAGGTTTCTTAAGTGGGAGTTGTTTTCATCTTTTTAGAATAATTTATTTTCTATATTTTGCTTTTCTTGTTTTAATTTTTTATCATCTTGATGTTTGTATTTTGACTTCCTCATTTTTGCTAGTAAATTTTGACTAATATTTTTTAAGCGTGATTGTTGGGAGTAAAAAATGACTCTATTTTGTCACTTGTTTTCCATGTTTTTTCCCATTCTATTTGCATATACCCATCTTTTGAAGAACACTGCTACAATTATGGAATTAGGTATCTATTCATTATCTATTGTGTAATTTGAATGAATTATGGATGGGAAATGCATTTTTTGATTACCTCTATGAGTTTGACTGCATGTTTGTGGGTGTGCATTTTTAACTTAGGGCTATATATCCTCCCTAAAATGTAACATGTAGCTGCGGATCCTCCTGAATCACAAAGGCCATCGATCTATATATTTGAATGAGTTAATCAGTCAACTTTAGTTATGGGTTTGATATTTTAGTGGATCCATAATATTCCTTTTTGATGGTTTAACTCATCCCCAACTTTAAGAAACCGATTTTGCTAAATATGGAAATAGATCAGATAATATCTTGACACGCTATTCTAGACACCAAATTTCTTGGATCAAGGATCGATTTTGTCAATGAGAGATTGGCATGGTCTATTCTTTTCATTGATTCGTTAAATAAGTTGGTGATAGGCCCAAATCCAAGGATTTGGACTAGCACCATAGTTTTGTATAAACTATACTTATGGGCTAGTGCAAGGTAATGTTACCCAAATATGACACATTAGTTGCAATGGAAACTTGTAAAAATAGAAATATGATCACTAAAAATAAATACTAGAGGTATCTACACAACCTTTTAGAACAGATTGTAAAATGATGAAACATAGACAATCGAGTTACCATCGAGGATATAGAACTTTTATTTAGGGAAAATTACTATAACTCTAAGAAAATTTTGTTTTCCAAAGATTGGTATGATGTTTGTTTTTCTAAAACATAATGCATATGTTCATGTTAGGCTCCATGTTTGGTATGTAAACACTAAAAAAAATTGATTTTTTTTTGTAGAGTAGTAGTTAATATGTGATTTTTATGTAACAATATTTTTCCATATTTTTAATTTACAAAAGTTGGTGAAGCCCCATAATGAGAAGGTTGAGTAGTAAGCCCTGCTATAAGGGTCTTAACACAGTAAATGGGCTCTTTTTTAGTCTCTAGGTTTTCATCTGCACTTGTGTACAGTTCTTTTTAATTTTCAAAATAGGTATACCAATCAAAACCTATAAAGAAATTAAGAAAGTTATGTTTTTTTACAAATTTGACATATGAACAAATAAAAAATAAATAAATAAATACAATACAATATTGTTTTCCAAATATATATATGTATGTGTGTGTGTGTGTGTGTGTGTGCGCGCGCGCGCACGCGCACGCGCACGCGAAATATACACATAAGTCTCTATAAGTGTCTGCAATTTTACTAGCAACAAACTATTCTAGCATATGTATATTGAAGGTTGAAAACACAGAAATGAAAAAATGGATGTGTTTTGTTAGGTGCATTCCCAAACAATAAGTTTGGCAATCCAAAACTTAAACTAAAGCGAACAACTCATCCACTGTGTAGGTGGAAAAATTCATTTGCACTAATTTGTTTTCAAATTTGAAACATGCACACATTTCTTTATGAAAACTAATGTGCATGTGTCAATTTACACTAACTTCTAATTTATCCTTGCTCTATCTTTCTCTATTTATCTCTCTCCCATTTCCCCCAACCTCTCTCCCCTCTAACCCTATAGTCTCTCTCCTTCTCTCTATATAACCCATATCCTCCTCCCCTCAACCACTAACCACCCATCTCTCTCTCTCTCTCTCTCTCTCTCTCTCTCTCTCTCTCTCTCTCTCTTTCTCTCTCTAAACCCATCCCCTCTCCCCACCACTATTCCGCACCTCTCTCTCTCCCATCCTCCACCTACCCCTAATCATGTCCTATATATATATATATTTCCTTTCCCCACCCCTAAACCCCACCTCTCTATTGAAATATTGTAACTTCGAAGGATATTCTAAATGTATTTTACTGTTGTAATCTATTGGAGATGTTTTATTCCTCTGTCGATATGTTACTATTGTATCTTTTCATCATAGAGTCATGAGGTAAAACCCGCATTATAAGTTAGGTCAATAGAACCATCCAGAATATAATAATATATTGTTTTGTGTCTTCCTAGGTGAAGTCAGCCCAGTAAGATTGTTGGGGCCGACCTATTATGGAAAAATTCAAGTGGAAGATAGATAAAAATAGAGGAGGTGTGTTCCTCATTTGAACACACACTCACTTGTGTATAACACATAAGAGAGAGAGAGAGAGAGAGAGATGCAAGGAGAAGGAGCACATGTTTGGGATTTTATCTTTGTACTTTTGATACATCTATATAGAGGACGTTTTGTTGGGTTTTATTCCCCTAAAGGGTTTCCCAGGATAAAGTTGTGTCTATCTTGTGATTTTGTTTCTTTTAGTGATCCCACTGATGCTATTGTTGTGAAATTGAATTGAATAATAATGATGTCACATACCCCAAATTGCAAAAACATTTTATGTTTAAGAAGATATTATACTTTAAGTTTATTGTAAGGTTGTGATTATTGACCAAGTGGGGTCAAGGATGATTGTAATTAATTATGCTGAATATTTTATTAATTAATAAATGAAACATGGGACAACAGCTTAAGGAGGCTGTTAAATGAGTGTTTATTGGCCACTAGGTGGAATAGACTAGGGTGAGAGCAGATTGACACTTGGAAGCATCCTCAAACCACTTCTAGTTGTTAAAGGAGGCAACTTCCCTATTTTTGTGGTCATGTTCCCCAAGAAAGTAGAACAAGAGTATGTGGCTCATTAAATGAAAAAAAACTGACCAAAAGACCTAGGCATGCTTATAATTACCCATCGAATTCAGCAGTGGCTGAAAAATATTCACTTGTGAAATTTCTGAAGTAAAATTTGTGCACAAGATATTCGATGGAGGGGAAAGGCAAAAGTGTTTGAGTGCAAGATGTTGATTTACTGAACTAGAGAAGTTGATATGTTGAGTTCTTTACTGCATAAAGCAGAAGTATTACCATTGAATACTTTTGTGGAGTTGCAGGGGTTTTATAGCCCATTCTCTTACCCAGTGCTTTCAACCAGGCGGACTAGTGGACAGGGTCGGGGGTCCTGAGACGAGTAGCTAAGCTATCTCCAGGAATTGGTTGTGTGGAACAGGATCCTTAGGCTGTTGTCTCCTCTACCATTTGTCAGGTTCTAAATGTTATTTTATTTTACCTTATGAAAGCAAAAGAACTGGAATGAATGAAACTATGAGTTGATTTATTTAAATGACTAGATAAATTGTTTCTAAATTTAGATTGTGAAATCTCTTATTATTTAAAGGCAAATACTTTCTGGTTAAATGTATATCTGAATGATTGATTTACAGATTAGAATATTTTGTTTGGAGGATAAAAATCCCTTGTTGTATTTATCCACATATCCAAAGATATAGCACTCTAGTACAACAGGTAAATTAAAATAAAAGAGAATGATTAACCTGAGTTAGATAATTTGAGTCTACTTGAATTAGAATAGTTTTACTATTAGTATAGTTTGGATAGGATATTACCAAATCTATCATCCGTTGTGATTCTTTTATATACTAAAATATATAGGAGTATTACATAAGTAATATATTAGTAAGTCTAGGTTAAATAGACATTAATCTATTGATGTGTAAAGTACTTAAATATCTAGCATCTTACAAGCTATACATGTAAATTAGTAAAGAAAAACCAGTCATTGAGTTTGCTTAAGATAATGTAAATACACACTTCCTTTGTTTTTACTAAAAAAAAAACTATTGGTATTTATCACGGCCATTGTTGGAGCTTTTAACATACAACCATCTTTAAAAAAAAACTAATCACTCATTTACACACAATTACACAATCCAATTCTTATAAATAAAATAAATTTACCATTTTAACAATGTATTTAAAATATAACTCGAAGCTTTTTCTTTAACAGAGTTTTATCTATAGAATAGAAGAGAAAAACCCTTAATTATGACATCATGATTCCAGTTCTGGAATTATAAGGCCCAAAACAAAAACCATAACCATTATATACAAATCCTACAAAAATAAGCTTAATGCCGAATTTTAAAACCTATTATTTTATTACAAGTTTCTCAAACCCTATGGTAATCCACTAAAAAACCTTTTATAAAATAGACCTAGAGCCATAAGGATTTTTAAAATTAACAAAGCCATCAAATAGTAAGCAGCAATCATGAAACCTTCCTTCAACAAAATCCTTTCCACACACCCACGAATTGTACATCCACACAAAAAATTACTGAAGGAAACCGTGGGATATAAAGTCGAGGCTTACCTGAAGCTTTGTTAAGTTGATATCGTTTAAACCCTATAGTTGTGCGTGTAAAAACAACTATTCCACCGGTGACTGTTTGTATGGGAAATCATTTCACCTGCAGCCCCTTGAAAGCAAACAAAAATCAAACTATTTTTATAGACTCGTTAAAAAACACATGAAGTTATTGTTTTATTTTTATTTATTGTTCAAATATATACACTTAGCAAAGAAATTTATTTAAAGGTCTTACCTTGCTTACGGTCATGATGGAAAAAGCATCGAGCCACTCTATCCAATGCTGAAACTTAACAAAGAAATCTCAGTTCAACAATCATAAACGTTATGACCCTCAGCTCTGAAACCACGGCAAGAGATTTGAGGGTAGAACCTGTAAACTCCATGATAGAGGCCACTACGGAAAGGGACACTCAGTTCCAGACTGTGGCACTCTTCTTACAAGATGAAAACACGGTTTGTTGCTATGGACGCCGAGCAGGCTGAGAGCCTGGAGGTTCCACCCTCAAACAAAGAAACAAATGTCACATGCCCCAATTTTGCAAAAATAATATTATCATATTTGATTTTATTTAAGACATTATATTAAATTGTATGCTAAGTTGTAATTGATGACTCAGCAGAGTTAAGGATATTGAATGTAATTTTGAATATTTTAATTATAAGTAAATAAAAGTGGACACAACAGCTTAGGAGAGCTGTTAAAAGAGTGTTTACTGGTCAAGTTGGTGGAGGATATTGGGTGGAGAGCAAACAGACAAGTGGCAGCATCCTCAAACCTCTTCCCACTGTTGCAGATGGCAACCTTCCTACATTTGGGGTCATGATCCCCCAAGAAAGTGGGATCAAAGCAGGTGGCTCAACTAATGACAATTGACCCAAAAGACCTAGGCAATCTTTATAAAAATGTCCATTGAAGAGAGCTGAGGCTGCTCATTCCAGGGAAGTGATCATTCAGGTGAATGTACTTTAGAGGGATTCAATGGCAAGGGAATTTGTGGAAAGAGTTTAAGGGGTTGACTACTAAAGTGATCTAGTGCAGCTTTTTAGCTGAAGGATCTTACTGTTGAGTGCAGAGTGATTACTGAGTCATTGGACTAGTCTGTTGTTTGCTAGCTCCACCAGTTCTTAGCCATGGAGACCAGGAACAGGCTCGGGGGTCCTAAGGAGATGTTGTTTGAGCTCTCTCCAGGAGTTGGTAGGGAGGAACAACCTCCTAACGCTGTTGTTGTCCAGCTTATTCAGGTTCTACAGTCTTTTATTTTACTGTGTTAGATGGTTAAATGTGAATATGACTGATTAATGAATGTTAAAATGTTTAGTTGTGAACTATTAGAGTTAGTATTATTTTAGTTTATTGAAAGAATGAATCTGAAATAGATGAAAAATAATCCTAACCTGTGTTTTTCCACATCTGGAAGGACCAGATTGTACTCCAGCACAGGAAGTGTATTTAAATAGATGAAGGATATGATAGGAACCTGAATTGAATAGATGTATTATACATTTCATAATATCAGAGTAATTTATTCTTGTTTGAAGGTTATTATTAGAGAAGAACAATAACCTGACTATTTTTACTGTTTAACCAGCTGCCTGATGTAAGTATGCTAGAAAAGAAATAGCCATAACTCATTACAGCTAGCAAGTTTATCATAGTAATAAGTTACTCAAGTAGATAAGATGTTATTTTTATACAATACATTATTTTGTTATTTATGCAGGATGGTAAACTGTGTCATGTTACATATATATTTTCCTTGTATTTTATTTATTAACCTCTTGCTTATGCAGTAGAAAAATTACAGCTAAACTAATTGTTCTTATTCAGTCAATAAAGGTATAAACCAATAAATATATAGTTTAATTACCAATTATAATAATTTAAGACTAACTGTTACTATTAACTAAGAAAAGTAATATAAAGAATAATCATGGTACTAAGAATAAACTTATTCAAAATATCTAAGTTCTTCTATCATTTACCTTTTATTATTTCAATAGGAAAAACAACAAGAATACGATAATGACCAACATATACATAATGTATACTTATAAAAAGAATTGTTCCTTTTAACTTTTACAAACATGGTGTACCTGTAAAAGCAAATAACCGGGTTGAAACCCTAATATATGTTACAAGTACAAATGACAAAGCATTGAAGTTCTAATCCAAATTATTTGGATTATGTAATTATTAAACAACTAGGTTATTATAAATTATTTGCAGTCCTCAAAGGACAAACAAAAAGACATTGGTAATTATATTAAACTGGAAATTTCCACAACACATTTGTAATACTAGTTAAAAACCAAATTAAATAAGTAATAGAACTTGTTGAAAATAAATGGAATAATTTATTTTAAAACGAGGGTTTCCACAGGAAAAACCCTAGCTCGTAACTCTGAGCAAAAACAAGTAAGATTTATAATTAAACTATGAATGTGTGTCAGTCTTAAAACATTAATAATAAACTTTTATAGAATACATTAAACAGTGCACAAAACTTCACTTACAGTCGAGAAGGGTAAAAACCCTGAGTACACAGAGTATAATTTTAGCATTTCGATAAACTGAGATAAGCTTGAAGACAGAACTGTCTTAACAAGAGAACTATTGTTTTAAATTAAAAATTTGTAAAGCTAAACATTAAAAACCCATTTACATTGCTCAGCTTAAGGCCGAGTTTACCCATCGACTGGCGAGGGTTTGAAACTTAGTAAAACAACAACGACCTGTAAAAGAGACAGCTTAATTTATGGCAAGCCTAGGAAAGCTTCCCCAACTCAGGGTTACTCCAATTGACCACCCTAATACAAGGAGGGTAAGAACCCAACATATTGACCATAGGGCTTACCCGTATAAAACCACGGCTTTCGAAGACAGTCGGCATACTTTCCTCCACCGTGGATGTACGTAGTCTCGAGCCCCCTGCAAGGAGTTTTCAATACAAGGGTTAGTATATGAGTATCTTAAGATATTTTTTACGCTATCGTAACTGAAAACACCTGCAGCAAGATAAAATATCACTAATAAATTTACCTATGAAATGAAATGTCGAACAGTCTCATGGAAAGACTGTCACCAACAGCTTTGTGTGTTCTTAGCTTTCCAAACTCGACGACGAGGGAAAAGCACTCTCCATCAGCAACTAAACTTTCAGCTTCACACAAGCAGTATTAGGCCACAAAGAACTGTCAATTTGGGATACAAGCCGGCCACAAACTAAGTGCAAGAAAACCAACAGACTTATGCAATGTATAAACCCAACAGTCTGTAAAGGCTAAACCTATCATGCAGAAGTGAGCCACGAGGACGATGAAAGGAAGTTTGGGTAGACAGCAAGCCAAGGGCAATGATAAACTCAACAAAACTTGTAGAGGGAAAACTCACAGTCACCAAGAATGGAAATAAAACCGAACACCGGAGGCAAAAACAACACTAACCCAAGACTCAGGACAACTGGAATAGAGGAGAGCTTACGACCGCCATGAAAACCATGCAGAGCAGCCTCATGGGCCAGTGTGAACTGTGGAGGAGAAATGAAAAGGGTTAGGGTTACAATGATTTTTATGTCTCCAACACTTGGCCAGGAGAAGACCACATGGTCACAATAATTTAAACCATGCAATGGGTCGTTTCAATAGTTACTTGCATTACAATGATAACCAATTATTTAAACAATGAACACGATGCATAAACTATATTATAAACCTAGTTATTGCATTGTAATTCAAATACACAGCTTATTATAAGGTATGCTAGTTCACTATTAAAATAACAACGTTAAATTTTACGTTGACCTAGCGAAAGGTGTCACCATTAAACTTTGGTTATTCCCGAAATAAATCATGCATAGAAACTTATATCATCATTAACCATATGTCCATTATATTGTAACATCGATAATACAATATGATATTGTTAAACCTTGTTCTTTAACGTTGACCGTGATATGTGTAGAAATCATGTGTTGTATGGGAGAGCCCAAGTTATAAGGTTTATAACCACCGAACAACTATAGCTTTCTATATGTAGAAACATTATAGTCTATGCATAGTTAATCTCTTTTAAAACGACAATTCAAGTTGTAACATTTATAAAATTGCACAACATAGTATTAAGTAGAATCATGAACTCTATTTTAAACTTGTTTATGACCTTGAACTAATTATAGACTTGTATGTCTAATAAACAAAATAGTTTATGCATGTTTATAAGTCTTATAGAAACTAATAAATCAATTGGTAGAAAACTATGAAGTTGGCTAAGTGTAATATAAGAACACTTTTATGAATTCTTTTACATAGTTCAGATCGACGAGACTTTAATAGAATTTGGTCGTTTCTCAACTTGGCATTTGCTAATAATTCACCATGTCTATTGAATAGTTAAATGGTTTTAGGATTATACAAAATAACTTGTGCTTAGCATAGGATAAAAAGTTGACCTTTTTCGAAAGCATCGACCTCAGAAAACTGTTTGTAAACAGTAACTTAATACAAGAGAAGTATTATAGAAAAATAAGAAATTGAATTGGAATGATCCTACTTGAGTCTAAAATCATTAGAACCACATGGTTCGACGTAAAGTTAAGAAGTATAGGCAACAATTTTTTCATGTGAGAAGACACTGTTGTTTTACACAAATCAAACTTATAATGTCCAAAAGTTTACAGGCTGTAAGTTTCCTTGCAGAAGATAAATGTTGAACAATTGGTTACACAAATAAGATAATATGATAATGTATAAATACTGATAGAACAATCAATATAACATTTCAAGTTATGCACACTAAAGTAGAAGTTACTTTGCAACTAAGATTACAAGTTTAGAGCCACAATACATATCTTACTGACGCTACATACGATAAAGAAAGAAACTCAATCATCTAAACTTTGTTTACAAGCAAAACTGAAGAAAGCAAACTGTTTTACCTCATGGAAGTTGTTTGGAATTTAGCAGCTTATTAACTAAGCTTTATAATTGCAAATAAAACACTTCTGGATACTTTATGAAATTTAAAACGTTACTCGTTCGATCATACCTGTAAACATGTAAGAACCAGTAATCTTTCTGCGTTAGCATAAATGCTATGTAAGCCCCGGATTCAAAAGTTAGATTCCACCTACTTGACATACAGAAACTCATCAGTAAACGGAAATAAAACAATACGAAAGTAAACCTTATTTAGGTTACAAAAAGGGAACTGCTGAGTTAACATAATCGAGATTATGTAATACTAATAATTTGACTGTTTCTTTTATTGCTAACCTTTAGCTATTAGTAAACTGCAAGTTTCAACATTTTATGTTATCTCAAAATTTTAAATTTTTGTGAAAAATTGGAGTTTTGACATGTGGTATTAGAGCATAAGGTTCAAACACTAGGCCTTGATGAAGCCCAACTAGCTTTTATGAAACAGTAAATTAAATTATTATGCTAATGTATTTTCTTTTAAATGTTATTCAACAGAGAAATTGTTTTCTGAAGTTTAACAAACAGGTATGGAAAGGCTGGAAGAATATGCGGAGGAGGAATCTCCAGTTACTGAACCAGGAAACTTACCAAGAGATCTCATACTAGAGGATTTAACTACCAATTCCTAAAAACTGTTACAAACTGTAAAAGACCTAAAATCTGAAATGGAATCTGTAAAGTGAGAAAATGAAAGGATTATGAGGGCTCAGGAGGAGCTGAATCATATCCTAATAGAAAGGTTTCAAACTAAGGGTAGGGGTAAAAGAACTGAATCAGAAGATACAAGTCATCAACGTAAATATAAAAAGATGAAACATACTAAAACTGAAAGTAGTTCATCTTCAGAGGTGTTTGGTGAACAACGAAATTACCATTCTACTAGTGATAGTAGTGATGATAATAAGTACACTAAAAAGAGGAAATACAAACCTTATGCGGAAATTTCTAGGGAATTCAAAAAGATAAAACCACCAACTTTCAATGGAGAGACTAAGAAGGGGGAGGAAGCGGAATCCTGGTTATCTGGGATGAAAAAGTACTTCCAAATATATAACTATTTTAACCAGTTAAAGGCTAGAATGGCTATCTACAACCTCTTAGGAAAGGCTGACATTTGGTGGCAGGACTTGAAGAGAGTTAAGGGAATAAAAGAGAAAAACGTAAACTGGAGTACCTTCAAGAGGTACTTTAAAAACAAATTTCTGTCTGAGCAATATTATAAAGAGAGAGCAAAAGAATTTTATGGGCTTAAATTAGGATCAATGACAATGAAAGATCTGAACAACAAGTTTTTGAGTCTACTTAGGTATGTGCCATACTTTGTAGATGAGAAACCAAAGGTACAATGATTCCTCAGCTGTCTACCTTATCATATTAAGGACAGGATTGAATATGACAATCCAAAGACTTTGAAAGAAGCTATGAGGAAAGCTAACTTATGTTTTGAACAGAATCGGAAGAAGGAAAGCTTGGCCAACTGGAAAGCCAAGAAAAATAATAACCAATATGAACAAAAGAAGAAGGATTTTGTGCCCAACAGAAATTCTAAGAACAATAAGGCCAGAAATTATCCTACTAATAAGAACTTCCAAGGAAATAAGAATAGTTCTTCAAACAATCAGAATAATTCCAAGGGTAAAGAATTTGCTAATAACCATGGTAATTATACCAAGAAATTTGAGCGCAAAGAACCTATAAAATTTTGGGAGTGTAATGGCCCACACTATGCTTCAGTGTTTCCTAATCGAAAAAAAACTGTTAGCAATATCCATACCATACAGGAGGAGATGACCGTTGGGGAATTAGCGAGGACCATGCCCAGAATCAATGAAGCCTTGGATAATTGACAAGCAAAATATCAAACTTCCATGGTGGAAGTAGAAGGTATGATAAATCAAACCCCTGTAACTATTTTGATTGATCCAGGAGCTAGTCTTAGTTATATTGCACCTACAATGGTAGAAAAATTTAAGTTACCTATTGAAAAATTTGAGAATTCTTGGTTGGTTCAGTTAGCCACTAGTGCTAAAAGAAAGGTAACTTGTTTTGTAAAAGAATGTGCAGTAGTTATGGATTATTTTGAAACTGTTGTAAAGCTTAATGTATTGCCTCTTGGTTCTTATGATTTGTTGATTGGTATGGACTGGGTAGAACAACATAGGGTAATTTTAAATTGTTATGATAAAACCTTCACATGTTTAAACAGTGATGGAAAACCAGTAAGTGTAAAAGGAATCCCTAGAAAAACCACCATAAGGCAGATTTCTGCTCTACAACTTAAGAGAGCTATTAAGAAGGGATGTAAAGCTTATGCAGTAACAATAATTGATGAGGAGAGTCTAATCAAGACAGATAAGTTAAAATTGGAAGACATACCAATATTAAGAGAATATGATGATGTATTCCCTGAAGAAATTTCAGGATTACCTCCGAAAACAAAATTGGATTTCACCATTGAGTTGGTACCTGGAGCAGTACCTAGCTCAAAGGCCCCTTATCGAATGAACATACTTGAACTTAATGAATTAAAGTCTCAGTTAAAAGAATTAATTGATAAAAAGTATATTCGACCTAGTGTGTCTCCTTGGGGGGCACCTATCATCTTCGTTAAGAAAAAGGACAGAACCATGCGACTTTGCATAGATTACCGTCAGTTAAATAAGATGACCATTAAAAATCGATATCCGTTGCCCCACATTGATGATCTATTTGATCAATTACATGGAGCCATGATACTTTCGAAAATATATTTAAGTTTTGTTATCATCAAGTGAGGATTAAAGATGAATACATCTTTAAGACAGCTTTTAGAACTCGATATGGTCATTACGAGTTTGTCGTCATGCCATTCGGGCTTACTAATGCCCTAGTTGTTTTTATGTGTTTAATGAACAACGTTATGCATAAGTATTTAGATAAGTTTGTGGTCAGGTTTATCGATGACATTCTAATCTATTCAAAAACTGAAGAAGAACATAAAGAACATTTAAATATTGTTTTACAAGAGTTGCGAGATCATCAACTCTTCGCAAAGTTTAGTAAATGTGATTTCTTCAAGGATAAGATTCAGTACTTAGGTCATGTGGTGACCAAGGAAGGGATTTCAGTAGATCCTGAAAAGATAAGGGCAATTGAAGATTGGCAGGTTCTTAAGGATTTGATGGACGTTCGATCTTTTATGGGCATTACAAGGTACTACCGAAGGTTCATTGAAGGTTTTTCGAGGAGTGCGAATCCGATAAATTCCTTGCAGAAGAAAGGAAAGAAGTTCGACTGGAATCAGAAATGTGAGAAAAGCTTTAAAAAGTTAAAAACTTTATTAACTAGCGCACCTATTTTAATAATAGTTGATCCTAGTAAAGAATTTGTAGTATGCACAGACGCCTGCAATGATGGCTGAGCAGTGTTCTGACTCAAGAAGGGCATGTTATTGCCTATGAGTCAAGAAAATTAAAAATTCATGAAAATAATTATGCAACTTATGATCTGGTATTAGCAGTTGTTATACACACTTTAAAGATGTGGCGACATCCCCTAATTGGCAGAAAATTTATTTTAATGACTGGTAATAAAGGATTGAATTATCTATTAGATCAGCCTAATCTAAATGCCAAACAAGCTAGGTGGCTAGCTTTCTTAAGTGAGTATGATTTTGAAATTCAGCACATAAAAGGTAAAGAAAATAAAGTTGTTGATGCATTAAGTAGGAATGCAAGGCTAAATTTTGCAGCAACTATCAGCACTTATGATACATATTTGGATGAAAAGCTTAAAGTAGGAATAGAACAAGATGAAATTTACCAAAGTTTACAAGCTAAAACTAAAGAAAATCCAACAGAAAGCTTAAGTAAAGGGTACAGTTTAAATGCAAAAGAATTTTTATTGTATAAAGACAGAATGTATGTACCTAACGTACCTAAAGTTAAGCTGTTAATTCTGGATGAAATTCATAAAACTCCATACTCATGTCATCCAAGTTATCAAAAGACTATAACTATGTTAAGAAAAGAATATGTTTGGCCAAGTATGAAGACTGAAGTAGCAATATATATTGCTAGGTGTTTTGAATGCCAGCAGGTGAAAACTGAAAATAAACCCCCAGTTGGATTACTTCAGCCATTACCCATTCCTAGTTGGAAATGGGAGATAATTAGTCTAGATTTTATTACTGGACTACCTAGAAATCAGAATTTAAACGATTCTATCATGGTAGTAGTTGATAAGTTAAGAAAAGAAGCTCACTTTATACCTGTTAAAACTACATATAAAGCTGCAAACATAGCTGATATCTTTCTAAAACAGATTTTCCGATTGCATGGAATACCGAAAGTCATAATCTCAGATAGAGATCCTAAATTTACAGGAAACTTTTGGAAATCTTTGTTTAAAGGATTAAACACTACATTAAATTTTAGTACTTCTTTCCATCCTCAAACAGATGGACAAACTGAAAGAGTAAACCAAGTATTGGAAGATTTTAAGAATCACTACAACAAAAATTGGATTTAGCGTCGAATTTAGCTCCGGATTTTAGTGTAATTTTTTCCTAATTGTGTTGAACAATCTGGCGCTAAACCAGGCGCTATTGTACATTTTCGTAAAACGCCGTCTATTGCATTTTTTTTTGTCCTTTTTAACATCCATTTTTGTGTCCATTTTTGCGCCCAATTTTTTGCATCTAATGTTATGCCTTTATTTGCACCCAATTTTTCAACTTCTATTGCATCTTTTTTTGCGTCCTTTGTTACATCCTTGTTTGCACCCAGTTTCACGCTCATTTTTGCATCCAATGTTGCGTCTTATTTTGCTCCTAGTTTTTCATCGAGTCTTGCACCCAATTTTGCACCATGTTTTACATAAAATTATGTGTCCAATTCTGCATCTAGGTTTGCATCCAATTTTAGGCCCAATATTGCGTCTAGTTTTGCATCCAAATTTACTTATAATGTTGCATCCCCATTTGCATCTAATTTTGTATCTTGTTTTACGTCTTTTTTTGTATCCATGTTTGTGCCAAATGTTTCAACTCGTTTTAAGTCATATTTTGCATCTAGGTTTGCACCTAGTGTTGCATCCCGATTGATGTCTTTTTTTGCATCTATGTTTGAGCCCAATTTTGCACCCAGTGTTGCGCCTAGTTTTGCGCCCATGTTTGTATCTAATATTGCATCTGTTGTGTGTCCAATGTTGCATTCCATCTTGCATTCAATATTACGTCTAGTTTTACATCCAATGTTTTGTCCTATCTTGCATCTAAAATTGTGTCTCGTTTTAAGTTTTTGTTTGCGCCAAATGTTGCTTCCAGTTTTGCACCTAGTGTTACGCCTAGTTTTATGTCAATCGATACACCATATTTTGTGGTCAATTTATTGTCCAATTTTACATCTAGTTAGGAATCCACTTTTTCATCTATTGTTGTGTCTATTTTGGACCTATTATTACATCTAGTTTTGAGTCATTAATTGTGTCTAGTGTTGAGTCTCTTTTTGCATCCAATTTTGCTTTTAGTGTGACATCCATTTTTGTGTCCACATTTGCGTCTGACATAGGGTTGGATTTTGCATCCACTTTTGTGTTTGGTGTGACTCCACTTTTACATCATGTTTTGTATTTAGTATTGCGTCTAATATTGAATCCATCTTGCACTACTACATTTTTTACCTTTAGAAATACATTGCAATATCATTAGGGCATGGAGGAATCGAACCACCAATCTCCTGCTTGTAAAGCAGATGCTCTTCCATTGAGCTAGCACCCTTTAAGAATCAGGAAGAGGAGCAATATTAACACATAGATTTCATCATTTGTAATTCTAATAAAAGACAATAAGATCCAAAGACAAACATGCTTAAAATCCAATTTATTTTTTCAAGCACACTAATAAGCAAAAAAATATACCGTGCTCAGGCAACAAAATATCCTAAACAATTACTCAATCTTATTGTCATGCAACCATTCAATATTGACATGCAACTGTTCAATATCCCCCTACACCCATTTCATGGAAGGTCACCCTTTAAGAGGATAAAATTCTTTAGTTCACTAGTTTTCAAAAAGTGTTGCAACTCATTGGATATGCAATCATATTCCTCATACAAAAAAAATGAACACATCTTGTTTAACCAGGGCCAACATGTACAAAGTTCTTAATGGGAAATTGGTTCATTAATTTGTGTTAATCTCTATATGAAGATTATTATATAAGAACAAAAAGTGGAGTTGGATGTGGTGCCTCTATGTTAATTGTTTGAGTATTATGGTAAAATTCTTTGTAGCATAATCAAGGAGCCTCTTATGGACTCTCTTGCAACATTTGTGTTGCACCAAGTACTTGCATTACTCTAAAGAAAGGTCAAGGCATAACATTCACTGTGATGTACAAGAATGCATGAACAATGCCATAATTAGCCTCTCATAGCCCATCCTCACCCACAAATGTCAAAATGACAAGTTCTTGCCTTGCTTTCTCAAAGAATGAGAAGTTGCTCAAGAACAATGGATGGCAACCATTGTCATGAATGCTAAGCTAGCTAATGACGGATAGGAGTCCACTTTGATGAAAACATAATTGATGTTCATGGATTTGTGTGATTGCCTCCTCTCATGCCTTAATGGCAAAGCTTTAGGGTTGCTATATTTTGGGTGCTAAGTGACATTTATGGAAAATCACTAAATATGAATTCCCAGGTGCCAATTTTAACTATTTTTATGCTCTTTAAGCAATTTGGATTAACATTTTAAATTTTATTAGGTTGTGACATAAGCTACACAACCCACTATTTATGTATAAATGTGTAAAATG
>LPNX010524297.1:1808-156337 GCA_001517045.1 Pseudotsuga menziesii
TTGTGTGATCGTAACAGCTTGGGATGCTCTTTCGAGGTTTTGTGATGCACGTAATAAGTCCTGAGGATTCCACAGTATGGTCGGTGATGATGAAGACCTGCAGGTGGTGGGCCTACATCCAGCATGAAAAAGGGCTAGCTCTGTAGAACTTCCTATGACGAGATAGTACACACATGATGATGACCAGAGGAGATCCAGATCGAGCTATGATCCAGATCTAGTTATGATGACTCCGAGAGATCCAGATCGAGTGATGATCCAGATCCAGCAGTGATGATCCAGATCGAGAGATGATCCAGATCCTGTCCAGAGAGATGATCCAGATCGAGTGATGATCTAGATCTAGTGATGCCATTTTTTGATGATCCAGATCAAGAGATGATCCAGATCCAGATGACTTGAAGATGAAGATGACTTGAAGACGAAGAAGACTTGATGACAGAGATGAATTGAAGACGAACATGATCCAGTGATACAGAGAAGAAGACCAGTGCTGAAAATTGTGTCGAAAGAATACCTTCCTAGTTAAGAGGGAGTGTTGATGTATATGTAACTTCGGAATGTATTCTTCTATGTATCTTATGTATTGTAACCTGATGTTTATTCCGGGATGTTTCTGTTATGTATTTGAGTCATGTGGTCATGCCCCGATGTTCCGATCGGGAGGATTAATAATGTAAACAAGTCATATCAAGTCATTAGGTAAGTCCCCACAGTTTAGGGGCACTTGGGTTACTATACACTAATTAAGGTGTAGGCTCAAGTAATTAATTATAAGTTAATCCTACATGGTTGAGTGCACTTCAGGTCAACGGAAGAATATAAATAGAGAGTGAGAGTCTCTCTATTTATCACTTGTGAAATACATCACTTGCTCTCTCAAGTGTGGCGCACCTTTGGAGAAGGAAATACTTTGGCTTGACAGAAGACAGAAGGCTGCTATTGTGTTGGGAGGTCATCTTACTGTTTTGGGATCACATCTTGTGGTGATACTATCTTAGAGGAAGTTGAGGGGTTTTCTCCATTTATGGTTTCCCCTCCTAAAATCTTTGTGTCTCTTGTCTCTTGTGATGTGCTTATGTGATTGTTGTGCTTGTTATTCTCTCATTGAAAAGATCTTAACATAATACTAGCTTAAATGTTGAAAAAATAACATCCCCGTATCGTGTAACTTAGGTCCACAACCATAAATGGAATTGATTTAACTTCATTACAATTAAATTTTTGGCACTGTTGTGAACTTCCCTACCCATTATTTGACTAGAATTCAATAAACCCTTTTTCAAAGCTAATATTAAATGTCAAACTGGAAGCAAGGAAATACTCATTGTAAAGGGAAATGTGCAGTAATAGGAAGAAGATAGAGATTACCAACAAAGGACAGACCAAGGAATATTATAGTCAAACAAAAAATATGTTGAGAGAGAAATCAACCTTGGTGAGTTCTGCTTGTGAGTGATCAACTGCAAGAGATGTAGATCCAGTAGGGGCAACATGACCATTTACAGCATTATTGATAGTTGCATCTACAAAATGATCGGGTGTGTTTCCACCATCCTTATTTTTTTAATTTTCCATAAGCTCCACCTCCTCCTCTTCTATCAACTGAACCATAACAGGTTAGCATACATAGATATGCCTACAAATTCATACATCTTGAATGCAGTGGCTTACTAATATAAATTCCTTCATAACAACCAACCGAAATATCTAATTGTGGTAAAAAATAAGCAGAAGTTGTGAAGAGAATTCTTATATTGTTTTTTAGTAATCTTATTTAATGCTTATGGATGGTTAATTGGATATATTTTATACTTGATGCTTGGTCGATGGCTATCATGTTCAATTGTCTCTTTATAATAAATTATAATCAGGTAAGACCTTTCTCTATTATATTGGATGCTTGTCATTGAAAAGTTTAATAGTGTGCATGTTTCTCAAATTTGGGTGTTTCTCTTAACCCTTGTTATGTTACCACAAGCGGTGATATATATGGATGGGTTATGTCTATTAATCCAACCAACCGTACATTGTTTAATTTTTCATGATTGTAAAGTTTTTTAAATTTTTTAAAGTGTATATTAAATAGAATTATTTTAATATTATTTATTTGATTGTTGATTGGAATATATTTCAGTGACATAGGTTTTGATATTGGCTCCTCCAGCATTGGCAGCGTATCAAATGTCATAGGTGTCATCTAGATGTGTTGAAATTCAATTAAACCTCGAGCACGGTTGTTAGTTTTTCTTTGATAATGGAAAATTTTTGGAGTTTGAAGCACGAATGTTCTATAGCAAACTGTTTTTGTTTGCTCAGCGTGGTTTTGAGGCTACTGAGCAAAGCTTTGTAGCAATTGTGGAATGCCAGATCTTGTATTGAGTTGTAGATGCATAATTGATTTGAGTAATCAGTGAGACATCGACCCCAGCCATAACATTCTATGTATAAACTAATGAAATATCATTGCATGCATCAATTCTAAGTGTAGGCAAGCGTTGCGATAGAAGAACACAATATTCCCTCTGCAGTTTTTCGTTTCTTGTGTCCAAGATGGTAGAATCTTCTACTAGGAGGAAAAGAAGCAACAATGAGGGCTACCTTGGAGTGCTTCTTGAGAAGAAACCCAAGCTTGAACCTCAGGAGAACAAATTCATGATCAGTGTTTTGCTTCTTAATGGTTTGAATTTGACTCTACAGTTGGAGGATGCCATTGAAAAGATGTCGGTTGCCGAGTTTGTAAGGACTCTTAGGAGAAAAGCTGAGAAATAAATAATAGAAAAGGGGCTAAGAAAGATCAACTGCGGTCCCCAATTCTATGTGGAATATGCAATGGGAGAATGAATAATTATGGAAACATCATATGCATAGATTCTCACAACAAGCCCATGCTCGTATCTTTGCAGGTTCATCCCTGAACTTCCTCCCCTAAACTGTTTCTTTAGTTTTTTTTATAAGTAAAAAAAATGTATTATTATGTGCATTATGTTAGAACAAATATTTCTATATGTAAATATTATTTACTGGAAAGTTTTTTTTTTTTAGTAACTAGGGGAATCGACAACTGGATCCCCATTCTCGTGACCACTATACCCCTAGGTTCCCCACACCCTTCTCAAGACACAGGACACAGGTAAACCCATGTGGGATTTGATCTCGTGACCTCCAATTTACAACAAGTGACTTCATAACAACTGAACCGCCAATGAGCCACACCCGTGCGGGGTATTATTTACTGGAAAGTTAACATTTCATAGATAACAAAGATTTACCCCAAGTATTTAGTGACATTTTATTCATATACCAAGACAACATGACTCTTTCCTCAATTTTTTGTTTTATATTGTTTGACGGGATGGTGGTATTAACAGTGTCCACACATTTCCAGTAAAAACATATTTATATGTGTATTTAATATATTGTTGTCTTAAACTTTAAAATTTGTTCATTTTTTTTCGTTTTAATACAATGGTTAAATAAATCTTGTCGAATACAAACACAAGTTTCCACATCAGTGAGGCAACGGTATTGTAATATAATATTTAAATGTGAGTTGGTATTCTGGTGGAAAATTTGTGTTGGATAGATTAATTGTTGATTTCCTTCGCAGGACATGTGGAATGTAACTCCAGAACCACATCTCTTGATGGAATTACCCCAAGAAAACACTTTCTAGACATCATTAGCTGATTTAATTGTATGCCCATTTTTTACTTCATAGAGTATTTAGATATTTTCCATTCCTAGCAAAATGACCACTTGTGTATAGGTATAGGAATGGATTATTTATTTAATTTATAAATTTAATTTCCAGCCAACACAATGGTTTTTCATTTATTAGGACAACTCTTTGCAAGCGGTATGGGCCAATGGACCTAGCAAAAGGCGATTGATAGGGTAAGGGTTCTTGCATTGCCTACATTCTCCCTAGGCATTAATACTTTATATGACTTGCTTGTACCGTTCGTATAATATAACTTTGCTATTTTCATTTCTAGCCTCTTCATCATGCTTCCTATCCAATGTTTGTATAGAAACATAAGAATATCAGACTTAACTGTCTTTTTTGTGTTCTTCTTGTACCATTCCCTGCTTTTATCACTCTTATGTTCTCTCTGTACATTGCCCACCTCTATTTTTTAACCACTTTCCCTCTATCAGAACTGTTTTTTTTAAGCTTTTGGTTGCATTTATTCATCATTTCTTTAAATTACTATTCAAAATTTTGTTTTATTCATTTTCTACCAAAATCTTGGAAGTTTTTGTTCCTATTTATTTTTTACCAAACCAAAATATTGCACGAGAATCCTTTTTTGGGTGGAAATGGAGGTGCTTTTCCTATCGTCCAATCTTCTTCCAATGTTCTCATGGGGAAGAGGAGTCTTGAGTTTTAAAACCTAGTAAGACCAATTATCCTTTATCCTCTCTCTGAAGCTACCATTTGTAGTTATATTACAAGTGTAGTATGATAGATTTCTTGGTTTGGCATGGGAAGATTTGTTGGGGTTGAAACAGAGGTATATTTCCATTCTATACCATTTGTCTTGTAGTAATAATTTTTAGGAATTGTGGTGACATTGCCACCTCGTGGCTCTGGTTTCACAAATATCTAATGTCTATCTTAGTATTTTCCTATTGAATATTTCTGAAGTGGATCTAGTTATTAAGGAGCATATTGGGTTTGAACCATTCAACCCTGTCTACTCTTTAATCACTAAAGCCTCCATGAGATCCTAAATTGACCCCATCTGCCTAACTTGGATTTGTTAGGCACTAATCACATCTTTTATGCCATTTTAAATCTTAATTCATCTTTCATTTTTTGTTTTCTAAGATATGAAAATTTCCATCATTTACATGTATTAAACTCATCCCTAAAACATCAAATCACATGGTAGGTTTTCCCCAGTTTGTGGCTTGGAATTACCTTCTGGAAATATGCTTTGTATTGCTGATTAAATATGGTCTAAAAAAGAATTAAAAGGTCCATGAGACTGCACATCAATAAGAATCCCTTATTGAAGATCCAAAACCATGGAAAGGAATGTGCCTTTCCACAGTTTTTTATTTTTTTAAACCTCCAGGTTTCGTCTCAATATTGACGCACTTTCGTCGTGGGTATTACAAAACCGTCGAAACCCCGAGTTGCTTTCCATGAATAACGTCTCTATAGCGACGTTGTTTCGTGGAACAATTACCATTCAACATGCATATTTCATCGATAGAGATTAGTTTTCCATGGTTTTTCATGGAAGAAATTTCTATTCAAATTCTAGAAGTCGTCGATAGAGGTACAAACGTTCGTCACAAACGATCCACACTTTTGTGTGGAAAAAAAAAAAATCTTGGCATTTTTTGTCCATATTTGCATCATTATAGGGACGATAATTTTTTCGATAGAGAAATGAAACGTATAAAATGAATTAAAAAAATCAATTTAAAGGCTGCCATAGAGAAGGCACATGGCGATTTTGCATGGAATAAATTTCTATTCAAATTCCATATTTCGTCGCTAGAGAGACAAATGTTCATCGAAAGTTATCCATGGTTTGGTGTGGAAACTATAATTTGTCAAGAATTTTTTGTCCATATATTCTTCGTTATAGAAACGAAATAGTTGTCGATAGAGTGATGAAACGTAGAAAATCAATTCTAAAAAATCAATTTCAAGGGCACCATACAAAAGACACGTGGTAGCCAGTTTTCATCTCTATATCGATGACGTATAAATTTTGTCATTATATCCACCAAATAAGTGCCACGAAACATCGTGATCATTATTGTCGCAATTGAGACGACAAAACGTGGAAAGAGCAATGAAAAACTGTCGCAATTTTGATATCATGTATTAGTGATTTTAATAGGCTCTACTGCCTCCCTACCAAATGTATGGTGTTAGAATTATTGCAATTCATGTGGCAAATTATAAATATTCATATGTACACATAGGAGGATCAAGTATTTCATAGCATGATTTTCCTGGTTTTGCTTTAACTTATCAGAGAGAAAAACTTATATCAATGACATATATTGACATTGTATATAAATATTTTGTCTCGTTGGATTCATTTTTCTTAGTTTTTACATAGTATTAGTGGTTTGGCTTCATCTTGTATCATATTTTGCTTGAACTGAACTGAAAAGAAACATGTCCTTCCTAATCTGAAAACCAATTCTTGCAGTATGATTTTTACTCCACTATTTGGAGGTAGAATTCCGTTGGTATTGTTGGTTATTTCTTAAGAACCAATTCACCTTCAAATATAACCTATAACATATTTTTGAATCTAAATATCTCTCATTGGAAGGTCACATGATCCAAATTTTGCACAAATTGATTGAGATGAACTATAATAAAATTAGATGACCATAATTTTTTTTGAAAACCTAGCACAATCCATTTTGTAGACAGTGGCGAAGATACAATGGTTGGCATGTTGTAATCCCACGGGTATGAGGCCATAGCCATATTTGTTATGTCTAACCCTAAATTAGAAAATTAATTCATTTATTCATTAATGTCAGCTTGTGCTTTGAGAGACCAATTTTCTACTCTAATTTCCTTGACTTGTTTCGCTTCCTCCCTCAACCTACTATAATTTTTTCCATAGATATCAAATCCATATACTTTGGTACTCTAATTTCCTTGACTTACTTAGCTTCCTCCATTAGACTAATGCAAATTTTCCCAGAGAGATCAATTTCTTCATCACAACATTAGCAAAAATTAAGGAAATATTGACTCGATCCTAACAAAAGAGAGTATTACAAGTCTATAAATATGTAATAAATATTTATGAATGTGAGAGCAAAGTATATTAGGTAGAGAAACCGAAATTAAATAGAATAGATAAGGAAATCCCATACAAAAAGACAAAAAATGATGGCTAGAACAAAATCCCCTTTAAAAATCATAAGAACACTAACATTAAGTACCATTACATAATCTTCATACAAAAGAAAAATGAAAGTATCATTATAGCATTACTCAAATCCTACAAACAAGATAAAGAGAAAATGACTCCAAGTTATAGCAGGAAATTTTCAACAGAAACTCAAATCTTATTAAAGATGTGCATGGAACATATATTATGAAATTGTAAAAATAACCTTAGAATACACTACTTACCTTGTGCAATATGTTTCTATTATAGTAAAAAATATTTTAAAAAAATGATCTACATTATTTCATCAACCGAACTCAATTTAGGGTATGTAGTTGCGATGAGAGAAGTCTAAAATAATGAACTCTAACTCAGTTTACTAACATGTATACAAATCCCATGAAAGAAGTAAATTTAACTCAATTTACTATATATAATTGTGATGAGAGAAGTATGAAATAATCAAACCCAACTAAATTTATTGACTCGTATATAGTCACGATGAAAGAAGTCTAAAAATGATAGATGCTACAATGGTCTCTAAAGCTCAATATTCCTCTCTTTCAACCACTTTTTCAACCCTCATATTTAATAAATAAAAAATTTCTTTCCTCCCTTGCATCCTTAATGCATTTTGATTTACATATGCTTTCCAATTTTCCTCTGGTTCAAGAGGTATGGTTGGGCACTACCTAGCTACCACATGTACCACAACATTCTTATATAAAAATTATTTCCATAACAAATCTAGGTAAAATTCCTCATTTTAGATAAAATATGGAGGGAAAAATAGCTATTCGAAATCCCCATTAATAAAAATGGCGCCAAATAAAGGTTTCCACACAACTTTGACTGGGGGAATGTAACCATATTCTCATTTTAACTAAAATATGAAGGGATAAATAATAGCTATAAGTCCCCATTTACAAAAAAATAGGGGGCAATGGAAGGATTGAACATGAATTTTACTATAAATTGGGGCGAAGTAAGGATCGAATATAAATTTTACTAGAAATTGGGGACGAAAGTAGGTTTTGAGCTAAATTTGAAAAGGATAAAAGTAATTTTTTCTCTCCCTAACTAATAGAGAAGGGATTTTTTTTAATTATTTGGTTATTTAATATTGGATGAATGTACAAAATTTTAAAAAAAAAATCCATATTAATATTCTCCCAATAAATATTTATAACCCTTTTAAATTCACCCATGGGATAAAATTTGCCCCTAAAATTAGCCATGATAAAGAGTTGGTAAAGGGGCATTGATTAAGGAGGTGGTCCAATGTTTCTTATACTTCCTTACATTATAAATAACATCTTTAGGGACCCTCAAATCCTCTCCTAACTATTTTTACCCATGTTTAGTTTCCCCTCTTGCTACTAGCCATAAGAAGGCTGATATATTTGGCCAGAGGTTCTACCTCCATATTTAAACCTAGATTTTCTCTCTTTAAGTCTTTGTAGTATCAATCATTATTGAGTAATATTATTTTAATGAGATGTTTCCCCTATCAAAGTTTGTCGGTCCCTTTTTTAATCCATATTCTTCTTTTTTGTAAATCCTCCTCTTATTTAAATGTTCTCAAAGTATTGAACCCCCAAGCATTCTAAGTCATAAAAACTACAAAATTTTTCTCATTCCCCATTAGTCAACTTCCAAATAGTATTGATACTCCTCCTATGGCTTGAAAAGTTGTAATTTTCTTTTGTATTATGATCCCACAACTCCATCTAGGTGTATTTACTCTTAATCCTCCACTCCTTTCCTTATTCAACAATAAATTTTACCTTCTGGTCTCCAAATTCTTCAAAGCATCCATGTCCTCTTCACTCAGTAGGAAAAATTTGTTACCATCGTCATCCTCCAATAAAAAAAAAAACCCTAGCCAAACACAAGTTAACGTATGGTAAGTCATAAGATATCCAAGTAATGACAATTGATTTTGTTCTAACTATATATTTAGCTATTCCATTGACACCCTTAACCTATGGAATAATTCAACCAATGTGTAATTGTTAAGATTGAACATTTGTTGCACTCTCATGTCATCACCCACTACTAGTGCTTATACCCCTCCACCATGACTCTTAAACACTCTTCTATGCTTCTTACTCTCTAATTACACACACATAAAATGAACTGCACCTGCCATATGTTGTAGGTCTATCAACTTTCCAACAAATCCATAGATACATGCATCTAGTCCATTACCCTCAACCCCTACACCTTCTTGAAAAAAGGACATCTCAGAGCAAGGATCATGAGACTGCACTAAAAATCTAGGGGAAACTATCCTTGATGAGTACCTTAAGTCTATATCCATAGTGAATACTTTAATATCATCCATAAAACCTTTTACTCTTATATCCGGGGAGGAACAAAACAAATATCACCTGAAATATGGAGATCAATGGAAATTATGTCCAGATGAAGAGAAAAAAATACATATTTCCATTCTTCATGATTCCATCGATCAATTGAGAACAAACCTTCTTTGCAAACTTTAAGAATTCACTATAGACATTTGAACTACCCCAAATGTTAAACAATTATGCGTGGGACTGAAATATAGAATTGTATTCCAAATTGTCCTCATCATCAAAGTCCACTTGCTCCATGTCATTCTGAAGCATTATCTCAATATGTGGAAGAGTAATTTGGGGGGCATTTAAGGACTTGACACATTCGTTACATAAGTCCCACATTGTACTAGGCCCTCATTCATGAAATAAGAAACTTTGGCTCGACTCTCCTAGCTTTGTCAAGGATATTACAAGGGAACCCACTCTAGTGTTAGACATCTTAGTGAGATCCAACATCGGCGATAAGGTGAGAGAGGCTCCAAGAATGTGATCCATCATATAATAAAGTAAATGAGAGGTATCATATTGTCATTGGGTGGGCCATGTATGAGTTCTATACAAGGATGAACCACACAAGGAAACTCCAAATAGGTGGGCATATCAAAGTACCAAAGTGCACACTTCATATGTTACATTTGTATTGGATTGTAGGAGCTACTGTCCATGATATAAGAATAGTAGAGAGTTGCAAGAAAGGATATGAGTGAAAAATTGAAATGAGTAGTATAGGGGGTCTTGCATTCTCATACAATGCTACAATATTGTGAGGGAATTATCCACCAATCGAGCCTATATATTCCATAGTTTGTGTGGAGGACCACATGCCTCAAGCATCAATGTAAGGAAGAGCCACAAGGGGTGCCTCATGGATTAGTATGATGTCAAGAAAACAAAAAAAAAGGAACATAAATATTAATAAATGAGTGATGCATGTCAAGTAAGGATGCTAGAATGGGGGGGGNTAATGTTATAAAAATTATAGGGATATGGATATAATAGGAGTAGTTGTTCTTACATGTCTGATAAGAGGCCAAGAATTGCACAAGGACCTAATGGGTGTCTACACAACGGTTTTAGTGATGTTCCCTAAGCATCAAATAGAGAGTTAAAAAAAGGATATGATAATTAAGATAATCTATATGTTTCTCAAGGAGTGACATGTTTGACTTCAAACCCTTGAAAACCCCTAAATTGGCACCACATAAGTCCCCCTAGGGGTTGACTTCATTCACTCTAGTAAACCACTACTCCCTTCTATACTATGAAATCTACTTAGTACAAGGAAAAAACACAACAAACATAATTCCTTAATGTCAACCTCACAAGCCAATATCTTCAGTATGCAATCATCAAACCCACCCCAGCTTAACATTGACTTCAAATCCCTAGTACAAAAACACCCTCAACTTTTTGTGACACTTCTTAGTAACATGATAAGTGAAACATCAAACCCACCCAAACTTAACAATCACTTCTCCAAATACAATGGTGATCCATAGGGCATGACATCAAAATGGATGTTAACCAACCACTAATCCTCTAACCCCGAATCCATTACCCATGGACACCAAACCATCTATTTGGAAACACATTGAAACCTTAACCCATAGTTCCCTAAATCCAACATATATATTGGTAAATATTTTGGGGTATGTAATGACCCATGCTAATAACCCACACAGGTAACTAACCATACAATTAAACCTATGCACCCAAATCATGCACAAAACCCATGCATTTGTTTCATGAACCTAATCCACATACTTAAGTGACAAAAAAAAATTGCCATGTTTCCAATAGACACTATAAGCATAGGATAATGAGTAGGTCCTTCATTTATATTGGCCATGAACCATAGTTATTATAAGAATTGATTATGTACTAGTAACTAAATGTCCAATCCATGCCCATATACCTCGTGTTGGAAAAAAAAATGTATATGTAGGTCCTATGTAGTGTTCCATGGTTCGTGATCCTTGATATGATTATTTTGATGTTAAGTGTAAGAGGTTTTTCCATGATTAATAGCTTCTTGGATCAATAATCATTAACTTACTACCGCCAACAATTAAACTGTTATGCAACAAAGTGCTAGAAAGAGCATGAAAATAACATAAATATAACAAAAGGAGTAATCCATGCCTTGACAATGAATAAAGGAGATGAATAGAAACCCTCTTCGAGGGGGAAACCTCCTTATACAATGTACTAAGTACACAAGACAAGACAAGTTGAGATGATACAAATGAAAAGTTCTCGTTACTATATATAGGAGAGAAATAGGTACAATTACAAATAATGGACCCAAGATGACATAACTATTATATTAATACTAATGAGAATTACCACTAATAGACCCAAGATGACATAAATAATATGCAATGAGCCAACATTTAGGGATTAACATGAACCTCCCCTTCATACAAGTGTTTTCCTCAACGCTTGATTAACTATGGATGATTATGTATGAAGGACTCATCTTCCCATGTAGAATCTTCAACTAGTAAGTTCTTCCACTTGATGAGGTACTCAATAATAGCCAAATTTCGTAGTTGTTTGTCCTTGTTTCAGTGATTTATTCAGGTTCCAATATGACTTTTCCTCCTTCATCAAGCTCTAGCGAGATAGTTTGAATTGGGATCTTGTCTCATATTACCTTATTTAAGCATGAAATGTGTGTGTTGGTGTGTTTCCTTGAAAGGTGATGTCGAGTTATGTGAAAAAAGTATTTCCTTAAAGAATGAAATTCGTCACTGTGATGAACACACGTAACTTTATGAACAATATGATAATTAATCATGATAAACATTTACATAAATATGCATAACATGAGTTAAAAATTTATAATAAAGTCAAGGGTTAAAAGAAACTAATCCCCCCATAATTGAACAATTTTTGGAAGATCTCAAATTTGTGATGAGGGATTTATTGGCAATACACAACATTTCATTCATGTAGAAGGAAGGAGATAACGTGATGAAGAACATTGATTTAGAGTAATGGTTGTTCACCATAGAAACCAAGGGTACCATCCATACACCTTATATTTATCAACATAATCTCAATGGCTTGAACCATGCTCCTTAAATATCCGAGGATATTCATGTGATTAAAGTTGGTGTAAGGGATATTATACATCTCATTAATAGATGTGGGTTGAATGTGATGTTCAATCATGTTGTAAAGATTTACAAAATAGATGATTATATAAAGACCCAATTAATCAAAGTTGTTCGACTATTAAATTCTATCATCACTTTATTACGTATTAGATTACTAAATTCTATCATCACTCTATTCAGTTTAGGTTGCTAAATTCTATCTATCATCACACTATTCATTTTTAGGTTACTACATTACATCATCACTTTATTCTATATTTTGAACTTGGACTGTGTCTAAGGTCATGATAACCATCCTCAATGTACCAAACTCAAAATGGCCATCTTACCCTAATCACATGAAAAAGGTTCCCTTTGCAGAACCTATGTGGTGTTCAAGGGATACAAGGGTGTCTCACGATCCCCATAGAAAAATATTATGGTATAATACCCTAAATTGTGGCATTGAACTACATAACAGGAACCAATACCGTGTCTCATGTTTTAAAATTCAAAATGAGCACCATATCCCATTTATAGGACAAACATTCCCCATCGAAGGCCAATATGGTGGTTTTGGACCATAGACATGGACCATGAGCTTCATAGTCAAATGCTACTATGTAAGGTCCTAAATTTTTTATTACACCTTATAATGTGTCCCTCCTCAACGTGATGGACATAACTCAGATGTAGGATAAGGATTTACTATAGGGACCCATGCCATGATGTGGGTTACTATGCAAAGAACACGAGTCCCATAGACAAATATTTTATCCGAACAACATGGGTATTCATCCCAAAAAAAGTATTGGTGACCAAGAAGCATCCATGATGTGACAAACCTCAAAGTGTCCACCATATACTTGTCATTGGTAAAGGATGGGATAGGTACTCATGGATGGCCTATGTAAAACCCAAAAGCCTCATGTTATGGACTAAAACTATGGATCTTCACCCTATAACATGAATTGGGTCATGAGAACCATCCTTTGTATACTAAAAATTTAAATGTGACACCACATATCACTCACATGCTAAATATTTCCTATGCATGTCCTATTTTGTGGCTTAATGCCCCACACATGGCATGTAGGGCTTAGAGATAGATTCCATGGATTTAGAACCTAGATTTTTTCCCCAAATTATGTCGTTATCCCCAAGAAACATGTTAGAGAATCATACCACTTAGTACCATGGTCACATACACCTATGATGCATTTTCTTTTGTCTTGTACTTATGTCATATGGTCCAAACCTTGGTTATGTTGGTCTAGCAAGGTATTTGGGGGTTTTGGACTCATTAATGCACCCACGTGCCCACATTTTATCTTTCAAGAGACTCATGCACCCTAATTTTGACATTTCAGTCCTTGGGGCACTCCCACTCCTTAAAACAAGGAATTGGTTTGACCAGAGGCACCCATGCATTTATTTGGGTGGTTTTTGGCCCTTTGGACCATGAAATGTTTCCTAGAGCCACTCCCACTCACCCATGTAGTCCACCACACCTAGAATACCCTTATTTATGATCTAGCATGCTTCAACCATGTTCACATGGCCATCCGTGACCATTTGAGGTGGTTTGGGAGCTCATCAGTCATTCGTGACCGTTTGAGGTGGTTTGGGAGCTTATCAGTCAACCTAGGGGGATTTGAGGTCCAATCTAAGCATGCCACATGTATGCCACCAATTTTCCTCCTAAGGATAATGATTTTATACCATTGTATTGTAAACATGTACCAAACATATTTTCAAGTTGTACAATAATAGAAACTTCAGTTATTGGCACCATATCTATGTGTTAATATTGTTATTTTTCATTACTTTCTGCATAATTTGTGAAACTATTTAGTTATGAGGATTCTGTTAGATCCTAGATATTGTCGTGAATCATATTTTCACATGGTATCATAGTTATTTGGAGCTCCAAATTGAATTCAGAGAGTTTGAGTTACTATCTAGGGTCTCTTCCAGAAAAAATCGAGTGTTTTGATTGCAGGTAGATCCAGTGTCTTTGTCACTTAGTGTGCAAAACGAAATCAATCAGAGTCATGTATTGATTTACCCATTCAATTATTTTAAATGTAAGGCCTAAATGGTGATCCAATTGAGGTCAAAAGGATTCTATAGAGTAACCATGGTGACTGAGACCGGACCCAACTCTAATGTGGAAAAATAAAAGTAGTTCAACATATTGGATGGAGCATTCAAGATTCTTTGTATCAGTATTTCAAGGGATATTCTCTTCCATGTATAAATTATTACTACACCCAACAAATTCTTTCTCAATCTCGAGTCACTATTTGGGAAGACTGATGAGATGAGAGGTCACCAACTCAAAAATGAGTTGATGTCACTAAGCCCAACTCACTTTGGGACGATCCAGGATTTCTTCACAAAGTTCATATATTTGGTAATTCAACTAAAAAAATGGGGCATTGAGAATAAATAAGAGCAAATGATCTTTTCTATCCTTTCGAAGCTACGTCCTGAGTATGTGTTTGTATTGACACTCCATTCAATCAAGTTGACACTTAGAAATTGGAGAATTCCTACCTTGGCATACTTCATGGAGTGTTTGAATCAAGAACAAGAAACGTTGGTTCAAATGGGTACCTTCAAATCCACCAAGGATCAATCCCTTGCTATAGGTGTTTCAAATCAATCCAAAGGAAAGAATAAATCCAATGATTCGAAGCAGCAAAGAGTGAAGGAGAAGAAGCATTCAGATGTAGAAATATCAAGTTCAATTGATGAGGATTCGAAAGCGAAGAGGATGAAGAGTAACAGAGGGAAGCCCAAATGTGGTTATTGAATAGGTTCCCATAATGAAAAATATCATTTCAGAAAGAAGTTGGACATCATGACCAAGCTGCTTGAAGAGAATAATATTGATGTTCCATATTTTGCAAGAAGAGAAGAAGGCAAGATCTCGTTGGAACAAGAAGATGGTAAGTGCTTGTTTGCTTTGGGTTCTAGGGTTAAAAATGATTCTCATATATATGTTTAATATATATTTGTTTCTAATATACAGTTATATTTATCATATTCTGAACCCTCCATCCCTTCATTGGAAGAAACCCTAAACAGTTCACCAAACTTTCCTCTAAAAACTCGTCATTTTTCACTAGTTTCGACGACTTGTCTTCTGAAATCTCTTTCCCAAACCATTCATATCCTTACTATTCTGATTATGAAGGTGATATACATGGAGTTATGTAGGTTATTTCATCTTTAAACTCATTTTCACAACCATTTTATGCCCAAAATACCCTACAACTCCCAAGTTCGCAAGTTGGAAAATCCCAAAATTGCATTGTTTCCAATACTATGTCACTTGTGTATGTTGTTTTTATGACTTGCATATGATTCCTTGGATGGAAAACCATATCAATTTCCTTCATGAGACTATTTTTACACATGTATGGACCTGATATTACTACCCGTGGTTCAAATTTTAAATCTCCAAACCATCCAAGTTCGCTCAAATGTCAGTGTGATATAGTTACCAAGTCTTTTCCCGCTGTGGACCCATTCACTCATGGAGACACTATACCTATGATATTTTCTTCTCTATATGAATTATATTCTTATATTTCAAAGTCTCATGAGCCTTGTTACATATTTATGAATATTCTTCATCAATTTGGAAAGAATATTCATGGTTTAATTAATGACATGGCGGCTACCCAAGAAGCTGATTTTGTTGAGTCTTTTGATGCTCTTTGGGAAGGAATTTGCAGAGATATATTTTCCATTATTGATTATGCTTCTATATCCAAGTATGTTTGAATAAATAATAATTCCTATGATTCTCCTCCATCATTAAATGATGACCTTCAAGGGGAATCTCCACATGTTCTTTGTCTACAACACATTGATGCATTGATGCATGATCTTGGCATCCACAACATATTCACCAAGTCCATAACCAATAACTTATTCTTTCAGCTCATTCAAGTGAATAATAAAAACTGTTGAATACATTTTGATCATCTCTGTGTCATGTCCATTCCTAAGGGTGGATTTTCCCCATGAGGTTTGCCTCTTTCCTCATTTTTACATGGACAAATAAAGTTTTTGTAAGAGGTGACTTGAGACATAGTTGCCAAGGCCTCAATTTTTTATGTGGTTACTCAAAGTTAGGCTTAATGGGGGATGTTGGAGAATAATAACACATATTACCATGGTCACATACACCTAGGACACATTTTCATTTGTCTTGTACTTATGTCATATGATCCAAATCTTGATTATGTTGGTCTAGCAAGGTATTTGGGGTTTTTGGACTCATTAATGCACCTAAGCACCCACATTTGATCATTAAAGAGACTCATGCATCATCAATTATGAAATTTTAGTCCTTTGGGTGCTCCCACTCCTTAAAACAGGGACCTGGTTTGACTAGAGGCACCCATGCATGTATTTGGGTGATTTTTTACCCTTTTGGACCATTAAATGTTTTCTAGAGCCACTCCCACTCACCCATGCACTCCAAAACGCCTATCCTACCCTTATTTATGCGATATCATGCTTCACCCACGTTCACATGGTAATTCATGTCTATTCAAAGTGGTTTTGGAGCTCATTGGTCAACCTAGGGGGGTTTGAGGTCTAATATAAGCCTGTCACATGTATGCCACCAATTTTACTCCTAAGGCTAATTATTTCCCCCCATTGTATTATAAACATGTAACATACATATTTACAATTTTTATAGTAATAGAAACTTCAGTTATTGGCACCATTTCTATGTGTTAATATTGCTCTTTTTCATTGTTTTCTTGCATGATTTGTGAAACTCTTTAGTTGTGAGGATTCTCTTAGCTCCTACATCTTGCTATGAATAATATTTTCATAAAACATATCATGCATTTCAAACCTTGAAATCACTATCATATAAAACTAAGGAATATGTCATCTATGAATGTTTAGAAGCATCCCTTTGGTTTCTCCAAAAGCTTTTCCTTTTTAAAAAGTAGGGACCACTTAGAGGTTATAAAGTGTTAATTGGTGGTAAGAATGGATTATTTATGTGTAATTAATGGTCAAGTGGGGGTCATTTCGGTGCAAATAGTGGTTAATTAAGGGTAATTATGGGTCAATTATGAGGTTAATTAGGTGTCAATTATAGGGTAATCAATGGTAAATTGCAGTACTCTTTGAGAGGATGGATATTGAGAAAAAGATTGAAAAATATACTTAGGGGCAGTCCTTCTAACCCCCCTAAAAAAAACTCATGAGAATTTAACTTTTGGAAATGGTCTTTAAACACCACCTCCAAAAGTAAAATTCTCTTGACTTTTAGGGGGTATTTTTAGAAAAATGCCTTGAAAGATATATTTAGGGGTGGTATTTCTAAAACCACCTCCAAACATCATGAGAATCTAAAAATTAGAGGAGGTTTTTTACAAACCACCACCAAAATTTCAATTCTTAATACTTTTGGAGTGATTTTTTAAAAAAACACCTTGAAAAATATGTTTAGGGAGGACTTTAAAAAAACCCCTCCAAAATTCATGAAAATTGAACTTTTAGTGGTGGTTTGAAAACACTCGCCTCCAAAAGTCTAGTTTTCATGAATTTTTTTTTGGGGGGGCGGGGTGGGGGGTTTCTAAAAATTGTCTTCAAAAACACCTTTAAGGGAACCCCCCCCCCCCCCCCCCCCACCACCACCTAAAAGTACCGGCAACTAGACTTTTGGGAGCGCTTTTTGAAAAACCGCCCCCAAAAGTCAAATTCCTAGGACTTTTTTGGGGGGTGGGGTTTAAGAACTGCCCCCAAAGACCTACAATTTTTTTTGGGAGGGTTTTAGAAAATCTGCCTCAAGCCAAAACCACCCCTAAAAGGGTGATTTGTTGTACTGCTCCGACACATCACAATCAAGTGGGAGAATCTATTGTCAGGAAGGTGCCAAAATCACACCACCACATTAAAGTTGAAACCTCCCAATGCAAAACTGAATATCTGTGAGACTTTCCTACAAAGGATGGAATCCTCAATATGGGGAAAAATCATATCAAAACTCTCTAAAATATGTGATTCTGTAAGGTAACGCCTTACATGTTTATCTTATTAGATAAATAAATATATATTTTTATAATTGAATTGATGATATGAATACATTATCTCTCGGAATATATATAGTGCATAATAGTGAAGAGTTACGTCTCTTTTAATGTCATTGTTGCATTTGACATATACAATATTGATTAATTAATTTCTTAATCTATTATTATTTTATTTACATATTATTCTATTTGGTATGTTACAAGTCATCCTGCTCTGAAAAGATTTGTCCACGAATCTTCTATGAGCATGCTGTAGTTATTGGAATTTTTACCATGAATAATGGTGCCACGATTTAGCAATTCTTGAAATAATTGGTCACATTTCCATTTGAATCTTTTCATGCATATGATTATGTAGATAGACAAATAACAACTATATGGAGTATTCTTCTAAGCTTCTAATCTAATGTTTTTCTTTTGTTCTTCTAATTTGATGTATATTTCTTATATTTATGCATGCTTTGATATGGTTTTCTTATCTGTAGTGGAAACTACTAATAATGTACTTGCTTCCTTGTCTGATGATCTTGGATTTAGTTGTTCCCAGGGAATATTTTGATGTTTAGATTCTAGAACATATTGAGTTATGAACATTGGTAGAATGTTCATCTCTTCATTTGTTGCAACATCTTCCGGGTTTCGTTCTTATATGTTATCCTGATTAAGGTCATCGTGGACATTTTATTTTGATCATTGCATTCCTCTATGACTTAATTTTTTTTATAATAGCTGTTAACAATGAATTGATTTTTAACAATATTTTGTGTTTTATTATTACATTCTATGCCATTGTCATTTTCTTTACAATTGATATTGGCATTGTGATTGTCAATACCATCTTGATCTTTCATATCCGTGTCTTCTACCTCTTCTGTTTCATCATCTTTGTTCACACAGATTTGTCGACATGGGTTCATGGCCTATCAACACACCTAAACACCGTGATCTCCTTGAGCATCAACCTAGACAAGTTTTACCTTGTCTAGCAACATCTGCAGAGCAGATGAAGTCTCACTCGATATGTTCGAGGGAAAGCTGCAAGAACCAAGTTACTGCATCAAGGAGAAGGATCTTGTGCATCTACTTTTCTGCTATCTTCATATTATTGCAACATTACCAGAGATTCAAGTAGGGGTTTTACTATCACTTATTCATATTAGAAACCATTTAGATCGCATCGATAACCATTTATGTTAGATTGCAACATTATGTTTACTTATAAATAGATCGATAAATATGACATAATTTGAAATGAAGAGACATCACATCATTCAAGAATAACAATCATATTGAATCATTTAGATCACATCATTTAAGCAGTAAAGCAAAAAAACAAAAGACAAAGAGTTTCCATCAACATCCACCCATGCCATATTACTTTATGCATCAGCACAAGATCTCAAAATGCATCATCAGGTTCGGAAGCCAAAACCCAAAACAATAGATACAATGCAATCTTCTGCATATACCATCAGACATAGCATGAAACATCAGAGCCCTAAATATTACACTACTATTTCTATTGATAGGCTTAAACCTTTTACAAAATGGTCCACTTTAACCGAATATTTAACTGACTCAGACCAAAAACTACAAAACTATGACCAACAAGTAAAAAATTATGATCAAGCCCAATCCTTGTCGACTTCTTCACCTTGCACACTATCCATTTCCTTTCACACCATCCTTCGAGTTGCACATCGTCCTTTACCTTTCGCACCAAAACCACCTTCCAACAGGGCCCCAACACAATCTTGTGGCTCTCCCTTGAGCCACATCAACTGGAAATGGTATACTCATTTATTTTTATCTTGAAGTCTTCATATTGTTGCTTGACTTCCTCAACTGTATCCTTCACCTATCACTAATCCCCATGCATTCTTCCACATCTTGCTCAGATGGATGTTTGATGAGTTTGGAATTCACCTCCTTTCGCTGATCCTACATAGCCTGAAGTTCATTTCCTACCTTAAGTGCTAACTTCTCATCAACATCCCGAAACTCATCCAACTAAGTGGTGTGATGGTGATAAAGCTCTCTTGCCTTGGTTACATGCTATTGTAATACTGCCATATTGACTTGCACAACATGTGGAATTGCTCTGAGTGACGCCCACATCATTGTCAATTGTGCCTTGGATTTATGCAACTATGTGCTCAGCTACTGCAATTGTTCATATTGAACCACTCTGCCCCATAACTATGGGGTTTCATCAGAGATTAGCTTAGCTTCCTGCTTAGTTTCTTCGATTTGTGTCATTGCATCCTCTATGGTTCATTTGCACGCTGCAACTTTCTCTTGTGGCATGCTTGGAACTACGCATGCATGCAATTCTTTGAGATCTCCTCGTAATTCTGCAATGACCTGCCCTAGAGGCAAAGATTTTTCCTCTGCGGTTATTGCATTTATGACATCAGGAACTTCTTGACAGAAAAATGTCACAGCTTTCTCTAGCCACGCCCTATCATCCCATATATATGCTTACTCCACAATCAGTCGCTCATGCACCTTCTTTAGGTTCTCAATCTCTTGCTTTCCAATGCTTCCTTCTCCTATGACTTCACTAAGTGGTATCCAAGGAACTCTCCTCTGTTCACGAGATCCTGAATCACGACCTTCTGCAACCGCACTAGAGTGGGGGTTGGAAACTCATTAACATCTAGTGAAATTGTTTGAAGCTGCTGAAGTGAGGCATTAACATCCTCATTGTTAGTCTCCAATGCACTAGGTTGAATCTGCACTGTTCGCACCCGCTTTCGAGTGCTTAACTCACATGTCCTCTACAACACATTCACTTGGGGTATATTTTCCAAAGTGTCATTAACTAAATACTACAATTGATATTTTACCTCTTGTAATCCTTCTGTCGATTGTTGCCTAATCTATGCTTCACCCATAGTGGTTGTTGTGGTGATTATCGCGATGATGTGATTCACCTACTCATTTTCCATCTCCTTAGTGTTTCTTGCTTCTCCTTGTTCCTGCCTTCTCTTCTTCCTCATCTCCTCAAATAGGAGGTCCAGCTTGGATTCTGTCGAATTCTTCAAAGAGTCCTCCTGCAACTATTTCTTGCTCTCATGGGCTTGTGCTTGATCCACTGGGGCATCAAGTGGAGGCCCTGCCATGAAATTTGGAAGTTCCTTAGCATTGATCAACACTCTTAATTCCGTAGGCCAGTCATCCACTATCATATCCATATCCTCGTCGGTTAACTTGTNAGGACCTGCCATGAAATTTGGAAGTTCCTTAGCATTGATCAACACTCTTAATTCCGTAGGCCAGTCATCCACTATCATATCCATATCCTCGTCGGTTAACTTGTATTGGGTAGTTAACCACTTCTTTTGCGGATCTCTTCTTGCTTATATATGAATCACATGTGGTCCCATCATGAACCTCACGACCCGCCTTTAATTTGTTTCCACCCCTTCATATAGGCGTGAAATATTTTTTGTTGCGACCTAGAGCGCATCCCAATACAACCAAAACTGTATTGCATAATTCGTCAACTGATCCTTTTGGTCGAGATACCAAATATTTTGGTATCTCGCACCCTTGCAAACCTGGGAGATCACAACATCCATTCCTTGATAGTCCCTTGGTTCCATCCATGCAACCAATGTGATCAATATTAATAACCAAGAGTAAGTGAACGACCGCTTACCCTGCTGCACTAGCATCACATATTTTGTTAACTGCTTGAGTAAAAGCAATGACCAATTCATATACATGCCTTCAACATAGTGTTATCCACATGCGATCACCCTAGAGGTACATTGGTTGGGGAAGGTTATTTTGTACTACCTTAACAACAAAAATATTTGTCGCATTGCAAATTTCCTGATCATTTATAGTGTCAATGACATATTTTCTCTTGTCTCAGTCCACTCCATATTCTTGCTTCAACTTAGTGGCTAGCCGCTAGCTATTATCCTTTCTAGAAAGTACTATGACAGATCGGCCCCTTGCATGGGTAACCCAGTGATTTGTGATATCAACTCGATGGTGATCAATAGCTATGTGTATAAGTAGCCATCGTGAAAACATGCCAATAGCTATTTTGCACATGCATTGGATTCTTCTATCCTGCCAAAGTGCGGCATGTCTATGAGGCCTAAGAACCTCGACCTTTGCAGCCCAGTCACCCAATGTTGTGGCATGCACACAGCTGGTTCGCTTCCCGTCTGATCATGCGACTCAAATGGCTTCATTGTGCATTGAGTGTATGCCAACATATCATGGTCTCTATACATCATCCATGTCAAGCAAGGCACAATATTGAATGTGCACTTGATCCCCATTGGAAATGTCGACATCATAATTGGATACCTCTGATTCTTCGTCAACTTAGGTCAGGTTGCATCAGGATTACACGAGGGAATAAAACCTAGGATGTTAACAGCAGTTACCCCATGTCTTTATGTGGATCCTTCAGCTCCAGTTTTCGACGGTCCAGCCTGAGCTATGGATTTTGCCTCTATTTCTGATCAACTAGAGTTTCTAGTGGTTCGATTCTTTTGTACATGTCACTTGGGCTGATTGGCCCCCCTCTTCTTTTGTGAAATTCATGGAGATTCCACAGTAAGCTCTCCCCTTCCTCTTCAATTGGTACACCAATCAGTGGTGAATCCTTGATACTCCCAATCAAAATTACTTGCACCATTTCAGCACTCACCAACACTTCAACAACAACGCTCAACAACACTCTGCTATCACTCTATGCAATCTCTACTTGACTCACTCAACAACAATGATGGTTCATCCACTTGCACCCCACCAATTATTATAGTGCGGGAGAACGTGTACGAAATATTTGGCAATCATTACGACCATATCCTCCATTTATCATCCAAATCCGTCACCAATCCTTCCGATCTAATAGTCGAATCTACCATAAATGCGCTTCTCGTCTAATGACGTTGTATCCCAATGGGTTTAACTGCTGCATTAACTCACTGATTTGACCCTATCATGTCCCTGCAGACATCGCCGCATTGTTTTCATACTGTGACCTCAATACTTTTCCTTGCACTACCACTCGTTTCTAGTGAGTCCGCCTCCTATATACCATATCTTGCATTTTTTTATTATTTTATTATTTTATTTTTATTTTTTTCATTACGCGATGCCTTAAGCATCATGTTGCACCCATCCATCCCAATAGGGATTGAGTCGGCTTCCATTTACTAAATTAGGTGGAATCATACCATCTAACTACTGCAACTGTAATGTACCAGCGTCGGTAATGAAATTAATGATATATGGACCTAACCACTGCATTTGCAACTTACCTAGATGTTTCACAAAATTAATGTCATAAAGAAACACCATATCAACTTGGTGAAGGTTCTTGGGTTTGATTTGTCGATCATGCCATGCCTTCAGGTGATCCTTCTCGACTTGCTGAAGAAATCTTGTGATAAACAGATCTTCTTCGAGATGCAACAACTGTGTCAAATGTTCTTCTTGTGCTCCTTCATTGTCCATCCTTGTCACTATTGTGATGCGTAAACTTGGAACAATATATTCCATTGGCATCAGTTCTTATTTTCCATACACCAACTTGAATGGCATCTTCCCTGTCAACCATTTGCAGGTTGTGCGATAAACCCATAAGATCACCGAAATATTTAATTCCCAATCATCGTGACTTGCATTGCAGACTTTGGTGAGCACATGCTCCAATACCTTGTTGAATGCTTCGACTATTCCATTTGGTTGCGGATGATAGGGAGTGCTCTTCCTGTGTTGAATCTAAAACTCCTTCGTTAATGCATTGATGGTTTGATTGATGAAGTGAATTCCCTGATCGCTCAGTAAAATCTTCGAATAACCAAATCATGTGACGATGTTGTCAAACAGAAACCCTGCTGCCATCGCAGCAGTGCAATCCAGTAATGGAACTGCTTCCACCCACCTTGTCAAGTAATATGTCGTAGTGATAATATATCACACACCTGTCCTTTTTTATGGTGCGTTGATGGGTCCCACAAAATACACTACCCATTTATCAAATGACTGTAACGTTACCTACGGTATTGAGGGAATCTCATCCCGTCATGAAGGATTTTCAGTTCTTTGACATACATCACAACTCTTGGTATAATTAGTCACATCATTTTGTAGAGTTGGCCACCAGAGGCCTGCGCGAAGGATATTTTTTTTAGTTTTGTGACCTCGATAGTGTCCTCCTATAACCCCATCATGTGCTTCTGCCAATATCCTCTCTTTTTCATGTGGTAATACATAGCGTTGTAGAATCTCATGAGGTCCCATCTTATAGAGATGTCCAGCAATCAACTAAAATTTCACATCTTTAACTACCATCTGCTTCTTCCGAATTGTAGTGAAATCATCTGGGGATTTTCCTATCGACAAAAACTGAATTATCTCCTCATAATGGTTGTCAACCATACCTACCTTGAATAACTATGCATCAGGTAACCCATCCTCGATGTTATTTATTTCTTCTCCTGTCTCGATCCGCGAAAAAATGATCAGGTCCAACATTCAAGTGACTTGGCTTTACGATGATTTTGAAATCAAACTCTTGGAAGAGTAGTAGCCAACGACATATATTACCCCCCAACATAGGCTTATTCATCAGGTACTTCAACATAGAATGATCAACGAACATCTTAAAATGGCCTCCCAACAGATAGTGGTGAAAATTTTGTAGCACATACACCATTGCCAAACCTTCACGTTCCATCGTGGTGTAGTTCTGTTCGGCAGATGACAGCTTTCAACTGGAAAACGCAATTGAATGGTCAATGTATCCTTCACCTCGTGGCATCTTGTTCTTCAAATTGTTGAGACTCCCTTGACATTCGTGGCTCCATTCGAACTGTGCATATTTCTTCAGCAACTTCTCCATCGATGTTGTGATCGCAGCATACCCTCTTATGAATTTCTGTTAATATCCCATATGTCCCAATGTCGATCTGATTTGTTTCACATTCTTCAGTGGTGGAAGATAAAAAATGAGCGCTATCTTAGTTGGATCAACCAGCATCCCCTCCTTACAGACAATGTGTCCCAGCAAAATCCCGAATGGCGCACAAAATATGCATTTCTTCGAATTCAGTGCAATCTAGTGTTGTTGACACCGCTCTAACATCAATCGTGGATTTGCAAGGGGATACTTTATCAACCCATACACTATCCAATAATCAATGTATGCCACCAGAAATTTATGGATGAATTCCTTAAACACAACAACTACGATCCTAGAGAATATTGCAGGTGCGTTCTTAAGCCCAAATGGCATCACCATATACTCAAAGCATCCTCATTCAGTCACAAATGTTCTCTTATGGATATCCTCCTTCGAAACCTTAATTTGATGATACCCAGATAATCCGTTTGTGAACAAGTAGACCTCCTGAACACCTACTCCTTCCAACACTTCATAAGTAAAGGGCATCAGGAACAGATCGTGCAGACATGCATCGTTAAGATTCCTGAGATCAACACAGATACATACCTCGCCTATCTTCTTATCTTGCAGAAGCATTGGACTGATCCACTCTAATTCTTCAACTGGTTCAATGATTCCTGCATCAAACATTCTATCAAGTTCTTTCTTTACTGGTTCCTTGTATCATGGATTCAAGTCATACGGACGTTGCTTCACCAAATTCGCATCTGGTTTGAGTGGGATCTTCATTTATCTCAAATCACCAAAAATCTCTTTAATTTCAGAGAACTTCATTGAAAACAAGTCCTGGAACTCATGCAACAAATCGGTAATCTTCGCCATAGTATCTTCATCACAATAGTCCCCAATATTAGTGAAATTTGGTTCTTCTTCTGTACCAATGTTGACCTTCCCAATCTTCAGCAGTTGGTGAACTTTTTCTACTGGTATCTCAGGTGCTGCAACATTCAAACTTCCTTCTGAATTTGGGATGTTGATGTTCCTCAGATCATCCCCATCATCATTTCCTCCTATTAAATTATAACAATCCATCATTGACTACATCATTGGTGCCTCATGTGATTCCTTAGAAAATGCAACTGGGACTATCTCCAATACAACATCACAAATGTGTTGTAGCGCGCTATGAATCACTGGATCAACATCTGTAAAACTAAATGTGTGACTGAAATAAATTGTTAGTTCATCCCAGGTCATGATCTCTCTCCAAAGATCTTCTAATACATACCACCATCACGGAATTTCATCCAATGTGTGTACAAAAGCATGTACCCACTCATGGTCTGACATGCATTCAAATGATCATAAAATCATTTCATCCATCATACTTCTCAACTAGATAGTGCTCTGTCTCACCGAAATGAACTTCCATCAACCTGCGACACAACGACCACACAATGATCAATTTCTTATGTATCACCCACCATCATGCTGGAGTAACCTTCAGTGCCTCATCTAATTCCAACAATATCTGTGGGACTGCAACCTTGTCTTCGAATTCATTAATAAACTCAGGTAAATTCAGAAATCCTTCATACATCGGTAGGTCGATAATTTCTGTCGTGACCCAACGTAGAGACTAGGTGATTTGTCCACACTTGCAAATCAATACCCCATGCATCTAATTATGCCAATTTTACAATGCATCATTAGAATCCAACGATATTGAGCTGGAGCTTCTACAGCCCAGCTCTCCTTCTATAGTGGGATGGACATAATCCTCTGAAATATTGTATGCATGGTCTCATCCTCCTACAAATTATTCCTTGACTAGTTCGGCATACCTTCTCCCTTCACTTGGATCCATTGGTGCTATGACTCGAATGTCACGTTTCTTGAAATTCATCACGCACTTCTTGAAATTGATCACCACTAAGCTGTCATTATCCTATCCAATCCCTAGAAGTGATGGATATAAGCTCCCTTTGTCGACAATATCAATAACATTGAAATCTTCATAGGTATTCATCCCTTCAACTTCCACCATTAAGCGCGGTACTCACGCAATTGGTGTCACCCTAGCCTAGTTGACTAGTCACAATTGTACAGGGGACCAAACCACTGTGATATCCCCATATTTTCCAATGTTTGTTTTGTTAAAATGTTGACATCCGAGCCCAGATCCAAAATAACTGATTCCACATCGTAATCACCAATTTGGACATTCATCCTCATCTCCTTTCCGATCTTCTTCTTGTGCAAGGAATTCACCGTAGATTCATGTTGACCTTTCTCTGGTTGATATAGCAGACTTGTGATTTCAGCTAGTGCATCAAGATCTTTTTCTAGCGATAAACAACATTCAAAAAAACTTTGGAGTGTACATGCTTCCGCGATGATCCTGCTACCAGTGTTGAATAAAAGATAGGTGACATTTCATAAAGTGGAAACTTACCCGAATCTCTTCTTATGGTGTCTCAAGCTTCAAAGAACATATCCTTCTCAGCGTCAACATCGAATTGCACCTTTTTTCGATTCCTCAATTGAACTTGTGGGATCATACCATCATTGCATGTTGTCACACCTCCTCTCGTAATAACTCCGACATTTGTAGGTTGAACCCTTAGTTCTGCCAAGATCTTCCCAACTTTTGGACCTTGGTTCTGATTCGGCAGTGGATTCACTGACAGGTTCACGTTCTGATTCACATTTTGGTTCTGGTTCTGGTTTTGCGGTATCGGAACATTCTTCACTTGCCATTTCGCAATAAACTATGGAAAATATTCAACTGTATGATCTGCAACAGTACAATAAGTACATTGCAGCTGCAGGTTTAGGAAATCTTGCTGGTAATTGCCCCGTAATACACAATTGCAACATTGAATAGATCCACGACCTCATCCACCTCCTCGACTGAAACCTCCATTTCATATCCCTCAGAATCCTTTGCGAAATCCTGCTTGCTATTGATACTCTGGTTGGTTGAACTGTTGATGTTGTTGCTGCGGGGGATTCAACTATTGTTGAACATACTGCGGTTGATTATGCTGTGGTTGTGTATAATTTTTTTGTGGTGGAGTGTACTGCATCTAATTATACTATGGTTGTGGTGGATCAAACTATGGTTGTTGCATAACAAATTGTGGCAATGGCGGAGCAAACTACAGTTGCTACGGTAGTGGTCTCTTTGCTGGCCGATGCTATTCTACCTTCATGTAATATGTGTCCAACGTTCTTTCTTAGAGCATGTCGTATGCTGGACAATCCTTGTCCTCATGAATTACAGAGTGACAAAAAGTACAATACAAATTTGTAGGCTTCAATACCATCTTCTGAAGATACAGGCATTCCTCGTGTTGATGTCCATGTGTTTGATAGATCCGACACCATGGTAAGCCACCTTGATTGAGTGGATTTGTAGCTCTCGACAGCAAGTAGTTGCGGAAATATGGGCATTGATCCTTATGATGCCCCTCCGTGTCACATCGAGTACGCCATACTTCCTAACGCAGCTATTTTCCCTTCTTGATGTCTTGTAATTGGATCATCAGACACACAAATTGAGACTAGATATGATTCATCCTGATGCTAGTTTCCCCAACTGGTGAGGCCTCCAACTTCATTGCGATCTCTAGGCCCTTGCTCTGTGTCACAATATTCTGCTGCATAAACGACATTCTGATATGTGCTACTAACGTTGCGAAGAACCACTTCTTATGTTTTACATCGCTCATTCAAAAACTTACTTTTGCCATCAGTGTTTTCAATCGTTAATCAAAATCCCAGATTAATTCATTTAGATATTGCTTGATTTCCTTTAACTCTATGATATACTATGTCTCAAACTTGGATTTTTTGAATTCTTCAATCAATCCTATTCTGATCTTTGCCAGAGTCTTCACTTGGTTCCTTGTCGGAACTTGTAAAAAATTTATGTACCATTCCAGTGTGTGACCTTGAAAAGTTGTCACCAACTGACCCTTCTGTTGCAGCTGCAACAATTTCCCAAAATTTCAAAAAAATTTAGGACCCTCCTTTTTGCTTAGTATTTTCGCTTCTTCTTTGATTTGGTCTGATAATTTTCCAAAAGAGTTGCTTATGTTTGAAGTGGTTTATCACCTGTTGAATTTCTCTCTAGTGCTGAAAAGTTTACATTTTTTATCAAGCCTTATCATTATCTTTGATTACCTTTGAATCCACTTTGAATCGGAAGTTCGTTCATTTGAATTTCCCGTCGTTGCGGAGGTTTTTACCTTGTTGTTTTCTGCCGTTGCGGGTGACTTTTGGTTTTGCGTTAGAAGGTATGATGATGTCCTTGTCCACCGTTGCAGACGGTATCTGCATTTACTTTCTGCCGTTGCGGATGAGTTTAAGATTTTGGTTTTTGTTTCCTTTCCGATAAATTTGTTTTAAGCTCGGTGGAGTATTGGTTTGAAGCGAAGGCTTTATCGTTTATTCCTCTCACCGTTGCAGAAGGAAAGTCATTTCTTTTCCCCCCGATCCTTTATTGTTTTGAGTCATTGGGTCCCACAGTTGCGGATGGTTCCGTGGTTCGAGTTTCCGCCGTTGTGGGTAGAAGTTGGCTTTCATCACCCGATTCTAAAAGCCATCTGACATCCGATCATTGGTTTTTGTTTCGCCTTACCTGTTCGCCGTTGCAGAGGAGGTTTCGTTTGTCTTCCGATCAGCTTTGCTGCCGACGTCCGATATTTTTTTCTCGCCATACATCTCCACCATTACGGATGATTGTATTATTGAGCCGTCTACCGTTGCGGAGGGAAATCCACTTTCTCCCTCCGATCCAAGCTCCTTGACGCCCGGTGTATGGTCTCACCCGCCATGTTGAATTTGTATATATATGAGCGGGTCAAGGGGTTTGTTTATCATTTCAATATTGTCGACTAGTGTGCTCTGTGGTTATCTGTCGCGCTCTCCAGTTTCTCCGTTTGCAGTACTTTTGGTCCAGGTGTCTTCACCGTGCTCGAAGGTTATCTCCACGTCGGCTGCGCGTCCATGCCAGGTAGGTTCTATTCACCTGTTCCCATTCCGTTGTGACATTCACTAGGGTTTTATGTGGTCAGTTTGGATTGCGATGGTTTGTTTTCCCTGGTAGGGTTCCGGTTCTGTTGTTTTTCACACCTATATAAGTAGGGGGATTTTTAATATGGACTATCAGCGGGGGCGTTTTTAACCCATGAACTCATTATCTTGGCCCGGGGCCTCTGTTTGCAAGCCCCGCGCGTTACCAATCGGAGCTTAGTGCAGATGACCGTTGCGACGTCTGCACCAAGCTGCCCGAGTGGTAATTATTGTGCAGGAGGGGGGGTTTATGGGAATTTTTCTTAGAGTACATGTTAGTCCTGACCGCAGTTACGGCCCTTATTTTACACGCATCCTCGAACAGTTGTTTTGCCGTGCCGTTTTGCACACCATTGTCTGAAACCCTAGTCTGTCGGAAGGGATATGCCGTTGTTGTAGTTTGTAAACTGAAAATAACATGGGTAGTGGTTCTAATCGAAGCGCCATTTGCAGTAAAATGACAGTAATACCCGCAATGTATAGTTGAGTTAATGTAATTATCTTTCCGCGAGCAGCATAAGTCATTGCCAATTTTATCCTTGCTAAAGCTATGTTATCAAAATGTTTGATGTTGGAAAACATAGGCGGCTAGCATGATCTTGATACATTCAACCCTTTTCTTTGTTTGCTGTGCAATAGACCAAATTGATGAATGCTGCACCTTGCATTTGATATACATGCATTTTCTTTACGGATTGTTTTCATGGGAGAAAGGCACATTGCGAAATGATGTAGATTTAATGCTGGCTCAAATATGATTGATAAAGTGTTTAGTATCATGCAACAGTAGTAGATTTCCCACTTTATTGCACAGGACTGAGTTTGCTTCATGCTAGGTATAGATAAGGTCATAGAATACTGCGCACTAGTTTCAATAGTTCTGATAGTCAAGGCATTTGTGGGCTGTACATACATGCATTTGTTTCTCTACTTGCTATCACATTAAACACATGAAAATGGCACTTTGCATATGGATGTAGTTGTTGCAGTCTAGAAGATGGTTGATGGAATGATTAATATCCTACAACAATGTTTTGCATCATGCTAAGATATAAACAAGATCACTAAATGGTGTGCATTTGGTTGTAATAGTCTTGTTAGTCAGACCAGTCGGGTTATGCAAGCTTATATATTAGTTGCTTGTCATGATACATACATAAAGAATAAAATTTTGCACAATGCCTTGTGAATGTATGCACCTTGAATTTCTCAATGTTACAATGTTATATATGGCAGGAAGAATTCGAATCCACCATGTCCAAAAGAAAAAAGAAGAAGGCCCCAGTGGTGGAAGAAGTGCCATAGGCAGAGGCCGTAACAAAGACTGAATACATATATGAAGACACTCAATGTGTTTCTGGTGTTGAACCCAAGTACAAATGGGGTGAAATATATAGATATATTTCCCGCAGGGAGATTCCCGACACAGGCCTCGAAGAAGAATCTATCTATGCTAACATAGAGAAATCTTCTATCATGAAATTTGCCACCAGACCAGAGCTGTTCCCATGCTCTGAGGTAATTGGATGGATTTTGGCCTGAGTAGATACAACCACAATGATCATAGGAAATGTTGAAGGATAGGGCTATGCTGCATTCATCCCTGGATATGTGGCGTTGGCTTATCATCTACCAGAATCCCAGGTTTTCTTATCTGACGATTGGCTGGACAGCATCAGAATGGACCTGGTGGAAACTCTTAAGAAAATGCTCTTGCAGGGAAAGCTTTACTGATATAGAAAGACTGGTGAGTATGATACCACGAGCTTGAGGGATCCCTACAGGTTTATAGCTCTGATGCTTAATAAGATCTTTGGGAGAGCTCATGGCAGACTCTTCAAGCTTGGATGGATACCTATTATCTTTCATGTGGCAACCCAAGGAACCGTCTTCAATTGTGCTAGCCTTGTATCAAGTAGTCTTTCCTCTTGCTTGGCCACTGCCTTGGGAGGAGAAGCTCAGAAAAGGTCCGAATTTTACATGAGTTCAATATTGATAGATTGCATATTGTGCAAACAGCCCTTCCCCAGTCTCAAGTGCATATGGGACGGGGAAAGAATGCCTGTGTATGCCGCTTATAGACCATTGTTGGCTCACCAGTACCATAGCCATTACAGAGAGGTCTGTGAGCACTTCATTATGCCACTCTACAGGCTCATTTTCTGGAAGGAATGTGACTGTATGTCAGAAGGTGCCATGCAGGTAATAGGAGAACATGCAGACTATTTCTTGACTGACAATGGCATGTATTTCAGAATGTTTGGAGGATTGAAGACACCTTTACTGCTACCCAAATATGCAACAGATTATATAGTCCATAAAGAGGCAGTCAGGCAGGTGTTCATTGATGGAATAGGTAGTTTCTTGTTTGAACACAATAAGACCGCATACCCTCCTTTACCATTCAAGCTAGGTAGCTACAAATTCACCAGGGTGAAACAAGCTGCTGAATTCATAGAGGAATTGGGGAAGTCCCATTTTGGTGAGATGCCTTTCCGAAGGAATGATACTCCTGGTAAAGTGTTGGAGCATTGTAAAGAACACAAAGTACATTTTGAGTATACTCACCACTTTGATAAGGAAGAATCTGTCTTCCGAAACGCCCCTAACATGACAATGCTAATGAGAAGATTTGGAAAGGGTGATGAATAGGCAAAGGCTGAAGAAGGAATCAAAAGAAGGAATGAAGAAGCTTAGAGGTTGGAAAAGGAGGCTGCACAATGGCTGCAGATGGGAGAAGAAGAGAAAAGAAAAGCTTCCCAAGAAGTAGCTGAGATAGCAAAAGAGGCAGCTAAAGAAACAGAAGAAGCAGCTAGACAAGCAGCCAAAGAAGCAAAGATAAAGCTCGATGAGGAGCTGCGAGAGAAGGAAGCTGAAAGAATAAAGTTAATACAGCAGTCAACTTCTAAAACAGCAGTAGGACAGACCCAGGAGGAGGAAAACCCTGAGATCCAGACCTCTCAAGTACCTGCTACCAGCACCCCTATGGCCCCTATGCTCTAGCTAGTGCCTTTCATCCAGAAAAAGGGAGAAGAAGTCCCCGACTTCAATACTGTCTATTATGATAGGGCCACCAAGAGAATAATGAAGAGGACGGAAAGGAAGGTAGAAGCAGAAGGTATGCCTGGAAAAATGATAACAGATACTGTTGTTATGCTAGGAACAGACCTAGATCCAAGTCTTACCCTGAGGGCCGGGACTGCAATACTACATGCATCAGAAGATAACATAGACAAGGTGATGACTGAGCTGGAGTCATATAAGAAATCCTCTGCTCAGCTGAAAGATACTCTGAAGAAAGAGAGAGAGGAAGGAAACAAGTTGAAGCGAAAATTTGAACACTTACAAAGGGAGATGAAGACTGCTGAAGCTGAGTTGCAGGCCCTACATGAAGAGAGATAGGCTCAGGAGACTACACAAGAACACCTTGCGCAAGTGGAAGCAGAAGATCAAGAGTTGAAGAAGGAGAAGGAGCAGTTACTGTCCAAGGTGGAGGAGCTAGAAGAGCAGCAGAAAATTATCCTGACAGCCAATGATCTGCACTCCCGAGAACTGAGAAAGGAGCATCAGGAACAGATCTCTTTGTTGCTCCAGCCGTTCAAAGAACATATCCTGGCCTAGAAAGCTATAATGCTCCAGCTCCAGACTGCTCTGGAGGAAGAAAGGTGCAAAGTCCTTCAGATCAACGGCCGGTTAGAGGAAATAATGGAAACTTCCTCGTACTTCGTGTATAGAGCCCACGATGTTCTTGAGGTCTTAAATGCAAGAATGGCGAGGCTAGAAGGCAATGCAGAGACTCCAGCAGAACTACCGTCTAAAGACCATCAAGCCCTCCAGAGAGATCATGACCTAGTAGAGTTCGCTGTCAACACTGCATAAGACTTCAAGAAGACTGTCAAAAGAACACAAGGAGCATGCTCAGAATACTTCAAGAGGCTCCTTAATACATACAACCGATGTCAGACAGATGCTGAACATAAGCTTGATGAGTTCCCAGACCATAAAATCTTCGTAGAAATATTGCAGAGTAGATATTAGGATGCAAAGGCTAGAACACAACAAATCAAGGCCATGGATGACCTAGTTTTGAAGAATGAAGTGGGCCACCCAGCCGTTAGTGTGCAACTTTTGGAAAATCAGCTTCGGTTGAGCCCCGCCGGGATCGAGGCCATAAAGAAACAAGCTGAAAAATTTGAGATAAAGATTCAGTTTTTGGAGCCTTGCACTTTTGAAGGCATCGCCAATGAAGCTGTAGCGTGGAGGAAGTTCCTAGACAGCCAAGGAGGGTCCTCCTCATGAGGGATTAAGCATCTTTTGTATTTTTTATTGATTTTGTAAAGACATTTGGAAAAGTGAAGCATAGGGAAAATGAAAGGTTGGGAAGCCCAAAGGTTCCTTTGGGCAGCCCAACCGTTTCACCCTTTTTGTATAAATGTAGAGTATGTAGAAGGGGGAACGGGACTTTTTCCCAGTAGGACTGGTGAATACTTATTGTAAGAAGAACTATTTCCTTTTGCAATAAAAAATTACAATTTTCTTGATTAGAGAAATCTTGGTAGAATATTCAAATGTTAGCAATGGGCTTGCTGAAGATGAATGATTTTGTTTTTAGCTTTACATCCATTAACTGTGAGACCGTTCTAACTGATTGAACCTATGTTCTTACATGAATGCTTTCCAGTTTATTTTGTGAAGATTTCTACTATGAGTAATGGATGTTTTCAATAAACAATTAGCCATCTGGTTGTGAAATATCTTTAATGGTTCATGCAATATGGGAAGAAATAATAGCTAACTCTAGTTTCTCTTTATATTGTATGCACGCTTCACATTACTCATAATAATTTTCAATTCACTCTCCGGGGATAGATAGATAGGTAGTTAGTTCTAGTTCATGGTTGCATATGTGATGCAGATGCTCATGGGCCTAAGATGAGAGGTAAGAACCTGCGCATCACATTGTGAATGCTCCCTGCATCTCCATCACCCTGCATTGTTAGTTAGGCATTTGCATTCCATGCATTAAGTAAAAAAATACAAAAACTCAGTGGACCGGGCCGCAACCGGTAAAGCTTTGTTTTTTTTACCTTGACCCACGGTAGCCGGACCGCAAACTGGACGGATTCCCTACACCAAACAATCAATGGGCTAGTTGGGAACGTTGATTGGGGAGAATCCTTTACTGTTTTCGCCTGCGAATTTCCAGGCCCCAACAGTTTTGGCGCTAGAAGGAGGGCCGCCAGTGTATGGATGGCTCTGGAAAATTACTTTTCCCAGGATTACCTTACCAGCAGATATTTGAAGCTTTCGGCCTGACCCAGGTACTCATAGGTTTTGGTTATACCTTGAAGAAAGAAAGCCTATTCTCATCCTACGTTGTTCTTTGCTCAGACTCTCATTCTTGTAGTTGTGCTTATGGCTGGCATAAATGTAAATCAGCCCAACCCATTACCAGCATGGAGAGAAAGGTCTCCTTTAAACCTCCGACCGCCTTTGCATAACCTGCCTCAACCCTTTGACAAGCTGTTACCTAAGTTTGACCCCGAAGAAACAGTTGTTGTAGATGACCACTTACAAAGCTTTTACTTGGCTCTAGAAGGATTAAGGGCTGGGGAGTATGAAGACGTTGTTTGTAGATTGTTTCCTCACACCCTTAAAGGAACAGCAGCAGCCTGCTACTTCAGTTTACCTACAAACTCTATTCCTAATTGGGACACCTTCGAAAGAAGTTTTAGAAGTAAATACACCACCCAAAAAACACATGCCTCATTAATGAAAGGTCTTGGTTTGTTAAGAAAAGAGAATAATGAGAAAGTACATGTTTTCACTCAGCGATTTTCAATATACCTAAAGAACTTCTCTGAAGCGGACAGATCCTCAGACAAGGTCTTAATTGAGTATTATACCTCAGCCCTAGGGCCTGAGCTGGCTATGTTTGCCAAGATGAAATCCAAACCCACAGTGATAGAGACTTATGAAGAGGATGAAAGAGTAGAGGCTGAGAGGGAAAGTGTAGAAGATTATCGTGATCTACCTAGAGAGAAAACTGCAGATGGAAGAGTTTTGGTGTTGTCCAAACCCAGAGAGAAGCACTCACATGACCTTGAAGGAATGATGAAAACAATGCAGCGGCTTTATAACCGAATAGTAGACCTAGAAAAGGAAAGGGACATTCAGAAAACTCATAAACCCTACTATCCAAAAAGAGAGGATAATAACCAATGGAAAATCCCTTCCCCAAATTTGGCCTCAATAAATATAACAGAAATAGGGGGGATAATTTCTGTACTTTTCACCAGCAACCTCACTCTGAGAATAAGTGCCCTTAATGGTTGAATTCAATGTATTTGGTAATGAATAAGTTGCTGAACTCCAAATTGAATGAAGACACTGGTGAAGAAGGAGGGAAGGAACAGGACATAGAGAAGCAAGATGATGATGCTATGCTCTTATGGAATGGTGTTTCGCTTTTCAAAATAGAAGAAGATACCCTCAAATCTCAATATACACCTCTAGCCACAAAAAATAAGAACCTAGAAATTAAGGACGATGCAATACTTCCAAAGGTTAAAAATTTGCAAGAGAATTTCAGGAGACAGGTAGATGTGAATATTAAAAATGACACACCTGAAACCACTACTTGCAAACAGGAAACAGAGACACTCGTTAAGCCTACCAAACTTGTGGAAGATGTTAAGTACAGAAAAACTGACAAACTTAAAGAGGAGATGCACACGACAAACCAACCTGTGGAAGAAAAGATCGAATTAATCAGGACAAGGAAAACTAACGCCCCACCTTTTCTTTTGACCCTAGAAATGCTAAATCACAATGTGCATAATTGCTTGGTAGACTCTGGATCATCGATGAATGTTATGCCTCTGTCAGTTTGAAAAAATCTTAATGGGCAGCTAAAGCCTACTATTTGGGACGTCACTCAGCTAGACAAGACTAGCGTCAAAGTAGTGGGAGAAATGGAGAACGTTCTGATCCGATTGTTTGCAAATAAAAGGACATGTCATTACATTGATATTGTAGTAGCAGACATACCGGATGGCTATGGAATGATCCTAAACCGAGATTGGACAGCAAGATTGAATGGGTACTTTGCTTCAGATTGGTCTCACTTGTGGTTACCTCAGAAGGGCATCCCAAACCTGATTAAGATATTAAGAGAGCCCTACATGAAGCACAACGTCACTAAGCTAGGAGAGGGAAATCAATCTACTGATTCGGTCCTGGGAAGTTATCTGACTGAGTTTGAGTTAAGACATCTTACTCCCAAAAACGCAAGTCATATGACTGACACTCAGCTTGAGCTCCTTCAAATTCCTCAGGCTGTAAAAGATGATTATAGAATTGTGAACATGTGTTCATTTTCAAAAACAGCACAGCTAGACCATGGTTAGACATCCCATGTCTGTTTTCCAGCCCACCCTTTAACTCTCTAGATTTAAAAAATATTTTTTCAGGAGTGGGAAATTTTTTTATTTATTTTGCTTTGTACATAAATAAATTGTTTGTTTTCTTTGATGCTTGAGGATTTTTTCTTTTGCTAATTGATTTAATATTGTTTTCTTTTGAGTTACTGCTTTGCTAGCTTTTCTTTTGGTTTTGAATAAAGAGGCAAACTTTTGGTTGCAGTGGAAACATCAACGTTCTTTATTAACTGAGATCTTGAGTGAAAGACTGTGCTTTAAAGTATAGAATGTCTTCTAGTAGCAGTCTTCCTAACTGGCAATGCCTCATTGAAGTCTTACTTAACCCCTGTAAATAACTCAGAAGTAAAAGAGGTCTGGAATACTATTTCAAGGCTCCATCCATTTCACATCTTAAATGCCCAAGGGGGTGACAGCAAAGGAATCATGGAAAGGAAGCAGAGTAAAACAGTATATCATATATAAATGATCCCATGTCATATATTCAGAAGAGAAATAAGCTATCAAGAGTCAAAACTTCTTAAAGAAAGCAATACCTATCAAAGAAAAATATCAAAGCATGAAGTACTAAATGGCCACAAGATCCTCTCCGTCTGTGAATATGAAATATAGTGTTCACACAAAAGGGCACTATGGGATAGAGGATCCTGAATTAAAATTCAGTAAGAAAGGCCTGCAGGAGGACTCATATAAAAAAAACTAAAGTTCAGAAGGCACAAAAGTGCAGTTGGCATGGGAATGAGGAACAAAAGGATAATACTGTTACCCTCTGTTACAATCCTGTGGTGTCCAAGCTGCAAACTACCTAAGGACAGGAAAAATAAACCTCAATTATTCGGCCTCAAAAGAGTTATTCAGACTGGCAACACTTCTGATGTTACCATCTCCCAAATGAATGGACTTCTTTAAATAATTTAAATGCATTATTTGGCTTGCTTAGGAATACAAGCGTCTAGAAGATTTCAAAATTTATTCAGACAGTCTTGCACTGGGAAGGAGTTAATTCAGAGATCTGGGGTTCACCGGGTAGTCACCAATTGTTGCAGCTGCAACAATTTCCCAAAATTTCAAAAAAATTTAGGACCCTCCTTTTTTCGTAGTACTTTCGCTTCTTCTTTGATTTGGTCTGAGAATTTTCCGAAAGAGTTGCTTATGTTTGAAGTGGTTTATCACCTGTTGAATTTCTCTCTAGTGCTGAAACGTTTACGTTTTTTATCAAGCCTTATTGTTATCTTTGATTACCTTTGAAGCCACTTTGAATCGGAATTTAATTCATTTGACTTTCCCGCCGTTGCGGAGGTTTTTGCCTTGTCGTTTTCTGCCGTTGCAGGTGACTTTTGGTTTTTCATCGGAAGGTATGATGATGTCCTTGTCCGCCGTTGCGGACTGTATCTGCATTTACTTTTCGCCGTTGCGGATGAGTTTGAGATTTTGGTTTTTGTTTCCTTTCCGATAAATGTGTTTTAAGCTCGGCGGAGTATTGGTTTGAAGCGGAGGCTTTATCGTTTATTCCTCTCGCCGTTGCAGAAGGAAAGCCGTTTATTTTCCCCCTGATCCTTTATTGTTTTGAGTCATTGGGTCCCACAGATGCAGATGGTTCCGCGGTTCGAGTTTTCATCGTTGCGGGTAGAAGTTGGCTTTCATCACCCGATTCTAAAAGCCATCTGATGTCCGATCATTGGTTTTTGTTTCTCCTTACCTGTTCTCCATTGCGGAGGAGGTTTCGTTTGTCTTCCGATCAGCTTTGCTGCCGACGTCCGATATTTTTTTCTCGCCATACATCTCTGCCGTTACAGATGAATGTATTATTGAGCCGTCCGCCGTTGCGGAGGGAAATTCACTTTCTCCCTCCGATCCAAGCTCCTTGATGCTCGGTGTATGGTTTCACCCGCCATGTTGACTTTGTATATATATGAGTGGGTCACAGGGTTTGTTTATCATTTCAATATTGTCGACTAGTGTGCTCTGTCGCTATCTGTCGCGCTCACTCGTTTCTTCGTTTGCAGTACTTTCGGTCCAGGTGTCTTCACCATGCTTGGCGGTTATCTCCACATCGGCTGCGCGTCCGTGCCAGGTAGGTTCTATTCACTTGTCCCCATTCCATTGTGACATTCGCTAGGGTTTTATGTGGTCAGTTTGGATTGCGATGGTTTGTTTGCCCCGGTAGGGTTCCAGTTCCGTTGTTTTTCATGCCTATATAAGTAGGGGGAGTTTTAATCTAGACTATCAGCGGGGGCGTTTTTAACCCACGAACTCATTATCTTGGCCCGCGGCCTCTGTTTGCAAGCCCCGCGCGTTACCAATGGGAGCTTGGTGCAGACGACCGTTGTGACGTCTGCACCAAGCTGCTCGGGTGGTAATGATTGTGCAGAAGGGGGGGGTTATGGGCATTTTTCTTAGAGTACTGGTTAGTCCTCACCGCAGTTACAGCCCTTATTTTACCCGCATCCTTGAACAGTTGTTTTGCCGCGCTGTTTTGCACACCATTGTCTGAAACCCTAATCAGTCGAAAGGGATATGCCGCTGTTGTAGTTCGTAAACTGAAAATAACATGGGTAGTGGTTCTAATCGAAGCACCATTTGCAGTAAAATGATAGTAATACCCGCAATGTATAGTCGAGTTAATGTAATTATCTTTCCACGAGCAGCATAAGTCATTGCCGATTTTATCCTTGCTAAAGCTATGTTGTCAAAATGTTTGATGTTGGAAAACATAGGCATCTAGCATGATCTTGATGCATTCAACCCTTTTCTTTGTTTGCTATGCAATAGACCAAATTGCTGAATGCTGCACCTTGCATTTGATATACATGCATTTCCTTTACGGATTGTTTTCATGGGAGAAAGGCACATTGCAAAATGATGTAGATTTAATGCGGGTTCAAATATGATTGATAAAGTGTTTAGTATCATGCAGCAGTAGTAGATTTCTCACTTTATTGCACATGACTGAGTTTGCTTCATGCTAGATATAGATAAGGTCATAGAATACTGTGCACTAGTTTCAGTATTTATGATAGTCAGGGCATTTGTGGGCTGTACATACATGCATTTGTTTCTCTACTTGCTATCACATTAAACACATGAAAATGGCACTTTGCATATGGATGTAGTTGTTTCAGTCTAGAAGATGGTTGATGGAATGATTAATATCGTACAACAATGTTTTGCATCATGCTAAGATATAAACAAGATCACTAAATGGTGTGCATTTGGTTGTAATAGTCTTGTTAGTCAGACCAGTCGAGTTATGCAAGCTTATATCTTAGTTGCTTGTCATGATACATACAGAAAGAATAAAATTTTGCACAATGCCTTGTGAATGTATGCACCTTGAATTTCTCAATGTTACAATGTTATATATGGCAGGAAGAATTCGAATCCACCATGTCCCAAAGACAAAAGAAGAAGGCCCTAGTGGTGGAAGAAGTGCCATAAGCAGAGGCTGTAACAAAGACTGAATACATATATGAAGACACTTAATGTGTTTCTAGTGTTGAACTCGAGTACAAATGGGGTGAAATATATAGATTGATTTCCCGCGGGGAGGTTCCCGACACGGGCCTCAAAGAAGAATCTATCTATGCTAACATAGAGAAATCTTCTATCATGAAAGCTGCCACCAGACCAGAGCTGTTCCCATGCTCTGGGGTAATTGGCTGGATTTTGCCCCGTGTACTTACAACCATAATGATCATAGGAAATGTTGAAGGACAGGGCTATGCTGCATTCAACCCTGGATATGCGGCGTTGGCTTATCATCTACCAGAAGCCCAGGTTTTCTTATCTGACGATTGCCTGGACAGCATCAGAATGGACCTGGTGGAAACTCTTAAGAAAATGCTCTTGCAGGGAAAGCTTTACCGATATAGACAGATCGGTGAGTATGATACCGCGAGCTTGAGGGCTCCCTATAGGTTTATAGCTCTGAGGCTTAATAGGATCTTTGGGAGAGCTCATGGCAGAGTCTTCAAGCTTGAATGGATACCTATTATCTTTCATGTGGCAACCCAAGGAACGGTCTTCAATTGGGCCAGCCTTGTATCAAGCAGTATTTCCTCTTGCTTGGTGGCTGCCTTGGGAGGAGAAGCTCAGAAAAGGTCCGACTTTTACATGAGTTCAATATTGATAGATTGCATATTGTGCAACCAACCCTTCCCCGGTCTCAAGTGCATCTGGGACACGGAAAGAATGCATGTGTATGCCGCTTATAGACCATTGTGGGATCACCAATACCATAGCCATTACAGAGAGGTCTGTGAGCACTTCATTATGCCACTCTACACGCTCATTTTCCGGAAGGAATGTGACTGTATGTCAGAAGGTGCCATGCAGGTAATAGGAGAACATGCAGACTATTTCTTGACTAACAATGGCATGTATTTCAGAATGTTTGGAGGATCGAAGACACCTTTACTGCTGCGCAAATATGCAACGGATTATATAGTCCATAAAGAGGTAGTCAGGCAGGTGTTCATTGACAGAATAGGTAGTTTCTTGTTTGAACACAAGAAGACCGCATACCCTCCTTTACCATTCAAGCTAGGTAGCTACTAATTCACCAGGGTGAAACAAGCTGCTGAATTCATAGAGGAATTGGGGAAGTTCCATTTTGGTGAGATGCCTTTCCGAAGGAATGATACTCACGGTAAAGTGGTGGAGCATTTTATAGAACTCAAAGTACATTTTGAGTATACTCACCACTTTGATAAGGAAGAATCTGTCTTCCGAAACGCCCCTAACATGACAATGCTAATGAGAAGATTCAAGAAAAAGATTGCCACCAAAGGTGGAAAGGGTGATGAACAGGCAAAGGCTGAAGAAGGAATCAAAAGGAGGAATGAAGAAGCTCAGAGGTTGGAAAACGAGGCTGCGGAATGGCTGTAGATGGGAGAAGAAGAGAAAAGAAAAGCTGCCCAAGAAGCAGCTGAGATAGCAAAAGAGGTAGCCAAAGAAACAGAAGAAGCAGCTAGACAAGCAGCCGAAGAAGCAAAGAGAAAGCTCGATGAGGAGCTCCGAGAGCAGGAAGCTGAAAGAATAAAGTTAATACAGCAGTCAGCTTCTGAAACACCAGCAGGAAAGACCCAGGAGGAGGAAAACCCCGAGATCCAAACCTATCAAGTACCTGATGCCAGCACCGTTATGGCCCCTACGCTCCAGCTAGTGCCTTTCATCCAGAAAAAGGGAGAAGAAGTCCCCGACTTCAATACTGCCTATTATGATAGGTCCACCAAGAGAATAATGAAGAGGATGGAAAGGAAGGTAGAAGCAGAAGGTATGCCTAGCAAAATTATAACAGATACTGTTGTTATGCTAGGAACAGACCTAGATCCAAGGCTTACCATGAGGGTCAGGACTGCAATACTACATGCCTCAGAAGATAACATAGACAAGGTGATGACTGAGCTAGAGTCATATAAGAAATCCTCTGCTCAGCTGAAAGATACTCTGAAGAAAGAGAGAGAGGAAGGAAACAAGTTGAAGCGAAAATTTGAACACTTACAAAGGGAGATGAAGACTACTGAAGCTGAGTTGCAGGCCCTACATGAAGAGAGACAGGCTCATGAGACTACACAAGAACACCTTGAGCAAGTTCAAGCAGAAGATCAAGAGTTGAAGAAGGAGAAGGAGCAGTTACTGGCCAAGGTGGAGGAGCTAGAAGAGCAGCAGAAGATTATCCTGACAGCCAATGATCTGCACTCCCGAGAACTAAGAAAGGAGCATCAGGAACAGATCTCTTCATTGCTCCAACCGTTCAAAGAACATATCCTGGCCTAGAAAGCTAGAATTCTCCAGCTCCAAACTGCTCTGGAGGAAGAAAGATGCAAAGTCCTTCAGATTGACGGCCGGTTAGAGGAAATCATGGAAACTTCCTCGTACTTCGTGGATAGAGCCCACGATGTTCTTGAGGTCTTAAATGCCAGAATAGCGAGGTTGGAAGGCAATGCAAAGACTCCAGCAGAACTACCGTCTAAAGACCATCAAGTCCTCTAGAGAGATCATGACCTAGTAGAGTTCGTTGTCAACACTACAGAAGACTTCAAGAAGACCGTCAAAAGAACACAAGGAGCATGCTCAAAATACATCAAGAGGCTCCTTAATACATACAACCAGTGTCAGACAGACGCTGAACATAATCTTGATGAGTTCCCAGACCATAAAATCTTTGTAGAAATATTGCAGAGTAGATATCAGGATGCAGAGGCCAGAACACAACAGATCAAGGCCATGGATGACCTAGTTTTGAAGAATGAAGTGGGCCACCTAGCCGTTAGTGTGCAATTTTTGGAAGATCAGCTTCGGTTGAGCCCCGCCAGGATCGAGGCCATAAAGAAACAAGCTGAGAAATTTGAGATAAATATTCAATTTTTGGAGCCTTGCACTTTTGAAGGCATCTCCAATGAAGCTACAGCGTGGAGGAAGTTCCTAGACAGCCAAGCGGGTTCCTCCTCATGAGGGATTAAGCATCTTTTGTATTTTGTATTGATTTTGTAAAGACATTTGGAAAAGTGAAGCATAGGGAAAATGAAAGGAACCTTTGGGAAGCCCAACCATTTCACCTTTTTTGTATAAATGTAGAGTATGTAGAAGGGGGAAGGGGACTTTTTCCCAATAGGACTGGTGAATACTTATTGTAAGAAGAACTATTTCCTTTTGCAATAAAAAATTACAGTTTTCCTGATTGGAGAAAGCTTGGTAGAATATTCAAATGTTATGCAATGGGTTTGTTGAAGATGAACTATTTTGTTTTTAGCTTTACATCCATTAACTGTGAGACCATTCTAACTCATTGAACCTATGTTCTTACATGAATGCTTTCCAGTTTATTTTGTGAATATTTCTACTATGAGTAATGGATGTTGTTAATAAACAATTAGCCATCTGGTTGTGAAATATCTTTAATGGTTCATGCAATATGGAAAGAAATAATAGCTAACTATAGTTTCTCTTTATATTGTATGCACGCTTCACATTACTCATAATAATTTTCAATTCGCTCCCCGGGGATAGATAGATAGGTAGTTAGTTCTAGTTCATGGTTGCATATGTGATGCAGATGCTCGTGGGCCTACGATGAGAGGTAAGAACCTGCACATCACATTGGGAATGCTCCCTGCATCTCCATCACCCTGCATTGTTAGTTAGGCATTTGCATTCCATGCATTAAGTCAAAAAATACAAAAACTCGATGGACCGAGACGCAACCGGTAAAGCTTTGTTTTTGTTACCTTGACCCACGGTAGCCGAACCGCAAACCGGATGGATTCCCTACACCAAACAGTCAATGGGCTAGTTGGGAACATTGATTGGGGAGAATCCTTTACTGTTGTTGCCTGCGAATTTCTAGGCCCCAACACCTTCTTAACATTATCGTCTTGGACTTTCTTTACAACCATACCACTTCGCAAGAGTGAGAATGATTTCTCGAGTAGGAAATGGGACTACGCAAGAGCCTAAGCTCTGATACCACTTGTAAGGTAACACCTTACATATTTATCTTATTATATAAATAAATATATATATTTATAATTGAATTGATGATATGAATACATAGTCTCTTGACATATATATAGTACATAATACTGAAGAGTTGTGTCTCTTCTCATGTCGTTGTTTCATTTAGAATATACATTATTTATCAATTAATTGCTTAATCTAATTTATTATTTTATTTGTATATTATTATATTTGGTATGTTACAGATTCCATGTGCAAAGTAGCATTGAAACACACATCATTTATGTTCTCAAGGTACAGGAGGTGACCACAAGTCCATCCATGAATATTAAGAGCATCATGTTAAATATGGGTTGTACATAATGAAACTCCATTGATGCAAGAAATAAATTTAACTTTGAGGTTTCTCAGCTCCAACATGTATACAATCACCCAATCAGTGGAGGAATCCAAACTCCAACTAAGAGATCCAAATTGAAAGCATGTAGCGTCCCCCTGTGTAGAGTTCACTCTAATCAAATATCTCAAATTTTTATTTATTCTTCCACTCAGATGACTCAAGTGGGCCTTCCATGCATCATTGTGCATGATGGAGACATTAGATAAATTCCTATGTTTCTAATCACTAATTTGGTAAGGTACTAGTGCACTTTTCCAACCCTAAGGGTTGATCATCAAGCCATAAATAGAAAAGGGGGTATCCTCATGCTCCTCATGTGGCACCAACAAGAAAATTTTCTTCACCCAATTTTCATCCCCACCTGATATGTTTAAATTAAAAGTGTTGGGTGAAGAATTGTAAACCAACATCCTGCAATACTCATCCATCAATCTAATGGATGTACAACTATATCCATTCCTTGGTTTAATGAAAGTGAGATGATGTGCCTTTTCCAAAACTGTACAAAAATTTCTTAAAGGAAAATCATAATCTCTTTGGAACCTTGCATGTGCTTAGTCTTCATCTTGCTTCACCTCAAACTCCTTAAGCACTTGCAAATCAAAATGCACCTCATGTGCATGTGTACAGGAGGTATCTAATGGATGCAAAATAAATCATTGTTGATTCTCACATGTCATGATAATGTCAGTTATAACAAAAAATTTATTGCAGAAATAAAAGAACCCTTTACCTCCCAAAGTATTGATTTCATTGGTGCTTATACCGAATCAATGGATGAATAATAAATTTCATTTGTTTATCTATATGTAAGTGATCAGCCACCTCCTTTAGAAAAGAATCTACCACCCATAAGGGTATATATTAAGGTGTCTCCTTCAAAGCATGCATGTCAAACAACCCTCTCCAATTCTCATCCATTGAGAAAGTGGATGCATGTACTCCTCCATATGATAGTTGAACAATGGTGTTCTTTTCTTCCTCCTCCATGAATGTGTGACTCTCTCCAAGAGGAAACTCAAATGATTGATCCTCCTAAAGCATATGAAAATCATAAAAACTAAGCTTGTTGCTGCACTCTATCAAATAAAATCCTTTTAATCAATTTTAATTTAAGCGTTAATTTTAATGAGATATGCTTACTGAAGAGATATGGTCATGGAGCTAGTGATGTTATGACTCAACAAGAAAATTAAATATCCACACCAGAAAACATTGCTAAGTACTTGTTTTCCAAATGAAACAATGGTATCCCACTAAATGAAATGCATAAATATTTTCTCTTTCTCTTCAAATGGACATGCAATATTTCCTATGTGAATCCTATACTGGTTCCATTACAAGCAAAACTAATGCCATTGCTTCTTTCAATACAAGATGAAATATGCAAATAAACAATCAATTATGCAAATATTGTTGTATTTTCAAAATAAATGGATAAAAATGCAAAATGGAATCACTAAAATCTCAGCCCCTGTAGCAAGTACAAAGACACAAGCCCAAAAAGACACTAAGAATTAATGACTCATGCACTAAAAGCAAAATGAAAGTTGAAAAAATGACAATAACAACTTTCCTAAGAAACTAATAAAAAAGGAGTTTTCGGGTCAGAATAAAAGCAGTCAAGAGATAGTATAGGTACCATAGGACACACATGAACACTCACAACTCACCCTACAATCACCCAAACCAAGATACAAAGAAAAAAATGAACTGTACATGATTGTTCAAAGAACATCATCATATGTACACAACCTACTGAGGGAAAACCCATGTATATACATGACTATCAACACTATCACTCACATGTATAAAGTAAAAAGGGAAAAAACAATTTTAAATCCAAAGCACTCAAGGATGTCTAATTTGTGAACTTATTGATCTACACGTAAATGAGAGAAATTGTGAAGTGGATTATGCAGTGGAATATCAAGAACAATATACGCTGAACAAGAAAAATTTGAGATAAATTTGATAAGAATTTATCAGTAAATTACATCATTAATCTTCGTTCATTCCAACAGTATACAACATTGTTACAATATGTAGGATTCGGATCATATGGGGAAGATTGGAATCTACCAACTAATCATGACTGAATGGATAACTAGGAGTGTCTAAATCATAACATTCTACCCTCTTCTACAATGTATCCTATTTAACAAAAAGTGAAAATATTCTTGGAATATTTCGTATTTTGGGCATAATGTTTTGCTCGTAACTTAGAATTGGGTGCACTTTGAACCATTGGAAAGATATTGAAATTCTATACAATGTTTCTGTTTTTAGTTTTTTCTAATTCCTTACCATTTGTCTGGGGTGGGCGTTTTAGTAACAAAGCATCTTTTAAAATATGCTTTGATACTAAAACTCCTTCCCTGTACAAATGGTAAGGAAATAAAAAAAATTCAAACTAGAAAATTTGTAGAGAATTTCAAGACCTTTCCAATGGTATCAAGTCCACCCAATTCCGATTTATGAGAGAAAATTTATGCCCAAAATATGAAAGAACCATAGAATATTCTAGTCTTTTTTCAAATAGGATACATTTTGGGAAAAATAAAACCTTATGATCATTGCATGGGAGTCATTAGTATAACTCATGGTGTCTAAATCAGTCTGAAAATCAGTTAAATTGACGAGGTAGGTGGAAAAAGGCGGCACTTCCCCATGCAACCATACAACATTGGCGCTAGACTAACTGAGAGTGATCTAACTGAATGTAACTGAAGGTTGACTCAACATAACTGCCTACCTACCACAACCAACTGATGGAGGCTGCTGGTGGCACTCGAAGTGGGATCCTAGAATGTAGGGATTGGTCTTAGAGGCACATTGACTACTGCATGAACATGTGGTAAGTGGTAGTTAACCTCTATATGTGTTCCCCACATTCTAATGGTTGGCACCAATGGCACCAATGGCACTAGTGGACTCAAAGGCACCAATGGCATAGGTGGAATCAATGGAACCAATATCACGGTGGCACCAAACTCAATTAAATGACTTATAAGTTAGGAAAGATGATCTAATAACTATATATGGACAAGGGAGGATTATATAATCCTAACACCCCCCCCCTTTAATCGTAACTTTGACAACCTTGGGCCCTGGAAACTAGGACAAAAGTCGCCCATACAATCTAAAAGAATTAAAAGTTGGTTAATAAACCAAGGAAAATGGGAAAACCTCATGGGAAAACCCCCTCTTAAAATAAGCAGCGAATCAGGAAAAGAAGCTATACTTAAGAGAAAAGTTTCCTCTTTGACTAATAAATTGTAAAACTTTTGTTGCAATTTGTAGCACTATGTAGTAGAAAATGCAGTATCTTGGTTATTCTATGCAGTAACATCCTAAGACTGTGCATGTGAACCTCTCCAAATTAAATGATTATCTATGGAGGAATTTTCCTGTTTGGAAGAATAAGAGTATGCTCAACTGAATTAGGAACATAGAGAGATGCAAGATGAAAACTAGACCCATGTAGAGCAATTGAGATCAACTGATGAGAGAGAAAAACTGCTTGATATTTCAAACCATGTGAGGAAAACCCAAGAAATTGATATATTGAATCCTTGAAGATCAAACCATGTGAGGTAAAATCAACTCCAAGTGTTAGGAGCAAGTGTCCAGGAGAATGAAGAATGTCTCCATATTTACTAGTTGTTGATGTATCCGTAACTTCGGAATGTATTCACTTGTATATTTTATATATTGTATTTCATTGGTCCCTGATGTTACTATTGGGAGAATCGTTAATATAATCAAGTCATGTAAATTCATAGAGATTAACCCTCCATTGTAAGTCGGGGGTAAAGTCCCCATAGTTGTGGGGCACTAGGGTTATTAGACTCTCATAGAAAAGTCGACCTTAGTAAGTAATTGTCAAGTCCGAAACTAGTATAAATAGAGAGTGAGCCTATCTATTTGAGACATACACTCACCCAGCTACATCGCATAGGTGAGAGAAGAGGAGATCACACAAGTGAGAGAGAGAACAGCTGTTGGAAATCATCTTTCTGTCTTTGGGTATTACTGCTGCCATTGGTGCTCATTCTATCTCTAAGGAAGTTGCAGGTTTTTTCTTTTATGGTTTCCTCGAGGATAAATATTTGTGTCTATTGTCTCTTGTGATTGATTGTTTTGCATGTTATTCTCTTAGATAAGATCCTAAGATCATTTTGTCTAATTGGTAAAAATCTAATATGGTATCAGAGCTAACTTGACAATAAGACATTGCGCAGCTGCAGAAGCTAGGGATTCTTATTTTTGGGTCTCTCTCCATGAATCATCAGTAAACGAAGGCTAGGATAACTCTCCATTGAAGGGTGCATCTTTTTGTCGAAGCAGAATTTGATTATGGGCATTTTTAGTTTTTGACCTGTCACTGCTGCAGGAAATTATGGCTTTTTACAGAATAGGAATTCTTGAGTGAGCCCAGCATAGGATTTCTCTCCTCATCAAAATCAAAGTTTAGAGACCAAGATCAAAGTTTTTGGTTGATTAAAACTCCAGGAAAGTCAAACCCTAGTTTGACCTCGAGCCTGAAAAATGCTAAAATACTAAAACTGGTAGTTTGGTACATTCACTATATCTAGAGATTTAAGAAGGATCAGGAGCCAAAAGTTTCATAGGCCTAAGATAAAATCCTGATGTACCCTATGTAAAAATTTCATCCTCAGATTCACTACATTTTGGGAGATATGATTCCTCCAAATCAGGGTTCCAACTCGTTCTAGGATTCATCCCTAAACAGGACACCTAGGGAGAATTGCTATATCTCGGGCTACGAAGGTCCAAATGAAATTTTGCAAGATGTTTTGTCACGTCCCCACCCCTCTACTCGGCGCAGAGGACGCGACTAACATATATCAAACCTAGGAAACCTAAGCCCCATAAACATAATATAAAAATGCATGAACTTAAATATACACAGATGCATAAATTATTAACATATAGCGGAAGCAAAATCATTCATTCAAGCATTCATCAAGTTCATAATAATTCATAAAACAATTACAGTTGCAGAAAATAAAATATAAGAGAATACTTGTCTTTGAAATAATCTTGTCCTGCAACCAGCTATGTCACTGCAACGTTCCACCCAACCATAGGCCAGTGTTATCTTTAATCTCTCAACAACACTGCCACCCCGGAGCTAGGCATGATTTTCCCCAAGGAATAAGGAACACTAGCAGACTTCCCCCATAGCCAAGGATACAATAAAACTCAGTCAAGCCAACACATTTCGGTTTATCAGACTTACATAGGCAGTGGTTTACACTTAGCCAAATTCACATGAGACACAACCAAGTCAACAGATGGGTTTATTAGGCTACCAGCCAATCCATCCTTCCTGTTGGGATTATCAAGCTGCTAAGGATGTAGAAGGATTGACTGCTAAGCTAGTGATTTCAATCCAAATATATGAACACCCACACCGGATCTAGCCTGACTTCTAAAAAATTACACACCCAACACAAGGAAGCATCCCCTTCTCTGCTACATAGTCCATCAAGCCATGCATTCCCTTCCAATGCTATTCAGTGTATGCAAAGAAGAAAATCAACCCTCTAGATCGGTCTGTGAGGTGGCTTCACACACTAGGTTTATCAAGCAAGTCTAGACTCCATTTCCATTCCCCAAATCAGTTCAGATGCTAAACAAGGATGAACATGCAGTGATATCAATCCTGGGATTATCAAACGTAAGTGGAACCCAAGGAATTACACATGCACACAGCAATTTATGAATTTCTGAACATTGCTGGTGCCAAACCGACTGCTAGAATATACCAACAAGAAAACTTTTAATGGTTATTCAAATCAAAGACACACAATCAAATTCTAGGAAATATCGTTCAGGAAAATGATTAGCAGACTAGAGAAAACATGAAAAGAAACAAATCCACAGTGGAAACCCCAAAATATGAAGGATCCAGATCACCGAATAAGAGAAAATCGTGAAGGGTTCCGACTCCGAGTGGTTTTTCTTGCTGCATGAATGAAGATTGGGATCCAAAAATGTTACACACAATCAAAATCATGAGGGGAAGGTCAACGCCCATGCATGAGGGAAAGGTAGTCATTTTTGGTGTTTTCTTGTCCAAGAAAATTTAACAAACATTTTTCCCGAAGTGGTGCTCTGCCCAATTCGAATTTCTGCCCACTCTTCCAATTCCCCCCTCCTTATCCTTAGGAAAAATCATGCCCCCATATCATTTGGTTGTGTTGACATAGCTGGCTATAGGATTTTAATTAAAAATTGCAAATTTAACATAATGTCCAGCTTTTTAATGTTTAGCTAGCATAAAATACCATCGGCTCAACCTTAATTGCCGAAACATAAACACCAAATCAATGGTGGGGCTTCTTCCTAGCTCCACACCATGATTATTTACATCATGTTATTTAAATTCAAACATGGTAAAAAATGGGGTGTTACATGTTCCATATAGGCCATGAACTATAATTTTTGTGGTAAAAGGTTCAGACCCTGAAGGTGAAATAGTGACACATGGCAGTCGGTACAAGTTTTCTATGCTGAACAGTAATGAAAGAAGTCACCTTGGGAAAACTATCATAAGTCCCAATTGGTGAAACCAAAACTTCTCAAACCTATGGTGTTGGAAAGAGGACAGAAGAGGCTACCTCAGTATGAAATTTCAGACACAGAGGAGTAGTACTTTTGGAGATACCGCAGAAACAATATCAGGCATTTATGTAGAGGAAATTGGAAAAATGTTATCAACCCAAATGGCACTTCTCCATCCGAGTGCCGACATTCTTTATGTTGGTACACAAAAGGACATATTAGGATTGAAGTTTTCCAAAGCACTATAGATGGGCATGACTTGGGATGCATTTATCCTTAAGCCAGCTTGCTATATAATTTTTCTAAGTGTCGAGTTGTGTACACGACTATCTCCATTGTAACTCGTGTACTGTACATGACTATCTGCATTCACTAGTACAAAATGAGGAATTAGCTATTAGGTGACTAAAAATTCTAGTCACCACAGGTTTTTCAAGTGATTTAATACTAAATATGAGCAATTTTGATTGACCCAACTATAAACGACTAAAATTAATGACTAATTTAGTCTCCAGTAAACAAATATGACTAGATAATAAGTGTCAGAGTTAAAAATGACTAACATAAATGACTAATTTAGTCATGACATAAAAAATGACTAGCTAGAAGAATATGAATTAGTCATTTTTAATTATGTCATGGAAAATTGCAAATTTGACAATGAAGTGTAAATTTTGTAAATTGTATACCTTTTATTAGTAATATCGGTGCCATGCACCTCGATCTTCAGATATCCAACAAAGAAATTGCACAAATTTTCTCTTGACCATCTTTATCCCTATTGCACCATTGAATCAAACCTGGTTAAGTGTGTGCCAAAGGAAAATTAGGTTCCTAAGTCAATTACAAATTAGTTACTAGAACCCGTACCGTATCGATGCCTAGTTAGAAGCATCATAGCTAGTTGTTGATACTTCGACAATGTAAGAGTCCTTGCAAGTCCCATACGTCTAACATGCTTTTCTAACTTCAATATAACTATATCCATGATCTCATGTGACCATCGAATGTCTAGCTACACTAGTAGACATAGCTTCAGTAGGCTAAGTTCCTTTAAACATCATAGCAATTGATCCAATATATAATAATTGAACCGATGGAAGCACCAAGAACAATATTTTAACCAATCAAAGACTGAATTATAATTAAACCGAGGTGCTGACCTAGAAATAGTCTCATATCCATATGCAATATAAAGGTAGAGGCCCAAACCCATCTCTGAATTTCAGGTAAATATTTTGATTCCTCGACCTCTTAATACAGGCCTTATGACCTCGCAGAATACGATACATATAATAATGCAGTGATGACCTCTCACTAAAACAAAACCCTATGGTTAGCGTTTGTTTTTGCTTCCTTTTTTGCATCTAGACCATATTTTAATGTATGTTTCTTCATTTTTTTGGACAAAATGGTGCAATTTCACGGGTTGGTGCTATTTTAGGCGTTTTTTGCATCTTTTTTTCTAAATATGGCGCAAAATATGGTGTAATTTGCATTGGGTTTTTCACCTTGTTATGCACCATGTTTTGCATCAGGTTTTGCACTAGGTTTCATGCCTAGTTTTGCGCCTAGTTTGTACATATACTCTTGGTGTGCCCCCTTTTACGTCCATGTTTTCCTCCACTTTTACACCCCTCTTTTCATCCACTTTTGCATCCTTTTTACATCCTCTTTTGCATCCACTTCTGCTTCTTTTTTTGTATCGCATCGTGCGCCAAGTTTTGGATCAAAGTTTACATCATGTTTTGTGTCTAGTTTTCAATCTAGTTTTGTTTCACCCACTTTAGCATCCACTTTCGCATCCTTTTTTTCATCCACTTTTGCACTCACATTTGCATCCCATTTTGCATCCATGTTTACGTCTTTTTTTGCATCTGCTATTGCATCCATGTTTGCATCCACTTTTGTCGTGTCCTGTGGGAAGGTTTATATTGCTAAAATAGGTCGCCCAATCCAACTAAGACTTAAAGAGAACTATGCTGACATTATCCATGAATGCACTAAAAAATATGAACTAGTTGAGCACTCTGTTACTTCCAAACACCACATCTGCATTGAAGACGCAAAGTTCATTGCTAGGATTGATCATTACACGAAACGACGCATCATAGAAGCCATCGAGATCGAGAAGCACCTTAAAAACATCAATAGGGATGATGGGTGGAAATTGAGTAAATCTTGGACATCTATCACCACCTTAATTAAAAAATCCTGACCATAACCCTCTACTTAGAATTTTTTTTCAACACTTGTCATGAAAGAATACATGTATGGGACAGAGGTGAAATGGAATCAAACCTAAGTCAATTGAATCCTTGCAACTCACTGCATGTCTAAGTCTCAATAATACACCTTCTAACATGAACCAAAATACCAAAAGAATTTTATTAATGGCTATATTTGAGAAAGTTATAGGTGTGAGTAATTAAGGGCTCGGGGCTCTAAACTTCATTGTGTTTTGTACTAGTCCACGATTCAGTGAATCGACAATCACGGGTAGGAATTTAATTTATTTAATGTAAAAAATTAAAGTGTATAACCTCTATGTAATTATTTAATGTAAACAATTAATGTGTATAACCTCTATGTCAAAACCGTTTTCCATGCTGATGCAGGCCACTACCCTCTTTATTGTCTTACCAAAAGGCATGATAATGAGGAAGAAGCCCTAAAATTATGGACTTCACCTTCAAAAAATGCCTTGCAATCACATTGGTAAGGAGTGATAAGAAGATCACAACAATCCAACGTTTCAAATCTTAGTTGATATTTTTAATTAAAGACTTATATGGTAAATTTAATATAAGACTTACTTATAATTGTCTCTTACTCTTTGAGTCTTGAAACATTTAATACTTTATAATTGTCTTTGTGCCTTGACCCAATTCGTATTATAAGGTGAGGATGTGCATGCATAATAATCCTTAGTTATGACTATGCGATTAGGTCCGAGGATTTAAAGAGAAGAGGATGTTAAGACAAGTAATTTTTATATGTATTTTGGTGGCTCTAAGGACAAATGTTCTGAGAAACCAAAAATGTTTGGAAGGATGGAGGGAGATTACATCACAATCATGCCACCCATCAAATTGAAGACTATTCTCGAGCCACAATTGTTTTTTTAATTTTATTAATAACCCTCATTTCTCCATATCGTGTACTGAATGGCACCTCTCTATATCAATGCATAAATCGACCTCTGCATAGTTTGTGATCCTAGAGCTACATGCCATTATTTGTATTTGAATGGAATCCACTTTTTTTTATAGTTGTTGCAAGTCCATGATATTCATGCAAGAAATGAAGTCTTGTAGAGGAGGACTTGTCAAACCGGCCTTTTGAATTTCATTTTGATGAAAAAAGAGTTGACATTGGTAGTGAGGTTCACATAGGTAGTAGGCACAAAGTTTTAATCTCCTTTCGAGCCTAGTAGTAGACTAGTAGTTGTTGTTTTATTTATAGCTGTAGTTGTTGACACATTTTTACACTTTAGATTGCAGCCCCAAGTGACTCAGGAGTCAGAGTCACATCTCAATGGCTAGTGACTCATAGTTATCAATGATTACTCGTCATCTTGCACAACTAAGCACTGAGTAGATGCCATGCGTGAGTGAGTAATTATAATTTATCATATTTCCAATATTTTGAATAATGAATTCAAATTTATAGCATAGAAATTTCAACATATTGAGAAATTTATATAGATGGGTAATTTCAAATGTTGCCCTTCTTTTTAAATAAATTATGCCCTTCGTAATTGGAAGGGTAAAATTCAGATTTTAGTTTTTTTTAAGGGCAATTTTAACTTTACACTTGGGAAGGGATAGAACCTTTGGAAGGGCTGGGAAGGGTTCAATTTTGAACACTGCTTGCCAATGAGAATTTTCCCAGTGTCCTCTTCATCTTATGGGCATTGTCCATTGGTTTTAACTGTGTCTGCTTTGGTGTCTATAGGTGTCCATCATCCTGCTCGCATTGATTTGCACTGCATTGCATACCTTAACATCCAATGCATACCTATCAGTTAATAGAAGGTCAACGTGTTCAGCAAGAACATCAGGTCGTTGTGTTCCGTAAGTAATTTTGTTTGCCATGAGCAACGACAGGTTTTGAGAAGCATAAGAACCCTGTTTATGGGTAAGAGATTTGATGGGTGTCGATGCATTCCTGGGCTTTCCAAGGTTTTGAGAGAGAAGCTTTACTAAGAAATCTGGTTCATCTTGTTTAAAGAAATGGTGGCTTTGTAAGGGGGTGGAGTTACCCAATATCTCATGGATCCATTGGGAAAACTGTCCCATGCTTCCATACCTTTCTTGGGTTTTGATGAAGAATTTAGGGGTTCTACGAGTATTCAACGGTAAATAAAAATTTGTTGTGTTAATGCATGTATGTTTACTATCTCACAACATTTATGTTTCTTAGGACATGTGAAGATGAACAGTGAATACCATACGAGGGTTGGCGTGGGTTCCAAAGTTTAGGTGCTCTAAATTAGAAGCACTGCTAGGTATGGAAATATTGGTATCTTTGAAGGGGTTGTGGAAACATGGATGTGTGAAACTGAAGTGTATACGGGGTTTGTGTAGGTGAGAAAGATTAGAGAGCTAGATGTTTCTTGGTGCTTTAAGTGAGAAGAGATACCAAGTATGGAAACATTGGTATCTTTGGAGAGGTTGTGGGTGGAGGGATGTGTGAAATTGTGGAGCATACAGGGGTTGGTGACTTAGTGCAGGTACCAAACTTGATGTTTCTGGATTTTCTGAGTTAAAAGAGTTGCAAAGTATGGAAACATTGCTATGTTTGTAGGGGTTGTAGGAAAAGGGGTGTGTGAAGCTGCATAGTATACGGGGATTTGTGAAGCTTAGATACCTAGATGTTTTTGGGTGCTCTGAGTTACGGGGGTTGCTAAAGCTTAGATTCCTAGATGTTTATGCTATCATATATCATATGTATTATGTATTGCATTTTTCTCTGAAACTTCCACATCTAGAGTTAATCCTTTAGTCAAATTCTTTCTCTAAAGTTTTATGTTACCGAACAATCTACAATTTGCAAATTGGATAAAATATTTAATTAGAGTGAATGTATGGAGATGTGAATGTTTCCTACTAAAATTTACCCAATAGGAATCTCGTTGGAAATATATCTCCTTCACTTTTCCATTTGGCATCACTTAAAGTTATCATGTTGAGCGACAATATGCTCTCTGGTAAAATTCCATCCATTCTAACCCAATTGAATTCTTTGACTAATTTAATAATAACTTGAGTCCTCCTATTTCAAAATTATCTGCACAAGTCAAAGTGATTAGTTCAGGAATCCTCTGATGGTCAAGTCATCATCACCTCCTCCTGTGATCCCTTCCATGTCACCACCTTCCGAGAGTCCTCCGTCACCATCCCCAAAGAGATACAACCCTTTTGTGGCCTCTCCAAATGTTTCTACACTAAGTGATTGGGTCTCCCTAGTACCACCTACTGGGATCAGTTCAGGACCCAATGCAAATGGTACTAAGTCAAATGCTCTCACAAATCCAATTGATGCGAATAAAGGAAAATATGAAATCTTCACGAATCTATGTTGGAACCATTGTTGGATCTGTTGTTGTAGTTGTTCTATTTTTTTTTCTCATGCCTACTGCATTCTGCATATACAAGAAAGAAGCATGCTGACCTGTACAAGTTGAAGCACCTAGCACTCTTGTCACTGACAGAAGAGACCCATCAAATAGATCAAATCACTGGTGAAAATTCAATTGGACAATAATAATAATAGTGATGGAGAATTTTTTTTGAGTGATACACGAAATACAAGCAGTGGACCTAGTGAGTTTCATGTGATGGAAGTTGTAAATCTGACTATTAGTGCAAGTTCTCATGCATGTAACCAGGAATTTCATCTCTGAAAACAAGCTTGGAAGAGGTGGGTTTGGGGCTGTATACAATGGGAAACTAGATGATGGCACCGTAATTGCAGTTAAAAGAATGGAAGTGCCAGTTGTATGTAACAAGGGATTGGAGGAATTTCAGTCACAAATAACGGTTTTATCTAAATTTAGGCATAGACACCTAGTTTCCTTGTTCGGTTACTATATTGAAGGCAATGAAAGGCTTTTGGTATATGAATACATGCCAAGGGGTGCTGCTCTTAGTAGGCATATATTTTATTGTGCCAATAATGGGCTTGAACCAATTTCCTGAAAGATATGCCTCAGTAGCTTTGGATGTTGCTCGAGGATTGAAGTATCTGCATGGCCTGGCCCAGAGAAGCTTTATTCATAGAGACCTTAAACCATCTAATATACTTCTTATATATGATTTTCAGGCAAAAGACATGCCAATCTGCTATGAATAAACATCATGAATATCTTGTATACCCAACAAAACCACGGATGACCCGGATCAGATGCTGAAAAGACCAAACCTGTTGACTTATCGGGCTACTGTTGAAAAATTTCAGGGTTGTTGATGTAGATGCATTTCCAGAACCACGAGCATGGAATCCACCATCAATTAGATGAAAACTATTTTTAGTGTTGCAAATTTGCAATATGTTAGGCATGATCGTCGATCACTGTTCATGGAAATGTTGCAGGGGTTGAAGTTACATAGTAAGTGGAGCTCGGATAGAGGACTGCTGCCAAAGGCATCATTTCCACATAATTTGCGGTTGGTTTATAGGTTCAAAGGTAAGATGTTATTTTAAATCCACAAACATTTGGGTATGCTGTCTATCTGATTTTCTTGGCATAGATTTTTGTTTTTTTGTTGTGGTTAAGCTATTCATTTTGGGTCCAACTTCAGGAAAATCTCATAGTAGAGGATGGCAGCTACAAATGTTCTACTCTAGACAAATAGAACAAGAGGAATCCATGGTATCAGGCAAGAGAATAACCTTTTCACCTGACTTGAATGCATTATATTGGTGAGTAGATGGCATTAAATTTTTTATATATGTTTCTATTTGCAATTTTATCATATTGTACTGGATAAATACATTAGTGCAATCCATTGATCTTGGATTTTAGCTATTCCATGTTGTTTTTGGTAGTCTTATTGATTTCATTATTAAATTATTCTCATTGCATCAGATCACTAGTTATAGATGTTTTTAAGCATGCAAAATGTATTCTAGGGGATTTACTCCTTTGAATGTACCGAATGCAACATCATAATTTTGAATGATCTCAACAAACTCATAGTAAATATTTCGCTGACAGACTGCATAAACAATGAGATAAGAAATACAAATTATTATTTCTCTTGGATTTCCCTAGGATCTTCTTAAAAAGGGGTCCTCTGCATGCATGGAAAATATTACCTCAATATTCACCTTTACACAACATCATGACCTATCTATTTGGGGAATTCACGTTGCCACATCCACCAATATAAGGACACTAATTTCTCTTTGAGCTATTGCATATACCATTAGATGGTCAAATGTATTTACTTAGGGAATCCAAATGAAATAAAGAACCATATCACGACCATACACCTTCACAATGGTCACGACTTTTAGATCTCTTATTCACATTGTATACTACTGTAGTTTGGTAAGATGACCATAGATGGGTCTCTTGTCATCTATGAATTTATCATTTTATGAAATGCTAGAAGTAAGCATCAATAATTATATAATTTGGCTTTGAGAACTCTTATTTGATATTGTATATGAAAGTAGTTCTAAAAAGGGATTCACTATTGGTCTAGAGTCGAAATTATTGTCCTTACTACTATCAAATCATATTTTTGGCTTTTGTAGTTGGGATTATGTCGCACTTCATTGAAAGTCCCAAAGATATTTGTTGAAGGAAACACAGAGAATTGTATGGTTGTACCTTGTATTATGGACTTGAACATGTGCAGGGTCATGTCTTCAACTTGGTCCTGTACATAGATTCCGATTGGGTAGGCTGCATGTTCCATTAATGAAATAGAATCCACCAGAGGCTACTCTCTCAGCATGGAATTAGGAGTAGTTTCATGGATTTTTATGAAGCCAACCAACTGTTTAATTTATCTCCACAAGGCATAATACAATAAGTAGTTATACCCATTTGTGAAGTGATATCGTGAAGGAGCATTTTTTGTGACATTAACCTTCAACAACGTCAAGGAAAACCATATACTGTGCCAATGAGAGTGTGATTTTACTAAGAAAAAATATGATGTTTTGTGCAAGGGCTAGGTATATTAACATCGATTATCACTTTTTTACAGAGAATAGGTGCAAAAAGAAAAAGTTGAAGTGGCACACTACAGGACTGAAGTTCAACTTACTGACATCTTCAGGAAAGCATTGAGTAAGGAGTAGTTTCAGAAGTTTAGGAAGATTCTTGGCATAAAATAAAATGAAATGGTTGTTGGGAAGGGGTTTTAAAGAGGTAATGACCATTTTAGTTGGGAAAACTACTTTGATAAAAGTATTAGGGACAAAATATGATAGGATAGATGGTGTCGAGATAAGATCTATCTATTATAAGGTGAGCTATTTATTCCTAGAGATACAATCTATCTTAAGTGTACAATTTTCAAAAGAAATAGGAACTATAAATGTGTTAAAACATAATATGCAATAGGAAATCAAGTCAACTGTGTGCAAAATATTGTGTCTTGTGCTTTTGTGCTTTGAAAAATCATGATTCTAGTGGCCCTTAACTAACTATAGTTAGTTTTCATTAACATGTGCTAGTTAAGGTTGATGGGGCACACATATATTATTTCCGGGACAAGAATCTTCTCTCCCTTCTCAATTTCCCTTGGAGGCTCTCAAGACATAGAGGATCTAGCCTTCTCAATGAACTTCACATATTAGCTCACTAAAATCTTCAGCTGTGACAAAACATAGACCTTGTACAATTTGGAAGATTCACTGAAACTAACAAAATTACACTAATTATAAGGTTCTAACTTAGTTATTTTCTCCACAACCACATGAATACACATAGTAGTAAAGCACACTACAAGACTGAAGTTCAGCTTGCCGAAATCTTCAGGAAAGCATTGAGCAAGGAGTAGTTTCAGAAGTTTAGGAAGATTCTTGGCATAAAATAAAATAAAATGGTTGTTGGGCAGGGGTGTTAAAGAAGTAATGACCATTTTAGTTGGGAAACCTACTTTGATAAAAGTATTAGGGACAAAATATGATAGGATAGATGTTTTCGAGATAAGATCTATCTATTCTAAGGTGAGCTATTTCTTCCTAGAGATACAATCCATCTTCAGTGTGCAATTTTCAAAAGAAATAGCAACTATAAATGTGTTAAAACATAATATGCAATAGGAAATCAAGTCAACTGTGTGCAAAATACTGTGTCTTGTGCTTTTGTGCTTTGAAAAATCATGATTCCAATGGACCTTAACTAACTATAGTTAGTTTTCATTAACATGTGACAGTTAAGGTTGATGGGGCACACATATATTACCTATGGGACAAATTCCAGATCCTTTTGGTCATCATGAACTAATTTCTTTTAGCATTTGCAAAATCAAAATGACTATTTAAGTGCATCTATGACTGCAATATCCTCTCGTTTTCAGTTGCTGTTTATGATGTAAAAAAAATAATTTCTTTGAGTGGTGTATGTTTACAGGCTGAAATTTGTGGATTTCCTACTTGCTCCTTTTCCACTTGTAATGTATGGATAAGACACCTAGGCTTCCACTATAATGTGTGGTAAGACATGCTCTATCTCTGCATTGAAACTCTACTAAACTGAACTTGATTTCGTTGAAACCCGTGGATCAACATTTGGGACAAGAAGCTTATCTTCCTTCTCAACATCCCTCCGAGACAAGAATATTCTCTCCCTTCTCAATTTCCCTTGGAGGCTCTCGAGACATAGAGGATCTAGCCTTCTCAATGAACTTCACATCTTGTCTCACTACAATCTTCAGCTGTGACAAAACATAAACCTTGTACAATTTGGAAGATTCACTGAAACTAACAAAATTACACTAATTATAAGGTTCTAACTTAGTTATTTTCACCACAACCACATGAATACACATAGTATTAAACCACACTACAGGACTGAAGTTCAGCTTGCTGAAATCTTCAGGAAAGCATTGAGCAAGGAGTAGTTTCAAAAGTTTAGGAAGATTCTTGGCGTAAAATAAAATAAAATGGTTGTTGGGCAGGGGTGTTAAAGAGGTAATGACCATTTTAGTTGGGAAACCTACTTTGAGAAAAGTATTAGGGACAAAATATGATAGGATAGATGGTTTCGAGATAAGATCTATCTATTCTAAGGTGAGCTATTTCTTCCTAGAGATACAATCTGTCTTCAATGTACAATTTTCAAAAGAGATAGGAACTATAAATGTGTTAAAACATAATATGCAATAGGAAATCAAGTTAGTTGTGTGCAAAATACTGTGTCTTGTGCTTTTGTGCTTTGAAAAATCATGATTCCAGTGGCCCTTAACTAACTATAGTTAGTTTTCATTAACATGTGCCAGTTAAGGTTGATGGGGCACACATATATTACCTATGGGATAGCTTCCGGATCCTTTTGTTCATCGTAAACTAATTTCTTTTAGCATTTGCAAACTCAAAATGACTATTTAAGTGCGTCTTTGACTGTAATATCCTCTGGTTTTTAGTTGTTGTTCATGATGTAAACATAATAATTTCTTTGAGTGGTGTATGTTTATAGGCTGAAATTTGTGGATTTCCTACTTGCTCCTTTTCCACTTGTAGTGTATGGATAAGCCACCTAGGCTTCCACTGTAATGTGTGGTAAAACATGCTTTGTCTCTGCATTGAAACTCTACTAATCTGAACTTGATTTCACTAAAGCCTATGGATCAAAATTTTGGACAAGAATCTTCTCTCCCTTCTCAACATCCCTTCGGGACAAGAATCTTCTCTCCCTTCTCAATTTCCCTTGGAGGCTCTCGAGACATAGAGGATCTAGCCTTCTCAATGAACTTCACATCTTGTCTCACTACAATCTTCAGCTGTCACAAAACATAGACCTTGTACAATTTGGAAGATTCACTGAAACTAACAAAATTACACTAATTATAAGGTTCTAACTTAGTTATTTTCTCCACAACCACATGAATACACATAGTAGTAAAGCACACTACAGGATTGAAGTTCAGCTTGCTGAAATCCTCAGGAAAGCATTGAGCAAGGAGTAGTTTTAGAAGACTACAATAAACATCAACTTGAGATAAATGAATATAGAAAAAAAGAGGAAAACATGAAAAACATAATTGCTAAGAGAGATGAAGAATTGAAAGGAAAAATAGTTGAAATTGAAAATATTACTGCATAACTACACACTAGAGGAGTTGAAAAGTTAAAAGAATCTGAAATTGGTAAGGGAAAGAGTAGGCATATGATTTCTGGTGAAATTTATGATATGTCAGCACACCAACAGGCTTTAATACGGTATGACAATTCCCTGCAAAATAGAGAGAAGGCACTGGACATAGATTTTAATGCAATACAAGCCCATGCAGAAGTCAAAAAGGGGTTACAAAGCTATCGTGCCTTCTTAAGAATTCAAGAGAAGTCCTTGATGGATGCTAGCACAACAATGAATGTTGGAGCTGATCTCTCTGTGTGGTCAACCATAAAAGAAACATTGACAAACAAGCTAGCTGAGAGGGATGATGAGATTAAAGAGCTCAAATTGAAAATATTGGACGATAGAGAATCACAACATTTGGGATGTAAGTCTGAGATAGAAGATCTGAAATCCCAAATTGCCACTCTGCAAAAGAACACCATGCTTCAGCGAGTAGCAATTGTGTATACTCAAGATAATACAGAATTGAGGGAAAATAGTTGGAGACAGAGACAGAGCAGCTCTAAGAAAAATTGACCCAAGTTCAATCTGAGTTGAAACGTGCAAATGATCGTATTCAACAAAAGGAAAAGGAACATGAAGAGAAAAATAAGAAGAATGTGGGATTGATGAAAAAGTACATCCAAGATATAGATAGATTGAGAGAAAGTTTGCATAAATGTGAAACAAAAGTGAAAGAATTAGAATGAAAATCAGAACATGCACCTATTGCTGCTCTTGAAGAACCAGAAGCTTCTAGGCTAGGGAAGAGACTAGAATGTACAAATTTATCTTCTCTAGAAAAGGAGGACTTGTAACCTAAACCTCCCAAGCAGCCTAGAACTATGGAATAACATTATTTATATATGTTGTGTATGTAAATACATTTCAAGTTTTAATACATAAATTTATATATGTGTGTGTGTGTATTTCTCGGTAATGTATATGTTTTTGATGCATTTAGTGTGAATGGTAATTTTGAATTTGACTTTTCAATAAGTGTACATAACATGGCAGGAAGTTAACAACATCAAAATTGAAAACTTAACTTGTGTTCTGTAGGCATATATATTTGAATTTGTAAGAAATTAAAAGAGTGATAGTGATTAGTGGATATGAGATGTCAGTAGATTTGGTGACATAGGTAGATCCTAGTTGTTTTCTTGGAACTGTTGATATTATAGGGATATTATGGGGATGATGGATTGAGAACTTTCAAGTTCTTTATGGGAATTTTGATGCTATGTATTGTTGTATTTATGTAAGTTTATTTATCTAATGAAACTGAAATTCTAATTCTGGAACAATGTCATACAATTCTACTCGTGCAACCAAATTTTAGCGAATAACCCAAAGCTGTAATGCCTATAGAACTGGCCTAAAAAAGACAGAAATTTACAAAATATAAGCAAACACAGAAAACAACCATAATTTTATGACTAAAAACAAAAATTAAATATTTAATATTCCTTCCATCATTTGTTACATTTCCAAAATTTGTGTGGGCATTCTTCTCAAGCCATGAATTGTGACAGGCATTCTCTTAAGGCTCCTGGGACCAATTTTGACTAAGGATGCTGGGACCAATTCTTCCTTAAATATATGTTGTAGTTTGGTGGGGAAAGTGACATGGTTGTATGCTCCATACAACAATATAGAGACTCACATTCTCAATACATTTTTCACATCATCCTATGGGGCATGGCGGGAATTTCCTTAAGGCCACTTGGGCAGATTTAACACCAATTCCATACTTAGAGACGAATTTCTCAATTTGGTCTAATCTGCCTAAAACACCCTTTTGGTGGGTCCATAACTTTTTCTTCATCCACTTCCATGACAATCTAAATACATGGTCAGGTAGGCTAAAGACCAATCTACAAGACCCCCATGTGTTGCGGGCATTTACTCTAACCCATAATTTAGGGCAGGCATCTTCCTGAGGCTGCTTAGCCATTTTTGCATCCACTGGTGAAAAACCCTGTTTTGGCAAGCATGTATCTTTCTCCTCAAGAAATATTAAAGAAAAATCAGATCATGAATAGGTATCCAAACTAACTAGCTATAGGACGGTACCATGGTACGGGAATTCTTCTCAAACCATGAATTGTGGCAGGCATGCTCTTAAGGTTGATGGGACCAATTTTGACTAAGGCTGCTGGGACCAATTCTTCCTTAAACATATGCTTTAGTTTGGTGAGGCAAGTGACATGGTTTTATGCTCCATGAAACACTCTAGAGACTCCCATTCTCAATACATTTTTCACATCATCCTATGAGGCATGGCGGGCATTTCCTTAAGGCCACTTGCGCAAATTTAACACCAATTCTATACTCAGAAAATTTTCTCAATTTGGTCTAATCTGCCTAAAACACCTTTTTGGAAGGTTCATAAATTTTTCTTCATCCACTTCCAAGAAAATATGAAGACATGGTCAGGTATGTCGAAGACCAATCTACAAGACCCCCATGTGCTGCGGGCATTTACTCTAACCCATAATTTAGGGAGGGCATCTTTCTGAGGCTACTTAGATATGAAACTATAATGAAGGTAGATATGAAACTATAATGAGCATATTTATAATGAATTAATGTTATCCCATATTCACACTAATGGAAGTTAGCATAAAATTGTCAAGAGAAATGCATCTTTAAAGATAGAGGATGAAATAGCAGTGATGAATATGAGAGTGCATTTGGAACCCTAATGCATCCAATGGTTACTATGAGTGCTAATATAGCCCATGTTGTGAACATTATTATTATTGTCCAGTATGTAGTGGTTTTAAGTATATTTTCAAGTATATTAGAAATACAACAAAACTTAGCATCACATTTAGTGGGGAGTAAGAAGGATGCACGAGATTTGCTTGTTCAATATGGTGTGGGTTGGGAAGGAGACATAGATGAACATAAATCAACATTCAATGATGATGATGAAGATGATGATGATGGTGGTGGTGGTGATGAACATGATGATGATGCCGATGATGAAAATAATGATGATGACGATGTTGAAGATGTTGATTAGGAAAAGAGAGATGATGACGACGACGATGATGATGACGACGATGACGATGATGACGATGATGATGAGGATGATTATGATGATGATGATGACGATGATGACGACGATGATTATGATGATGATGAAGATGATGATGATGATGATGATGATGATGATGACAATGACGACGACGACGATGATGATGATGATGACGATGACTAGGATGAGGATGATGATGATGATGAAAATGGTGATGAGGATGAGGATGAGGATGAGCATGACGAGGATGATGATGATGATGATGATGAATATGTTGATGATGATGGTGATGATGATGATGATGAAGATGATGATGATGATGATGATGGTGGCGGTGATGAAAATGATGAACATGATGAAGATGATGATGAGGTCGATGATGATGATGAAGATGTTGATTAGGAAGAGGGAGATGATGACGACGATGATGAAGATGATGATGAAGATGATGATGATGATGAATGATGGTGGTGGTGATGATGACGGTGACAACAACAATGATGATGATGATGATGATGACTAGGATGAGGATGATGAATATGATGAGCATGATTATCATGATGATGATGATGATGATGAAGATGAAGATTATCATGATGGTGATGTTGATGATGATGAATATGATGATGAAGATGATCATGATCATGATGAATATGTGATGACAAGATCATTACCTGGGTATTCACTAAATTGTTCCGAGTTTCTCCAACACTATAATAGAATGATTATGAGTGATTATTCACTCCTATAAAGAATGCACTTTATGGAACTACCAAACTGCTCAGTTTGCATATTCCTTTTTTAAGACACCGGATTAGGTCCATAAGTCTTGATTCTTCATGTGCACAAATGTAAGAACAGGAGGCTTCACAAGGCTCAATAAGTTGTATTTTTTTTTACTACTTCCTCAGATCATATTGAATTGCCAGATTAGTCCTTGGAATGGGTGTTAGAAACAATCCTTAATTTTTCACTCAACTAGCTGGTCCCCCTATCATGTAGACGTCTTCATTCACTGAGCTCCCCCTAAAATTGCAATGATGATGATGATGACGATGACGGATATGATGATGATGATGAAGATGATGACAATGATAATGAAAATGATGATGATGATGATGATGATGATGATGAAGATGATGATAATTATAATGGAGATGTTGATGAATTGGATGACAATGATGTTGATGATGAATATGATGATGATGATGAAGATGTTGATGATGATGACGAAGAATATGATGATGGTGATAATGAAGATGTTGATGATGAATATGATGATTATGATGATGATGATAAGGAAGATGATGATGATGAAGAAGATCATGATGACAATGATGATTATTATGAAGATGATGATGATGATATTGATGAAGAAACGAATTAGACGATGGTGATGACAATGAAAATGATGATGATGAGGATAATGATGATGATGATCATCGATGTTGTTGTCATCATCACCATCATCTGCATCGTCTTCATCGTCATCATGACCATCATGATCATGATCATCTTCATCATCATCGTGTTCATCCTTGAAAGGACTTATGTATAGGATCTCACCATAAACAATGCAACCAATACAAATTATGACAAAATCCTAGTTAAATTAAAATAAAATAAATTAAACTACACTAAATTAAAAACATAGAGTTGTTTAACTATAATTAATTTAAAATGCAACAAAATATAAAATATGCAAATAAGAAAAACCAAAAATAAACTAAAGAAAAGGTAAATATGAAAAATAAAAAAAAACAAAACAAAACAAAATATATAAAATATGCAAATAAACAAACAAAAAACGTAGAATTCAAAAACACACGTGCACTAGCTCATTAGCAAAACAACAACGAACAATTTCACTCCCGCGCACTAGTTCATTAGCATAATCCATAGCACTGGTAATTTGATGAGCAGAGAAGTGGTAAATCGAGGAGCGGGGGATACTTGTCCAGAGGAAACCAACATTCCCAGTGGAGGAAATCCGGCCACAGTCTAGAGGATAACAAAACAATCCGACCGCAGTACAAAAGATACCAGCGTTCCCAGGGGAGGCAATCTGGCCACAATCTAGAGGATAACAAAGGTCCCAATGAATTATGTAAGCCCATTAACCCTAGCAGCATAGGAATTTGGGAAAAATACGTCAAATTACCGAACCAATATGGATTTGGTACAGTCATACTGAAATTATAATTTTTTTGCTTTGCTACCATCGCTTTTATTATCGGTGGATCTAGTAAGGGTTTTCTATTATTGGAGCGTCTGAAGCTCCTCCTTAAATTCGAGGAAAAGACATATGGGTTGAGCACTGCAATCCAGTCGTGCTCTTTTATTATTTTATGAACTATGGAACAATTTGCAAGCTTTTGTAATTTTATTGGTTCGGAACAGTGTGCAGAGTCATGTAGGAGCTATAATCTGAACTAGTTCAACCGATTCTGTCGAAAATTTGAACCTGAGACGTGTTTCTTCTAAGCATTTAATTTTTCTTTAATAATTGGTTTTTCCTCTATTATGGAACAAATTACAAGATTTTGTTATTTTACTCTATTATATGTCTGAAACACTCTATAGAGTGCAAGATTGTGTAATCTTATTCTATTTAATGGTCTAGAACAAAGTCCTCTATGAGCTATAATTTGAACTGATTCAGTCGAAACTTGAATGTGAGACCTCTTTCTCCTTTAAAGATGCATTTAATTTTTCTTTGATTGTCAGTTTTGCATGGATTGTGGCACACTTTTCAAGCTTTTGTGATTTTTTTCTATTATGGGTCTAAAACATTTTGTAGAGTGCCATAGGAGCTGCAATTATAATGAATGGGTACAATTCAACCTAAGACCTATTTCTCCTTTAAAGAAGCATTTTATTTTATTTTTATGCTCACTTTTACCTGAATTACAATACACTTTGCAAGCTTTTCCCATTTACTGGTTTGGATTTTGGAACAATGTATAGTTCCCTGGGACTCGTGGTCTATAATTTGAATTGACTCCAGTGAATTGACCCTCATACATATTTCTTATTTAAAGACACATTTGATACAAGTATTATTTTTCAACGACACTTGTATCTTTTTGCCTCTGTTTGGAATATACCATGGTAGTTAGTGTGGTCACCTCTGTTTGGCATATACCATGGTAGTTAGTGTGGTCCCCCTTGTTTTGTATATCTCAAAGAGTCCAAAGCATATCAAGAATATTGTAGCCTGTGTGTGTCTTCATTAAACCGTCTGCGAGCATTTCATCCTTAAATATATGCTGTGTAATTTCGATCACATCATATCTTCCAAAATACTATCCTTAAATCCTTCTCAACATATCTAGAATTCCCTTTATAAATTTTTGTTTATTAATTTCCTGTAGCTTACTCTTTTATTTTACCAAGACTGTACATGCATACTTTTCTAACTTTTGACAGACTTATATTTTTCACATCTTGACCATCTTTAAACAAACTAAGGGTATGGCTAGGTATCCACCTCAAGTAAGAACAAGACCATGTCACCTTAAAACCTTACTGACAAACACATAGTATCTGGTAGTCACTTTAAAATGGTCTTTCAAAATGCTCAATTCAACACTTAGTGAATTTTGTCAGACCCTAGTCATTACTGTGCCAAGGGGCATTTTGGTAGACTCATATCTCACATGTGTGAACACCCAGAGGGAAACTGAGATCATGAGTGGATGCCCAGATCATCAAAGAATGGACCCATAACATCTGATGAATTTATTAGTTAAAGAGCTAAATCTGGCATGCATTTCCAAGTGGGCTCTCAACTTCCTTTTTTCAACACTCAGTAAATTTTTCATATTTTTGGATATGCAAACTAATGTTTTTACCTCTTTAGGCAGGCTGATATTTTTCTCATGTGGTCACCAAAAGAAAAAATAAGAACATGGATGGATAGCTAGTTCATTAAAGAACATGCCTATACCTTCTGATGAATTTATCATCACTCAGACATGCTTTGGCAAGCATTTCCAAATGCTTATTCAACCTTGTGATTTGACACTAAGTCAATTTCTTTAAACCCTAGGTCTCAAAGGTGATTTCAACTTTTCATCAAAATTGGAGTGTAAGACATCCAATGGATGGAGGACAACCAGATGAATCCATTAATACTAGTTTCATCCTCTGGAACTACTTTCTCTCTCCTCAGCGGGCCTTTTACTAAATTATGATGTAAAAGCTGCTTAAGACCCTGTTTTGGATGATCCATAATTTCTGCCTCAGGTACTTTCAAGTCAAAGTAATAACATGGTTAGGTAGACAACATATCCACCTAGAGGATTCCCATATGGTGCGAGCATTTCTTTCAACCCACAAATTATGGCGAGCATTCTCCTAGAGCAACTTGTCTAATTTTACCAAAACGAACTTCTTTTGGGAGGTCTATATCTTCTTCCTCAAAGAATTGTTCTGAGAACTGGTGCCATGGTCAGATAGATACTTCAACCAACTATGGGATGAGAAGCCATGGAGGGAATTTTCTCCTTCTTATGAAATATGGTGGGAATTTTCATAATACTATTGCTTTTGGACAATTTTTCACCACTTTGTATTTTTCCAAGTTTATCATACATGCCCATGCCCATCAATAGTTCTTTTGTCATTAATGAATGTCTCTAGGATATGTCTATCCACAATCATTAGTTCACAAAATGTCACCAATTCTCCATTCATATATTGACATCAATGCCAACACATTCATCTGCCATATTGCCAACAATGATTCCCAAGAGGATGGAGATGAGAGGTTACCCATCATCATCTAAACCTGAATATGTAACTTAGCTGTTTCTAAAGCCTTAGCTATTGTTGGTTCATCATTAGTGCAACTCTCCCATTGAAGTGATAAGGATTTGAATAACATAGCCTTTTTATGGGGTCCAATGAGCTCTTACTTATCTTGGATCGAAACTAGAGATTCTTTTCCATATAATATACCTTTTCCTGTTGTTTCCCTTGGCTTTGAGGTTGAAACTATAGAGAAAGGATAGTTTTAGGTCTCATCCATTGTCACAAGAAATCAATACTTAGTTACTACTAATGTTAGTCCCCAATGAATAATGAATGACATGTTACACTTTGGAATGATGATCGTATAATCTTTTTTTTTAAATTAAAATTGCATGTTTTTTGTATTTATAAGATGCCTATTCCCGTATTTTAGTCCTACTTGATTTTTTTGTTACGTATTTTTTCTGTATCGTATTCGAATTCGTACTCGAATATTGCTACTATGGTTTTGACTGTTTACTTCGGATTTTTTGAGGATTTATATGAAATATAGGCCGTATTTGAGGTGCAAAATGACCCATGACGACCATTTTGCCCGTCAAATGCCAGCCTTGAACCCATCCATTGCCCATTTGATAGAGAACAGGCCTGAACCATACCATCATGACCAAACAAATTCGGGATTTCCCCATTGCAGAACACTGTAGCAATGGTAAGAAAATGGTCTTGGGTAGTGTAAGACGATTCTGGATCCAACATCACCCTATCCACATCCATGTGAAAAACCACTCAAGACTACCTATAATTGGTCTAAATTTGGTGACATTTCACAATGTTATCCTATTTAAAAAAAATCAGGCACATAGTTAGAGAAGGAGTACCTTGCATGAGGAAACTTGCATATCAAACAACTGTGGAAGAGGGAGTGTTAGACTAACGTCGCCGAGTTTCGGTGGGCAATCCATGAATGGAGAAATATAACTACTGCCCTTTCCAAATTGAATCCCCAACATGATCTATATGAGGGGGAACCCCATACCTCTTTGCATGCATTAACTAGTCAAGTGGCCCAAGAAACACACTTCTATATCCATGTTGTGAACAAATTCCAAACCAAATCAAATCGTGTGTTATACTTAAAAATAATTCAAATATAAATAACTATAAAAGAAATTACGCCTTTGAGAGAAAAATAGCTTTTGGTAAAGTTTTTGGGAAGAAAAAACTTTTGATATTAAAACATTACAAGTAAATATATTTGCATGCTAAAATATATCCTCTTGGTAGCTTATATTCTTGTTTCATCGAGTGTAGGTACCACCAAATAGGTATCTATCAGATCTATCTTCCTCAAGTGATGGTGAAGATATACTAGGAGAGGTTGAAAGTGATACGTGTTGTACTAGATCTATCGGTTCTATATCAACTAGATCTGAAAAGGTAAGGAAAAGATTTCGTAGACGCATGCAATAATTTATTGTCAACGGAGGGTCATGTAATTATGATGTTGAGAGCATAGGTGACATTGAGTTGACCTTGAGGTATAGATGTCTAGTGCAATGATAGGTACCTAATAAGCTACCTCAAGTGGACACATATTTCTTCATCAATGGGAGGATGTATCGCATTTCTCCTTCGTCCTTAGATGGATTGGGGATATTTTCCATGGATGGAATAAAGGTCGTCTATGGAACTGTAACTGAATTGATGGAGTATGTCAGACCATTATATAGATACAATAACTGGCTGATCTTGGTCCAATATACTCGAAGTATGAGGAGATACAGAGTTGCCGCAAATTATATACAACTAGCAGAACACAATAAAAACAAAGAGGTGACTATGTATATTGATGGGAAACCAAAAGCATCTGAAAACGTTGTTGGCTTTATAAATAGTACATGGCTAGTGACAACAACTAAACAACCGAAATGTGAATTTGAGGGACGCGAAGAACATCGTATATTTGCATGTGCAACAAAAACAATACTTCCAAGTGAAGATTTGTTGATCAATTACAACTTAAATCGAATAGATGTGGCTTCCACAGTCTAGGGTAACCATGGAAGGTCACACGCTATGCCTCATCAGGTAAATGCTAAATATAGTAACTAAACATGACTACAATAAATAAATGTTTTGATTTTTTTTTAACATTCCATTTCCACTGTTGACATTCGCTTATTGTGAATATTTCCATATGATAACATGCTTATTAAATTGTGGCAGGGGTATGCTCATCCCCATGGAGCAGAACATGTATCTCCTCCTTTGGAGGTAAAAGTAAATATTATTGCAGTATCTCATTTTTGTTTATGTTACAATTATTGACTCAACTAAATATAGTAACTAAATATGACTACAATAACTATAAACTCCAACCCCGGAATATTTCCTTGTGACAACATGCTTATTACACTATGGAAAGGGTCTGTCCATGGTCATCATGGAACAGAATGTGTGTCCACTACTTCCATGGTCCAGGGTGATAGTGGAAGGTCACACTCTGTGCCCCATCAGGTAAGTGTTAAATATAATAACTAAATGTTGAGATTTTTCCTATTAACATTCAATTTCCACTATTACCATTCGCTTTTTTCATGCATATTGTGAATATTTCCATATGATAACATGATTATTACACTATGGCAGGGGTCTGCTCATTGCCATGGAGCAGAACATGTATCTTCTCCATCAGAGGTAAAAGTAAATATTATTGCAATATCTCATTTTTGTTGATGTTACAATTATTGACTCAACTAAATATAACTACAATAACTAGAAACTCCAACCCCAAAATATTTCCATGTGACAACATGCTTCTTACACTTTGGCAGGGATCGGCCCATGTTCGTCATGGAACAGAACGTGTGTCCTCTACTTTTGAGGTAAAAATAAATATTATTGCAATATCTCATTTTTTATTATGTTACAATTATTTTCATAACATTTTTTTATTTATTTATTGTGTCAGGGTGGTGCCAGTGGAAAGGCACCTACTACTTCCATGGTCCAGGGTGACCATGGAAGGTCACACTCTATGCCCCGTCAAGTAAGTGTTAAATGTAATAACTAAATGTTTTGATTTTTTATGTTACCATTCGATTTCCACTATTGAAATTCACATTTTTCTGTGCTTGTGGTGAATTATTGATTCATTTATCGTGTCAGGGTGGGGACTGTGGAAAGGTATCTGCTGCTTCCATGGTCTAGGGTGATCGTGGACAATCACCCACTAGAAGTAGATCGGTACAGGGTGACCATGGGAAGTCACCTACCACAACACTGCATTAGGTAAGTGTTAGTTCTTAATAGTAACTAAATTTCATTACAATAACAATGTTTGAATGATGTTAAATTTATTTTTCTTAATTCTATTGTTTGATGAATTTCATCCAGTGCACTTGATGTGGGCGATCAGGAGCTTGAGGATGAAATTTACTATTCCATAGACCCTATGGATACTATAAAGAAGGCCATGAAAAATGCAAACATATAAATGATTTCCTTGGCTTGCATAATGCCCATGACACAGGAGATTAGGGAAAGGATTGAAGGGCTGAAAGAACAAATAAAATCTTATGGGGTAAGAGGCATATTCACATTTTTTTTAAAGCTATGACATGATTTCATATCTGATATTATGTTTTCTATTTTTCCAAGTGATTTGATAAATTAAAGTTTTTCGTTTGTGGGATTTTTTACAACCCACGACTAGAGAAAATGCGAAGACAGGTATAGGTAGCAGTGATGCTCCAATGCAGCAACAACACTGACAAAGCAATGTACCAATGAGGCTTTTTGACACTCCTCCAGTTGGCCTCGAATCCATTGATGAGGGCACTGATTTTTATCAGCATGACATGTCTAAGCACGATGAGATGGAGCCTAGGACTCCACATGACTCCGGAGATGAACCTATTATAGATGACCAGGAAACTTTTCTTGGAGCAGCACGAGTTAAAAGCACCGGATCACTAGATCTCACCTTTATGGTGGATTACGCTTGTGTTTCGATCAAGATTCAAAATATTGCAGGTATTTATTAATTAATTTATTCATTTTAATCATGAAATTGAAATGGACATACGCTGAAATTATTATAAATTAATGGATTACACATTTCTACAGGAAACAATGTTTTCTACAGGAATTTGAATGACGAAGCATTGGAGCTGTTTGGCCCCACCATTCGTACATGGTGGAACAGCCAAGATAACACAAAGAGAGATGTATTGATAGACCACATGGTAAACTTGTTCGGCATTACATTCAACAAGAAAGTGGTTGCACAGTTAGCCGGCGAGAATTTAAAATATACCATGGCCCAATATAGGGATAAAATGCAACTTGACCTTAAGCATGAGGGCCCTCCCATGGTTCTAGAGAAAGAGTGGAAGGAACTCATAGATGATGCAAAGGAGAACTTGCTAAAAAGAAAAGCAAAACAACCACGGCTTCGAAAAGCAAGGTACAACGCATATCATCTTTTTAGTGAAATATGCTCATTTATTTTTTTTCCTTTTTGTTTCAAGCAAGAATTCTGATATCTAACGTTTTTTAAAATTTTCATATATAGGCTACCGGATAGCTCCAAAGCAACCAAGGCTAGAGTGGAAAAGCACAAGAAACATAGACTGGGCCATGGTGGCTATAGAAAAATAATAGCCCGAATCGTAAGAATTAAATGATTAACTGTGGGGAATATTTATTTGGAAGTAGCGAACAAATATCTGTTTTTGATAGAGGAAATTTTATATGTGTTATGCATTGCAAGGAAATATGTTTCAATATGCTGCCACTGAGGAAGACCTAAAGCTCGGTTTCAAGTATGGTTTTAAAAGTGTCATTGAATATCTCAAAAGCTTGGGGAAGACTCCAATCTCCCCATTGATGCAAATGCAGGTAAATAAAATGAATAAGGACATCATTGCAGTATACTATTAATGTCTATTCAGTTTTGATTATATCACCCATAACTAAATATTTATTTTTTCTTTTAACCAACAGTACAACCGCAGCACTGAATCAAGCGGTACTTCGCATGTACCATCTAATGTTGGGGTGTGCATGTCCCATGTTAGTGGGGATCAGAGTGGCCATTCTGGTATGTGTGCTTCAGAAATAGAAATATCTACTGTGATTATAGATATTTATTTCCTGACGTATACTTACAAATTTTCTTCTTTCGATTGAAGACCGTGAAGCTTAGAAGGGTGAACCACAAGAGGAATTAGCAAGTAGAGATACAATTAACACACCAGCTGTCACAGCTACACAGACAAGTAAAGAGAAATATTTTAATTTTAATCAAAATGATGAACTATTATTTTCAATAATATTTCAACATATCGATATGCCCATTTTCGTTGTTGCAGATCACGCCCCTTTAGAACTGCCTCCATGCACTACTCAATGACGTACAAGAAGTATGATACATGAGGGCATGGAAACACAAACACTAGCAGGACATGGCTTTGTAGATATTCCACCAAATGATGATGATGATATCCCAATTATCGTCAGTTATTACAATGCAAAAAAATAGAAATCAAAGAAAAAGTAGATGTATAAATTCATGCTTGTATTTGGATGTATATCGATGTTGTTAGTCTAAAACATTTTTTATATGAATTAACTCATTATGCTTCAATGTTTTTATGTTTATATGTTTTGATGACTAGCCTAGTTATGCATGAATGTTTAAATGTTTTCTATGTAAACAACATCATTTATTGGGTATGGGGAATTGAGAGCGATGTGAGGGGGGGAGGGTCCATATGAGCTTCCACCTTCACGTGGTTGTCCCTGTTCAGTAGGGAATATAAAATTGTTCTTGAAACAAAGAGGGGATCAATAAGGTATAAATACTCTTTTATTACTATGTATTAAAGATGGTTGTAAATTTTTAAATGCATGTCTATTTCTTAAAAAAATGTTAATAAATTTAACATTTCACGGTTCGTTGATTTCTACAGGACTTTGTAGTAGGATTTAAATGACTGTTTATTTGCTTATATATTATTTACTCATATAAAAATTCTATCTTTGATGATTTATGCAGGTCTTGGTGATGGAAATGCATCTCATGGACAACTCTTATCAAGTTGTATGGGCAGATGGATCTGGTGAAAGGACAATAATAAGGTAAGGGTTTTGATGTGTTCTTTATCCTTAATGTGTTTGTCGTTATCCTTAAATTCTATTTCATTCTATTAAGATACAAGAGATACAACCAATAGTAAATAACTACTTTTAGACTATCATCCAAACTAGGAGACAACCTTCTACATAAAACAAAAATGCTTCTTAGTAACGTAGAAAAATAGAAGAAAAATCACGTAGAAGAAATTAGGATTTTCGGCCCTTCTTCCTATAATTTCGGCATGATGAAACCCTAGGTTAAGAAATTTTAATTTTTCAAACCCTAATTGTTCATCTATCTTTCAAAACTAAAATTTCTGATTTGTATACTTGTAAATATTATTCTTAGGTTATTTTTGTTTCTCTTAGGTTTTAGACTTAATTTTTATGTGTTTTTGTAACTTTTATTTTATCAAAAAAGAAAGCCCTAATTTTTTTTTGTGTAAAACCCTAAAAAATGCAGACATGCTGCTCCCACAATCCGAGCCCTCTCCTTTATCAAACATAGGTATGCAATATGTATTGAAGACCTCGTATTCCCTAGTTTCCTTCTCTGCACACTCAAAGCAAAAAACAAGTTAGTATTTCAAACTATTTACATGGTGGTGTATTTTGTAAAATATATCTTATTGATTTGATTAGTTTTCTTCCCTATTCGCATTAGTTTTCTGGGTAAATGTAAGTCTAATTTTTTAATGAGATCTAAAACCTTACATCTCTAAATGAACAGTGATATAATTCTGGCATTATTTTACTGAGTATTGTTTTGGATTTTGTTAGTACTAATTATTGCTATTGAGAGCTGGGTGATGGTAAGGGACATGATGATTTTATATTTCAAAGATTACATATAGGATCAAGTTAATGCTAATAACATTATGGTTATCTTGGCACTAAATTTTCATTAAGTTAGTATTTTATATCTATGCTATCACATACACAGATCTGAAAATCATATGTTAAATGGAACTTTAAATGATTAACACTGGTTATTGGTTGCACTATTTTACACGTTCTGATTAATGTGATGATAAAATTTCAGTTGTTGCATGGCACATATGTGGACCATAAATTCATGTGTCTATATATTCAAAGGTAGCAGATAAAGTGATTTTATTACATGAGGAGTGCCTCCAAGGAAATTATGATATGGTTTCTAAATTGCAAATTGCATGCTCAACTGTGCAACCTACTTCTCAGTGCCAAAAGGTAATTTATGATGATTGTTTTGCTACATGAGATCATTCCTAGTAATAGAATAGAAATAAGTTGTCAATTTTTTGTTAAATAACATGTCTCTTTCCCATCATGTGCTTAGGGGACTATTTTTATCTTATGGGCATATTTGATACTAACTTGACCAATTTTGGCCATGCTTGAGGTGGTTGCATAAGAAGGATCAAATTTTCATATTCACCTCTTCCAATAATGAGCAACATCAAAACAACTTACCACCAGTTGGCACTACAAAGATCCTACACATATTTTCCAGGTGAACAGCTACTCTTTTTCCCTAGGGGTTGAGTTATTTTTTTATTATTTATTTATTTTTCAATAAAGACGAATTCAATGCAGCTTATGTTTTTTGTAGTATGATGAATTATCACTAGTAGCTATTCACATGTAGTAGAGCAAGTGATGATATTTCACGAGGAGTGTCTCCAAGGTAATTATGATATGGTTTCTAAACTACAAATTGCATGCTCAACTGTGCAACCTTCTTCTGATCAATGCCAAAAGGTGATCTATGATGAATTTTTTGTTATATGAGATCATGCATAGTAAAAGAATAGAAATAGCTTGTCAATTTTTTCTTGATTAACATGTCTCTTTCCTATCATGTTCTTAAGGGACTTTTTTTGTCTTTCAGGCATATTTGGTACTAACTTTGACCGATTTTGGCCATGCTTGAGGTGGTTCCATAAGAAGGATTAGTTTTTCATTTTCATCTCTTCTAGAAATTGCGGGCTTGATCTTCTCTGGCTTCATTTACACCTGATGGCTTCCTCAATCTTCAAAGATTGGGCTCCCTTCATCTTCAGAACATGAGCTTCCTTTACTTCTGACTTGTGGGCTTCTTTAAGCTTATACGGGTATCTACAGGCCTCTACAGGATTCTTCCAAGCCTTTTGGGAATCCTTCCAATCCCTTGTGGGCTCTTTAATCCCTAGTGGGATTAACCTAATTTTGGATCACAATAAGTTGATTCGAGCCCAGTGGTACCTACGTCTTTTATCGATGGTATTTTTTATAGATGTACCCCCCTACCTTATCATAGAAATCAGCTCTCAGTGGTGCCTAGAATATCATTTAATTAATGTTTATACGATCCCTCTAGTGCTTACAACGTATATTATCGATGGTATTTTTAGAGATGTACCCTTAGTACCTTGTTATAGAATCCGCTCTAACAGGTGCCACTTTAGCCTCTAATTATGTATTTTAGCCAATTATTATGAATTTGTGCATCCTAATGGGAAAAAAGTTTTTGAGGAAATAATTAGGGTGCTTAGGGCCACTTTGGGTACTTTTGTGCACTTTTTAAATCATTATGCCTTATTTTTTAGAGTCAGTTAACACTTTTTGACCTCCCCCCTGAACTTCCCATTTATTTTTTTCCCTTTTACTTCAATATGTTTTTTCCCATATCTTACTTTCCCGATATATTTCTTTTCTATAAATCACCTTTCCTGTGTTATATTTATCCATTTCTTTGTCTTTAAAATATAGTATGTAGCTTTTCACAAGCACTTATTGAAGATCAAAAACCGTGGAAAGGAAGGTGCCTTTCCATGGTTTTTTTAATTTTTTTGTAAACCTCCAGGTTTCGTCTCAATATCGACAAAATTTTGTTGTTGGTATTGCAAAACCGTGGAAACCTATGGTGGCTTTCCAGGAACACCGATAGAGACGACGTTTTGTGGAAAAATTACCATCCAACTTGCAGATTTCGTCAAAAGTGATTGATTTTCCACGGTTTTTCATGGAAGAAATTTATGTTCAAAATCCAAAATTCGTTGATAGAGAGACAAACCTTCGTCGAAAGTGTTCCATGGTTTTGTGTGGAAACAAGATTTTGCCTAGCAGTTTTTGGCAATATTTTCTTCCTTATAGGGATGAAAACTTTGTCAAGCAACCAACGAATGCGTGGAAGAAATTTCAATTCAAATTCCAGCATTCATTGATAGAGAGACAAATGTTCATCGAAAGTGTCCACGGTTTTGCGTGGAAACAAAAAATTTCCTGGCAGTTTTTGGCCATATTTTCATCATTATAGGGAGGATAACTTTGTCGATAGAGCGACGAAATATAGAAAACGAATTAAAAAAAATCAATTTCAAGGCCACCATATAGAAGATACACGGCAGCCAGTTTTTGTCTTTATATCGACGGCTGAGAAAGTTCATTGTTATATCCATGAAATAAGTGCCACGAAACATCGCGACCATTATTGTCACAATTGAGGTGACAAAACGTGCAAATATCAATGAAAAACTGTCACAATTTTGATATTGTGTATTAGTGAAGTAACACTAGAAAAACCAAAATCAGTTCACAATCATGTCAATTTCAAGCCTTCCACCTCAAGATGTACACTTTATTAGGGTCCATCAGACCTCCAGATACTTCTCTAGCCGAATCCAGAGTTAGCAAGGCACGAATTGTAGGATTTAGGTGGAAACCCAATTGCTTTTGGTGTACAATGGATATCGAAAAAACTTGTTGCTATCCTGAATAAGGATCTGATACCATGTTTAATTTGTGAACCTATTCATCTACATGAAAATGATATCAATTGTGAAGGAGATTATGCAGTGGAATCTCAAGAACAATGTACACTGAACAAGATAAATTTGAGAGAAATATGATAAGAATTTATTAGTAAATTACAACGTTAATATTTATTAATTCCAGCAGTATACAAGAGTGTTACAATATGTAGGATTTGAACCATATTGGGAACATTTGAATCTACCAACTAATCATGACTGATTGGCTAACTAGGAGTGTCTAAATCACTGCATGGAAGCTACTAGTCTAACTCCTAGTGTGTAAATCAATACAATAATTGGTTAAAGTAGTTAAATCAGTTAAACTGATGATGTAGCTAGAAATATGTGCCACTTCCCCATGTAGGCATGCAAAATTTTTGCTAGAATAACTGAGAGTGATCTAACTGAATGTAACTGAAGGTTGACTCAGCATAACTACCTACCTTCCACAACCAACTGATGGAGGTTTCTGGTGGGACTCGGAGTGGGATCCTAGAATGTAGCGATTGGTCTCAGAGGCACTTTAACTAGTGCATGAACATGCAATAAGTGGAAGTTAACCTCTATATGTGTTCCCCACACTCTAGTGGTTGGTACCGATGGCATCAATGGCATCGGTGGACCCAATGGCACCAGTGGCACCAATATCATGGTGGCACCAAAATCTAGTAAATGAATCCTAAGTTAGGAAAGATAATATAATAGAATATATATGGACAATGGAGGATTATATGATCCTAGAACCCCCCCTTAATCCTGACTTGGACAACCTTGGGACCTGGAAACTAGGCCAAAAGTCGCCCATACTATCTAAAAGAATTAAAATTTTCTTAATAAACTGAGGGAAATGAGAAAACCTCATGCGAAAAAACCCCCTTAAAATAAGCAGTGAATGAGGAAAACAAGCTATACTTAAGAGAAAATTTTCCTCTTTGGTTAATAACTTGTAAAAATTTTGCAGCACTATGCAGCAACAAATGTAATATCTTGGTTATTTTGTGCAGCAAAATCTTGAGAATGTGCATGTGAACCTCTCGAAATTAAATGATTATCTCTAGAATAATTTTCCTCTTTAGAAGAAGGAGAATATGCTCAACTGAATGAGGAACATAGACAATTGCAAGATGAAAACTAGACCCATGTAGAGAAACTAAGATCAACTAATGGAGAAAAATTGCTTGATAATTCGAACCATGTGAGGAAAAACCAAGCAACTGATATAGTGCATCCTTGAACATCAACCGTGTGAGGTAAAATCATCTCCACTTTCTAGGAGCAAGTTTCCAGGCGAATGCAAAATGTCTCCATCTTTAATAGTTCTATGAGGAGATGAGCATGTGATCAAGTAGGAAGGTAGAGAAGCCCTAGGACTATGGAGAGAGAATGATTGAGCTCCATAATATTAAATAGTTTCAAAAATAACCAATGATTCAAAAAATATAATATAATCAAACTCATGAGAGAAAACTGACATCAAATCCCCAGCAGCAATTTTGAAAGAGACTTCTCATACTTGATTTTTTACGCCAAATTTGATGACAACAACTACAAGAATTACTGGAGTCTCTTGAAACTTAAAAATTAAACCAAATAAGGTGATATCATATCCAAATAAGTTCATATCAGATCCACAACTATGGGACAAAGCCAAGTTCCCCACCAATATGGTAGATACACACTTTTATCTTTCTTCAACAAAACTATGAGTATTGGTGCATGCAATCATGTAGGAATTTCCTGGAAGCTCTAGATCAAAGAGAGTGAATGGATCACTCCTAAAATATGATATTTCTTCCAAAATATCCAAAGTATTACTTTTCCACACAAAGGAAACAACAATAGAGAGAGAGAGAAATCGAATTCCTCTTCATTTTTTGAAGCAATTACTAGCAAACTTTGCACATAATTTAAAATAGAAGAATCACTCGAGAATTTTTGCATAGAATGGAAGGATATTTTTTCTTCAATAACAGGGATTTCGATGTCTTCTTCTGGATCAGCTATATGAGAAGATGATATAGCATAGTTCTCATAAACTTCCGGAGCAGCAGGAGATGGAGTCACTCCAAGGAGACTTTAATCAATTTGAATTAATTGTGTTGAAGATTCTGCTTCTTCTTCATCTTGAACCATTTTCTTTGGTGAGCCAGTGTGATTCATCTGATATACAAAAGAAAAAATTGATGCAAGAGAGGGAACAAAGAGTACATTCTTGAACCCATCATGCTGGATTTTATTAGAACCTCTCCCAAAAGCTGGGATTTCGGACCCATCTCCCATATGACTATTAGGTCCTCCTGAGAGATCCAAGAGTAGTGAAGGATTCTTTGGAGGAAACCATGTGGTTGGATGCTTCAAAATATATCAAGTAAGCCTTCAAAGTAGTGAGGCCTGCCTTCAAGGCATGGACTCTCTCATATTATTCAGTCTTCTGTCCAACATCAGACATCTCTGCACCTTGTGGAAGGGAAATATTGTTATGTCTAAGGAGTGTTTTCAACTAGTCAATGGTATTCTTCATGCACTGATTCTCTAAATGAAAGCCTCTCATATAGTATAGGAACTTAGTATTCTCTTTATAGGAACCTGAGGCTCCATCGGAATATCTCTGATTCTCCTTTGGCTTCAAATCAGCGGCTTTGGGATCCTTCCCTTTGTCCTTCCCACTTGCTTGCACATTGTTTGAGTCTTTCACTAAGAGTGCTTGGTTATTGGAGGTTTGAATCACTCCCATTTGAACCAATTTGTCTTGCTTTTGTATTAAGGACTCAATAATATCATCTAGAGAAGGCATCTTCCAATTAGGGATGGAAGCTCTTCCAGAGTGGAATGTAGAGACAAAGACAGAGTACTTTGAGCCAAGCTTGCTCAGTACTAATAGAACCAGTTGGTCATCTTTCCTCTCTATTTCGCATTATTTACATTCCAGTGCTAGTGACTTGAATTTTGTGAAAAACTGCTGAATAGTTTCGAAACTGTCTGGTTGTAGTGCAATGAGCTCATTCTCCAATATGTTCCCTTCAAGCTCATCTTGTTTTCGAAACAAATATTCAAGCTTATCCCAAACCTCCTTCAGAGTCCTTAGTCCCTCAAGGTGGAACAAAAGATCCCAGGAGATATGAGTGCACAAGAAGCTGAAGGCTTCATCCAACCAATTCAAACACTTTTTTTTCTCAGCAGGGTGATGGGGATGTCTCTCTTCCCATTGTCATCCTAAATAGGCCAAGATTGTGCAAGGAGAACTGCATATCTTCCCTCCAATCAAGATAGTTAAAGGGTGTAAGGATCTGGGGTACAAGAGCTGAAGAATCCATGAATCTGTATGTTGATTAGGCAATTCCTCAACAAGCTATGTAGGTGCCTACAAGTGACACCAAAAATAGAAAAATAAATTCGCAATCATGTTAGTTTCAATCCTTCCACCTCAACATGTACACTTTCTCAGGGTTTATCACACCTGCAGAGACTTCTCTAGAAGAATCGAGAGTTAGAAAGGAAAAAATTGCAGTATTTATGTGGAAAACCAGCTGGTTCTGGTGTACAAAAGATATCAGATAGACGTGTTTCTATTATACATAAGGCTCTAATACCATGTTTAATTTTTCAACTTATTTATCTATAGGAAAATGACAGAAATTGTTAAGTGGATTATGCAATGGAATCTCAAGAACAATGTACACTCAACAAGACAAATTTGATAAGAATTTATAAGTAAATTACAACATTAAGATTTATTAATTCCAGTAATATACAACAGTGTTACAATATGTAGTATTTGAACCATATGGGGCATATTTGAATCTACCAAATAATCACGACTGATTGGCTAACTTAGTGAGTGTCTAAATCACTACATGGAATCCACTAGTCTAACTCTGGATGTCTAAATCAGTATGACAATTAGTTAAACTAGTTAAACCAATTAAACTGAAGAGGTAGGTGGAAAAATGTGCCACTTCCCCATGTAGCCATGCAAAACTAGCACTATACTAACTGAGATTTATCTAAATGAATGTAATTAGACGTTGCCTCAGCATAATTGCCTACCTACCACAACCAACTGATCGAGGTTATTGGTGGCACTCAGAGTGGGCTCCTAGAATGTAGGGATTGGTCTCAGAGGCACATTAACTACTACATTAACATGCAGTAAGAGACAGTTAACCTCTATATTTGTTCCCCACACTCTAGTGGTTGCTACTAGTGTCACTGGTGGCACCGATGGACCTAATGGCACTAGTGGCACCAATATCATGGTGACACCAAAATCTAGTAAATTAACCCTAAGTTACCAAACCAGATCTAATAGACTATATATGGAAAAGCATGTGAGTAAAACCCAAGCAACTAATATATAGACTAATAGACTATATATGGACAAGATTGAGAATTCGAAGCATGTGAGTAAAACCCAAGCAACTGATATATTTCAGCCTTGAACATCAACCGTGTGAGGTAAAATCAGCTCCAAGTGTTAGGAGAAAGTGTTGGAGTAGGGTCCCGCAGCTACAGAAGAAGCTGCTATTTTGACGGATAGACAGTTTTGGTGGAGATATAAGAGGTAGAGCTATGAAACTATAGCAGGTTTCTAGCTACAGAGCAGAGCCGGAACCCATGATGTAGAAGGCAGAGAAGTCAAGGAAGATGAAGGTACCTGAGCGGCCGAGAAAAGAGAGCTCAACCACTGCATTGAAGGCAGCGGCGTAAGACAGGAGGGCTCAGCTACCCTCATAAAGGAAACGGAGCAACGAGGCCGAGGCATTGAAGATGAAGGACAGAAAAGGGAAGCAGTGACGGTACCCATGGTCGGCGCTAGGAAGCATGGAAGACTGCAGGAAGCGGTGCATAGTACCCATGATCAGCGCCGGGAAGCATGGAAGACCGCAGAGAGCTGTGGTGTGACGGATAGTGGCTACCTCAAAGTACAGATACGCCGACTGTCACTAGTTAGGGTTTGGGTTACTGTTGGGATAGGCCCACAGTGTTGTAATGGTGAGACCTTCGGGCCGCCTATAAAGGGATATATTTTGTACTGTAAAAGGGTTGGTTAGTGGGTCGGTTGGTTGGTTCGTCTTTTGTTAGTTGTTTTTGTAGATTATTAGACAGTTGTAGAGGCCAAGCTCTGGTTCTGTTATTGGCTATAGTATGTTACCGTAACCAGTAGCTGGCTCATTGAGCATTCATGTAACGATCCGCAGGGATCGACAGAGAGGGAAGAGTATATTGTAAGAGGTGCAATATAGATATAGAAAAGAGATCTAAGAAAGAAGATCTTAAGCTGCATATGCGATGTAGTAGAACTGTGTTTACCTTCCCCTGAGCTATAATAGAAACACAGTTCTGTGGACGTAACTTCCATCCTGGAGGTGAACCATGTTAAAATCCTGCGTTATATGATTGCCTTTTGTGTTGTGTTTATTTGATGCATCTGTCAGTTATTTTATGAACCTTGTTTACAGTTTAATGTATGTATGCATTGCTCAGTTCGCAATAATATAAAAGGATAGACATAAGTGGAAACCATTGATATGTTGTATGCGGGTTCAGTTATGCTTTGCTTGAAACAGTCACTAGTCGCAGTGTTGAACAGCTTGTTATGTTGAGTCTTGCAAGTCGACATGAACAACACTAAGTGTGCTGAGCCGCGGGGTTAGGGTGTCGCAGGGAGGTGATACCGCACCGGCAGAGGAGCTGCAGTGCGCGATACCGTAGTTTAAGGGCTTAGTGTTGGGAGAAAGTTATGTGTCACCTGGTGCGTGGTGATGCGGTAAGGCTGGGGTCACCGCGAGTCAGTGGAAGTTGAGCGACGTAGAAAGGGACCATGCGCGGGGTAGAGAGAAGTATTGTAGCGAGAAGGGGTGCGAGACACTGGGATCATGCGACGTGAGCAGAGGGTCATGCGACATGCAGAAAAAGAGGTCCTGCAACTAGCAGAGTTGTGAGTCGCAAGTAGGATGCCACAGAACCTAGTCCAAGACGCTTGAGTCCTTGGCCAACCCTTTAGAATCACTTCGAGTGAGACTTCAAGCCGCTTCGTGGTCTGTCGCCGAAAGGGCTAGTGAGCTAGGGGTGTTGTTGGTTAAATACAATAAACCCGGGTCTGCCCATGATAGCCAAAAAATGGTTCTGTTGCCGGCTTTGAACAAATGGGAGCTAATGTTCTGGTGGCATCCTATGAGAGACGAACTCAATGAGTGGGTTTGGTCTAACCAGAAAGAGTTTGCTGAACGAGAGAACATGAGTCCTAAACTGAGTACAGAGGCCTGGTTACAGAAACATATCATTACAGACCTGCATGCGATATTTTTTACGACCTTTGGGAACGAGCTTTACGACTGGTTATCAAAGTTAACTGATACAAGCATATTCAAAAAGAAGAGAGACATTTTCTGGACACCAGAGCTGATTCAAACCGTGAGGAACCTCGATAATCCTATCACGAGGGCAGTAGACTTCTGGCTTGCGAGCGTGCTAGAAGGCTTCGTCACAGATTTTGCAGTCGACCAGACAAAAAGCTTCAGCGAGGCTGAGCGCTATTTCTTCAAAGGATATCGTGGTAAGTACCTAAGATCTTTAAACTTGTCCATTAAGACGCTATTACACAAAAAAAGGAACAATGGATCTAGTTTCAGATGAATAAGTAGAAATAGTAATGTCACAAGAGTTTGAAAGTGATTTTGATGACATTGGACGAACACGTAGTGGAAAGAAGTATAAAGTAGATTTCAGCTCTCCAATATTTGAAGACAGTTCAGCTAGTACTAGACAGCAGAGCCATAGTACCACAGAAGGAATAGAGGGGGGTATCCCTTACCACCCTTACACCCCACAAAAACAGACCAGCACTCAGAACAATCCCGTAGGAACTCCATCCAGTAATTCACATATAGTACCTACCACCGCTACATCACCTCCACCTACACCGCCGAGTGGTAGTAACACAGTAAATCAACACCCACCACGTAGAAATAGAATGGGGGATGACATGAAGCTACCTATATTTAAGGGAATAGGGGCAGAAGACCCAGAGCAACATTGGTTTCTCTGTGAAAGCCATGTGGACCATTAAAACAATCAACTATGATAACCTTAAACTTGTACAATTGGTCACCACACTAAGAGATCGAGCCTTAACATGGTATATTAAGTATACCACAGTACCCAGAACACTTGCCCAGGTCAAGACTGCCATGATTAAAGAGTTTAAGAAACCTAAGTCTAAGTCACAGTGCATTACAGAGCTCAAAGACATCAAGCAGTTACCTACAGAGTCGGTGTGGGACTTTGATCAGAAATTCAAAGCCCTTATCGACCAAATCAATTTTGAGTTCGCGCCGAAGTAGCATAAGGAATGGTTTATTGCAGCGCTGCTCCCTCACATTAGACTACCGTTAATGCAGCAGAAAATCCAGATGTAGGATGACGCGTTGGAGATGGCGATGAAACTAGAGGCTTCACCTCTAGCTGAGAGCAGTACAGCCATGGAAACTTTACAAAACCAGTTGGCTAATCTCACATTACAGTTGCATGAACTTAAGAAAGGGAAAGAGGTTGTGCAAGACATATGGTGCGTAAAATGTAAAGCACAAGGACATAGTAAAGATAATTGTCCAGTATTTGTAGAATATATAGCAACAGGGTCTCCAAACCCCTTACCATAGACCCATGGGCCGTGGTGTGAGATATGCAAAACGCGAGGACACCTACCTCACCAACGGCCCTCTACTTCAAAAGTACGTGCAGACACCTAAGAACGTATATTGCATCTTCTGCAAGTCTATAGGTCATGATGTACATGATTCCAGAGCCTATGATCTCATGGTCGGAGCAAAGTAAGACTTGTACAAAGTCCAATCAGAAACACAGGGTCCAGCAGTAGGACCACAGCAGGATCTGGCTTATGGAGGCTATGGAGGAGGATTCATAGGACGAGGCCATGGAGGAGGATTTGTGCGAGGAGAAGGCTCTGGCAGAGGAGAGGGTTTTGGCTGTGGTCGTGGACCAGTTACTTGTTACAACTGCGGAGTTGTAGGACACTATGCTATGGACTGTCAGAACCCCACTACCACTTGTAACTACTACAAATCTTATGATCATACTATAGAGGAGTTCCCTACCTTGATAGCTAAGATCAGAGAACCTAAGCCAGCAGTACACCAGAACATCCAGTTTATTGCTGATGAGCAGGAAGAGCCAGAAGCAAGAGTCAATATTGTGACTCGCAGCGGTGTTTCTACCAGTGGGACATCACAGGAAATGGAAAAGACCACAGGTCAGGAGTGGGTGCGCAGAGCTCCTAATAAAGCAACACCGCTCGACCTGTAGAAGAACAAATAGACATTTCAGGAAGCTAAGGATTTCTTTGATGACCCTACACAATCAGGATCACAGGTACCGCCTTCTAGGGACGTACCGCAGCAAGAACCTTGTGGCGATATCCTTGTACAGACATCGCAGGCTACCACATCAGGAAGATGCGATGAGGACGAGATGACAGGAAGTGTACATTACTTCCTGCGGAGTTATCTAAAACTTGTAAGAAATGAGCAAGCTATCACAGAACTTCAGCGTATCATAGATCAGTGTCAGCCATCTTCTTCCGTGAGCAGTACACAGTATGCTATTCATAATATTACGGGACATACAAGAACAGGAAGAGAGATGCGACTCACAGCGTAGGTTGGAGAATTTGAAATGGATGAGGTGATCCTAGATCTAGGATCAAACGTGAATGTTCTGACTAAGCAGACATGGGAACAGATGGGTAGCCCTAAGTTAGTCAGATCGCCTATCCATCTGAGATTAGCTAATCAGCAGCGTGTGTCACCTCTGGGTCGGTTACCGCAGGTGCCAGTTGACATTGACGGAGTTCGCAGCTTCGCGGACTTTGAAGTTATAGAAATCATTGGCGATAGTAGACCCTATACAGCATTGCTAGGTATTTATTGGGAGATCGGTACATGGCTGTTATCGACCTAAAGAGAAGACAAATGACCTTTGAGGACGTGCATATCCAGGTCATCGCACCGTTGGATCCTTTTCAGGGTCCTAGATATATTGAACCTACCCGGGCAGAGGAAGAGGCACATAATATGGAGAGCCTCTATCAGATGACCACAAACCAGAGTAACTACATCAATCCAACCGCAGAAGGGAATATCAGTTGGCAATGCGACAGCTCATGCACATCGGATTCAGATGTTGGTTTAGAAAACTGGCAGAACAGACTTCACAAAGTCTCAGCGCGCAGGTGCGCATACTTGACTAAGTCACTGCGATGGATTGGCGTAGAGATCAATGAGATTCCATCCTTTCATGGTCTAACAGATATCTAAGACTTTCTCGAGCAGTTTGAACAACAGATCCCTCATGAGCAAAGGATCGCAGAAATGGACCTTGCAGTACGAGCCACACCTGCGAGATGGTGGTATGCACATAAACAGCACATCGCATCATGGGATGATATTAAGAGATTCATGGAGATCAGATTTTCTGTCGACAGAGAGTATGTCCAACAGAAATACACAGGAGAAAGTGACCCTAGATCACACATTCAGACATGTGAACAGAATTGGTTGGACATTCCCGAGGATGAATGTTTTCACCGATTCGTTCATGCGTTGGATACAGTTCCAAGGAACTGGTATACAGAGACTGAACTGTGCAAGGGAACAACAACATGGCCGCTTATGATAAATAGATTCCTACTCACCTTCACTTTTGACTCTGAGTATCCAAATGTTGATCAGGCCCTACAAGTAATAAAGAGTAAGATATTTGAAGATTGTACCATATCAGTACCAGCTCAACCTGAGTGGGCTATCCAGCTAAAAGAGGCGTTAGAGTGTTATAATTTTGCATCTGAACCAGAAGAGGATGAGGATCCTCGCAACACCAACATTCCGGAGTCAGAAGGCACTCGCGATGTTAAGGGACCACAGTTAGAAATTCCAGCAATCACAGAGCCCATTAAGATTAAAAAGATCAATATTGGCACAGACATAGAACCTAAGTTTGCTTCTATTGGAGACTATTGGAACGATGAAACAGTCGGACAAATTACAGATTTGCTACATGACTATCAGGACCTATTTCCCACCAAGTTCACAGAGATGAAGGGAATAGTTGGAGACCTGGGAGTCATGAGGATACCGTTGAAGGAGGATGCTAGACCAGTCAAGCAGCGCCCATATAGACTAAATCCGCGGTATAAAGAAAAAATAAAGGATGAGATCGATAAGATGCTAGCAGCAGGCATCATTGAGCTTGTAGAAGAAAATGAATGGGTTATCCCCATGGTCGTACAAGAGAAGAAAACCAAAGGAGACATCAAGATCTATGTCGATCTGCGCAAGCTCAACGATGCATCGCTTCACGATCCATTCCCGACACCGTTCATCGATGAGGTATTAGACAACGTGGGAGGACAGGAGGTCTACTCCTTCACCGATGGATTTTTAGGCTACCATCAGATCAGAATACACCCAGAAGATCGATCCAAAACCACCTTTACAATAGAATGGGGCTCGTTCCAGTATACAGTAATGCCCTTTGGTCTTAAGAATGCACCAGCTTTATTTTCTAGAGTAGTAGTTGCTGTATTAAAAGAATACATCCATAAATTCCTAGAAGTATATTTTTATGATTGGACTGTATTTGGACTAATTGAAAAGCACATAGGAGATTTAAGACTGATGTTAGAGAAATGTAGGCAGTACCAGATTTCTTTAAACTTGAAGAAATGTATATTTTGTGCACCATTTGGTATTTTGTTGGGTCACATTGTTTGTAGACAAGGCTTGATGGTAGATCCCGCAAAGATTGCCATCATTGTAAATATTCTAGCACCCAACTCAGTCAAGCAACTGAGGATAGTACTTGGTCATACCGGGTATTATAGAAATTTCATCAAGGGCTACGCAAAGATTACGGCACCAATGGAGAAATTGCTAAAGAAAGATGTAAAATTCCTATGGAATGAGGAATGTCAGCAGAGTCTAGACACACTTAAAGAAAAGATGGTTACAACACCCATCCTAGTATTTCTAGATTGGACTAAGCCATTTCATGTACATGTGGATGCATCTAGCATCGCACTAGGGGTTGTCTTAACGCAACCAGGAGAAGGGGATATTGATCACCCTATTGCATACTTCAGTAGAAAGCTATCGACAGTAGAAAAGAACTACACCACGACAGAAAGAGAAGGCTTAGCTATGGTGTATTCGTTGCAAAAGTTTAGGCACTACCTATTGGGTGCCTCGTTCAAGATGTTTACTGACCATTCCGCATTGAAGTATCTGGTCAATAAGCCAGTGTTAGGGGGGAGAATCTGCAGATGGTACTCCTCTTTCAGGAGTATGATTTTGAAATCATTGTTAAACCAGGAAGATTGAACGCTGGACCTGATCATCTGTTGTGGATAGACTCAGGAGAAGAGCCAAGTAACCTAGAGGACAATTTGCCGAACACGCCGTTGTTTTCTATCCAGATCGCGGATGACTACTATGCTGATATCATTCACTTTCTCACTACAGGATTAGCGCCTGATGAGTTTACTAAGCAACAAAAGAAGCAGTTGGTTGTTAAAGCAGCAGACTTCACCCTGATCGCAGGACACCTATACAAGTTAGGACCGGATGAAGTTTTGTCCAGATGTGTGATGCCGCATGAAAAAGACGCTATTATCAGAGAGGGACATTCAGGGACCGCAGGAGGTCATTTCGCAGGAAAGCCGACTACGCAGAAAATCCTAGATGCAGGATTATGGTGGCCTATTCTGCATAAGGACACCAAGGAATTTTGCAGATGCTGCAATATTTGCCAGAGGGCAGGAAGACCCTCACGACGCGATGAAATGCCACTGCGACCGCAGGTTACGCTGCGCATTTGACAAGTGGGCTATAGACTTTGTGGTTCCTATCAACCCACCAGGAAAACGCACTCGCGCGAGATATATTATCACTGGAACAGAGTACCTCACCAGATGGGCAGAGGCCAAAGCAGTAAGAAATTGTGATGCTGCTATAGCCACACAATTCCTTTTTGAGAACATCATCAGTAGATTTGGCTGCCCCGTAATTTTGATGAGCGATCAAGGCACACATTTCTTAAACCGCACCATTGAGGCCTTAACAGAAGAATTCCGGATTCAGCACCATAAAATAACTCCCTACCACCCACAAGATAACGGTATGGTGGAGGCCTTTAATAATATTTTAGAAAATGCTCTTACTAAGATCTGCAACAGTCAAAGGAATGATTGGGACCTCAGAGTTAACGCTGTATTATGGGCGTATAGGACGACATGCAAGAAAATTACAGGACACACACCTTTCAGCTTGGTGTATGGACAGGAGGCTGTTATGCCTATGGAGTATATTCTTCCCAGTTTAAGAATCGCTCAGATCACCGAGATGACTGATACAGACACAGTGGAGGAAAGGCTAGCACAACTGCTTGCCTTAGACGAAGACAGATTCGTCGCCGGATTCCAGTAGAAAGTGCAGAAGGCACGAGAAAAAGGTTGGCATGACAGATATATTAAGAGTAAGACTTTCCAGACTGGAGACCTAGTACTCCTCTATGACAGTAAATTCATTAAGTTTCTAGGGAAGTTCAAGACACATTAGCTGGGGCCATATCAGATACAGCAAGTTACAGAGGGAGGTGCCATTCAGCTCAGCCAGCTGAACGGGGAGCTTCTTCCCACATGGATTAATGGTAGTAGGCTTAAGCTCTATAGCGATATCCACCCCACATCTCAGCCCTAGCTTAGCCAGCTTATGGTGGTGCAGATGTCCAGTGTAGTTGAAAGGAGGCATCGCACCGGGAACTAGTCTACACCGGCAAGTATTATAAGTATCAGGAATCGAATAAGGTCGGTTCATTTTGTGCAAGTCAATAAATGTCTTGTGGGGAAAAAATAAAAATAAAAAAACCATTTGTTTGTTTGCGCAGGTGATGCGGTGTTTCAGCGCAGCAATACGATGTTTCCCCGTGCCACATATCCAGTTTTTGCAACTGACAGAGGGCCAGTCAAGTCGCCTTCTAACAGGCAGTTAATGAGGAAATGACCAGTATACCTTACCGTATATTTGGCAGCAGCATAATTAAGTTTCCAGATTTGGCAAATCTTCGACGAGATCGGCGCCTGTACACACACGTTTTGGGGGAAATGTGATCGGATTTCAACATTTATGGAGGATCGGATGACGGGTGTGGTCTTGTCCATGTAATTATTATGACCGATGGGTTCATCCAAGGTGACCATTGCATCCGGGATTGTTGCCTCCGGCCGAAAAGCATAAATTGTTCATTCGAGAGGGTTACATTTGCAGAAACCTGAGAGCTACAGAGTAAGCTGTTAAGAGTCCCCTGTGCAGAGTTCACCCTTTTACAGAGTGTTGTGACTCCCAGAGTTCGAAGCCATTGCACACCCAGGATATTCCACTAAGTGGGTTCTATCCGAGGAGGAACCTATAGGCGATATTTTGAGAAGGTTTGAGCGTCACGGCATTGCAGGTGTTATGACGACACCGCTTAAGGGTGCCCATCCAGGCTCATCATAGACCAGACAGCTGCCATAGATGAGGAGCCACTCTCAGATACTAGACAAATGCAGTTCGGAGTTGGAGGAAGAAGTTCATAATGCAACAGACTACATTATGCCATGAACCGAAGACGCACCCGAAGTAAAACTTCCCAAGAGTGGTAAGTTTCTTGTTCCCATACCACAGATTGATTCTCGGGTAAATGAAGATGGAGACCTATTAGGATATGCAACTGTTGCTAAATTCATCGATTACAACCTGGCCGACGGTAAGACATATCCCCAGTTTCGGTCGGACCAGTACCTTACAGTTCAGAAGAACCTGAGGACATGTGCAGACGAATACTTTCCCATGGACCATGTTCAGATTCTTGAGTGCTCAGGCTTGCTCAATCTGTTGAGACTTCCACATTTCGGACGCGACGTAGAGGTTAATGCCGTGGTGCGCATACTACTTTCTTTCTTACATGGAGGTTACCTGTGGCTAGGTAACAAGGTCGATCTGAACATCGAACTCATACATCGCATTACCGGATTGTCCAAGACTAGTCAACACCCGATGATAGATACAACAGGAAATACCAAGGAACCCAAGCTATCACCCACCCTAGTTGCCAAGTACCAACTACAGAGAGGAGGTCGGGCTTACGACAGTGTAAGCATACCAGACAAAACACTCAGCTTTACAGCTAGTCTGCTTGCAGGCAGGATGTTAACCAAGGTTCGGCCCAAGGAAGTTACAGGGTCTGTAATTAAACTTGCTATACAGGTTGCAGAGGGGGAATATTTCAACTGGTCTTTATTTTTGTTAAATATGTTTCAGGAAGATTGTTTGGTGGCACAGGATGAGGCTACCCACCATTTTCATTTTTCATGGTTGATTATACTCTGTGCATTTGTGGGGTGGAAGGAGCCGCCCCATACCCAATTTAAACAGGTAGCAAGCGGTGAGCCCAGAGGGGTGCACTATACAAACCTGTGGGAGACTAACCACCCAGAAAAGAAAAAACTCAACGCGATAGTATTCTATGAATACTATATGCTACTGAAGAAATTCATCCTAGAAGTACCGCGGATCAGCAAGGAGGTGGTAGACACATACGATGATCGGCTTAATTTTATGGTGGACTGCCATAGAATCCACCTGAGACCAAAGAGGACTAAAAGGAATGATTGGGCTCCTGGCTGATTCAGGATGACAGTGCAAGTTATCGAAGGTATCATCAAAGACTTTGATGACCAATGGAAGCAAGAGTACGAAGATACCACACCTTTACAGTCAGATACTTCACAGACAGACCCAGTAGACAAGGGTAAAGACAGAGTAGAAACCCAGACACAGGATGATGAGGACACACCAGAGGAGGAACCCCTGAAGAAAAAACAAAAGGTTACACTGCCAAGTGGGGAGATTAAATTGACAACCGATGACTATGACCAAATCGCAGTTAGAATAAGGGACAAAATGAGTGACACATTTCAGGTGATGTAGGCATCGCAGGGAAAGCTGCAGGGGGCCATAGACCAGCAGCTAGGCGAGTTGAAAACATTGAATGAGAAAACTGCCATAATCCACACTCAGTTGAGCAAGGAGCCAGCAAGAGAAAGTTCGAAACAGTCGATCTCCCGTGAGGAGATCCTAGCGAAGGGTCGTCTCAACACAGTTTTGATTCCACCAGGGAGCCTCAGATTCCCTGCGTCGATGACGGATCCACCAGTACAGTTTAGGCAACCTATTGAGGTTAAGCTCACAGATTTTCACATTGATCAGTTGCAGATGATCTAGCAGCAGCTAAGCGCAGAGCTCAGAGGTAGAGAGCTTGCGACTTATGAAGAAAATACGCAGCTGATGCAGAAGAATGCAGCACTTGCCACTAGCTTTTAGAAGAAGGCAGATGAAGTACGAATTTATGAAGAATGAGAGAAAGATCTTTCTCAAGTTCTACAAAGCATAGCATTGGAGGTACCCCAATGTCGCATTGAGTTTGCCTTACCTCTTTCGCAGAAGGTAAGAAGAGTTGTAGACAGAGCAAAGGCTCTAGAGGAAATAGTAGCCAGGATGGAAGAAGCAATGGCCAAGAGGGAGGAGGACCACAAAGCACAAATTGATGAGCTTGAGGCTCGTGTACGAGACACTTCCCAAGCAGACCAACAAGCGAGAGTAGAGGCCTTTTGAATCGCTTCTACATAGATGTAGTCTCACATCGATGATGCACTATCAGTACTAAACGATGCGACGGACACATGGGCGGACTTGGATCAGCCGCCTGAGAAAGTGGAAATCCAGCAAACTATTCAGCAGATTGAGAATACCACGGCAACAATGAAAGAAGAAATTAAGAGCTTAGCAGCTCTTCAGAAGATGAGGAAGACAAAGGACATGAACCGCTTGCAGTAGAAAGTACAACAATTAAGAACAAAGGAGATACACATCAATGACCTGCTTCAACCCTACCAAGAGAAAATCACTGAGTTAGTCGATACGGTTGAGTAGAAAGTGAGGAGTTCACTGCCATCAGAGAGGAAACTGACGCAACAAAAGACGCCAGTATCAGTCAAGCTTTGCTTGACTCGGCACAAGAGCATGTCGGTGTAATGCAGACGGAAGTCACAGGACTTCGCGACAGGTTGCAATGGACTTCGCAGGAAGCCAAGGAGAAGCTACAGCAGGAGAAGCCCGCTGGTAGTGGCTCGGGGACGAGCCCTAAGTAAGTGTTAGGGGACTGTTGGAGTAGGGTCCTACAGCTACAGAAGAAGTTTCTATTTTGACGGATAGACAGTTTTGGTGGAGATATAAGAGGTAGAGCTACGACACTATAGCAGGTTTCTAGCTACAGAGAAGAGCCGGAACCCATGACGTAGAAGGCAGAGAAGTCAAGGAAGAAGACGGTACCTGAGCAGCTGAGAAAAGAGAACTCAACCACTGCATTGAAGGCAGCGGCGGAAGACAGGAGGGCTCAGCTACGCTCATAAAGGAAAAGGAGCAACGAGGCCGAGGCATTGAAGATGAAGGAAAGAAAAGGGAAGCAGCACCGGTACCCATGGTCAGCACTGGGAAGCATGGAAGACTGTAGGAAGCTGTGTTGAAAGGAAGCAGTGCATAGTACCCATGATCGGTGAGTCACAAGTAGCAGAGTTGCGAGTCGCAAGTAGGATGCCACAGAACCTGGTCCAAGATGCTTGAGTCCTTGGCCAACCCTTTAGAATCACTTCGGGTGAGACTTCAGGCCGCTTCGCGGTCTGTCGCCGAAAGGGCCAATGAGCTAGGGGTGTTGTTGGTTAAATACAGTAAACCTAGGTCTGCCCATGATAGTCAACAGAAAGTGTCTGTGCGAATGCAGAATGTCTCCATCTTTACTAGTTCTGTGAGGAGATGAGCATATGATCAAGAAGGAAGGTAGAGAAGCCCTGGGACTATGGGGAGAGACTACTTGAGCTCCATAATATGATATAGCTTCAAAAATAACCAATTGTTCACAAAACATAATATCATCAAACTCATGAAAGAAAACTGACATCAAATTCCCAGTAGCAATTTTGAAAGAGACTTTTGGTACTTGATTTTTTACACCAAAATTGATGAGAACAGCTACAAGCATTACTAGAGGCTCTTGAAACTTAAAAAATGAACTAAATAAGGTCATATCATATCCAAATAAGTTCTTATCATATCCAAGAGTGTGGGACAAATCCAAGTGCCCCACTAAGATGGTAGATACACACTTTTCTCCTTCTTCAACAAAACTCTGAGTGTTGGTACATGCAATCATGTAGGAATTTGTTGGAAGCTCTAGATCAAGGAGAGTCAATGGATCAATCCCCAAATCTGCTATTTCTTCCAAAAGATCCAAATTATTACTTTTCTTCACACCAACAAAAAAATTAGAGAGAGAAATCAAATTCCTCGACATTTTTTGAAGCAATGACTGGAAAACTTTGCACATAATTTAAAATAGAAGAATCACTCGAGAATTTTTGCATAGAATGGAAAAAGAGTTTTTCTTCAATAACAGATATTTGAATGTATTCTTTTGTATCAAATATATGAGAATATTAGATATCATATATCTTATAAATTTCTGGAGCAGCAAGAGAAGGAGTCGCTCTAAGGAGACTTTCTTCAATTCGAATTGATTGTGTTGAAGATTCTGCTTCTTCTTCATCTTGAACAATTTTCTTCGGTGATCTAGTGTGAGTCATCTAAAATACAAACAAAAAATTTGCTTCCAGAGAGGGCACAAAGAGGACAATCTTGAACTCATCATGCTGGATTTTATTATAACCTATCTTGGCAGCTGGGATTTGGGACCCATCTCCCATATGAGTGTTAGGTCCTCCTGAGATATCTAGAGTAGTGAAAGATTCTTTGGAGGCAACCACGTGGTTGGATGCTCCACAATCTATAAAGTAATCCTTCGATGGAGTGAGTCCTACCTTCAAGGCATGGCATCTCTCATATTATTCAATCTTTTCTGCAACATCATACATATCTACACCTTGTGGAAGGGAAATATTGTTCTATTCAAGGAGTGTTGTCAACTGGTCAATGGTCTTATTCATGCACTGATTCTTGGAATGAAAGCCTCTCATACAGTATGGTCACTTCGTCTTATATTTCTTGGAACATGAGGCTCCATCGAAATATCTATGATTCTTCTTTGGCTTTGAATCAGTGGCTTTGGGATCCTTCCCTTTGTTCTTCCCTCTTTCTTGGGCATTGTTTGAGTCTTTCACTAAGAGTGCTTGGTTCTTGCAGGTCTGAATCACTCCCATTTGAACCAATTTATCTTGCTCTTGTATTAAGGACTCGACAAAAGCATCTAGAGAAGGAACCTTCCAATTGGGGATGGAAGCTCTTTCGGAATGGAATGTAGAGACAAACAAAGAGTACCCTGAGCCAAGCTTGCTCAGTACTGATAGAACCAATTTATCATCTTTCATCTATATTCCGCATTGTTTACATTGTAATGCTAGTGACTTGAATTTTGTGAAAAACTGTCGAATAGTTTTGAAATTGTTGGGTTGCAATGCAATGTTCTCATTCTCCAATATGTGCCCTCGAAGATCATTTTGTTTTCCAAAAAAATATTCAAGCTTCTACCATGATTCCTTTGGAGTCCTTAGTCCCTCAAGGTGGAACAAAATATCCTGGAAGATATGAGTGCACAAGAAGCTGAAGGATTCATCCAACCGATTCAAAAACTTGTTCTTCTCAGTAGGGTGATGGGGCTCTATCTCTCTTCCCATTGTCATCCTAAACAGGCCAATATTTCTCAAAGAGACCTGCATATCTTCCCTCCAATCAACATAGTTGAAGGGTGTAAGGATTTAGGGTAAAAGAGATGAAGAATCCATCTATATGTATATTGATCAGTCAGGTCCTCAACAAACTATGTAGGTACCTGCAAGTAACACTGTAAAAACAAAAATCAATTCACAATCATGTCATTTTTAAGCCTTCCACTTTGACATGTACACTTTCTTAGGGTATGTAATACCTCTAGAGACTTATCTTGATGAATCCAGCGTTAGCAAGGCACATCTTGCAGGAATTATGCAGAAACCCAACTGCTTCTAGTGTACAGTGGAGATCGGACAGACTTTCTGCTAGCCGAAACAAGGCTATGATACCATGTTCGATTTGTGAACCTATTGATCTATAGGAAAATGAGAGAAATTGTGAAGTGGATTATGCACTGGAATCTCAAGAACAATGTACACTCAACAAGACAAATTTGAGACAAATATGATAAGAATTGATGAGTAAATTCCAACATTAATCTTCATTAATTCGAACAATATACAATTGTGTTACAATATGTAGGATTCAAATCATATGGAGCATATTCGAATCTACCAACTAATCATGATTGACTGGCTAACTAGGAGGGTCTAAATCACTACATGGGAGCCACTAGTCTAACTCATGATGTCTAAATTAGTCAGACAATCAGTTAAACTAGTTAAACTAGTTAAAATAATGTGGTAGATGGAAAAAGGTGCCACTTCCACATGCAGCCATGCAAAAATGGCGCTAGACTAACTAAGAGTGATCGAACTGAATGTAACTGGAGGTTGACTTAGCATAAATGCCTCCCTACCAAAACCAACTGATGGAGCTTGTTGGTGTCACTCGAAGTGGGATGCTAGAATGTAGGGATTGGTCTCGGAGGCACATTAACTACTGCATGAAAAATGCAGTAAGCCATTGAAATATTGTAACTTCAAAGGATATTCTAAATGTATTTTACTCATGTAACCCAAGGGAGATGTTATTATTCCTCCGGTGGGGTGTTACTATTGTATTTGGTAATCATAGAGTCATGAGGTAAATCCTCTATTGTGTGTTGGGTCTTTAGCACCCTAATAAATAATATAATATACTATTTTGAGTCCTCCTAGGTGAAGTCGGCTTAGAAATTTTAGTGGGGCCGACTTGTCTAGGGTAAAAGTCAATTGACTCATTGAGTATGAATAGCGGAGTTGTCGTTATTATTTGAACAAATACTCACTCACTTGATTATCACATAGGAGAGAGAGAGAGATAGAACAGAAGGAGGAGAACACCTGTTTTTAGGGTTGTATTTTATACATCTTATACAGAGGAAGTTTTGCTAGGTTTTCTTCCCCTTGAGGGTTTCCCGAGATAAATATTGTGTCTATATTGTGATTTTGTTTCTATCAATGATTCTGGATATGCTGTTATGATATTTGAATTGAACACTAATGTATCTAGTCTAGAATATGAAATATTAACATGGTATCAGAGCTAACCTGATTAGAGCAGCTTTCACAAGGTGAAATTCTCTCTCCTCCCTCTCTGAAAGAATTTAGGGTTTCTACAGAAGTTGGATCCTTGAAGATATTCTTGCGTAGAAATTTTCTCCTCTGTGGATTGCATCTATTGACCCCTAGATCAAATTTTTTGGGTGGTTGGATTTCCTGGAAATCCAAAGCCTAGTTTGGCAGTGAAAGAGAACCAAAACTTCTGCAGTGCTGCCACCTTGGAAGTAGGATTTGAAGACTGAAGATTTGGGATCTCCGAAAACAAATTGGATCAACCAACTCGCCTCCCTCAAGTGCATCTACTAGTATGGTCAACCTTCTATTTTGATAATTTTTAGTTTTTTAGTGACCTACTATACAAGATTGCCCTAAGCACTAAGCTTGAGGACAAGTTGGAAGGCCTAGAAAACTTCCTGGCTTCGAAGTATAGGATTGGTATCATTCTAAAAGAGAATGGCCTTGAGAAGTAAATCAAGGATGAGATTGCAAAACCTGAAGAAGATGAAGCTAAGAAGAAGCATGAATAAGACCTAATCAAGGAAATGAGTATCATTTTTTATTCTATTAAGGATCACTTGATCCCTCAAGTGTCATCTAAGAATACACCTAAGCAAATGTATGATTCAATTTCCAAAATGTATGAGGGAAAGAACATCATCAGAAAGATGAATCTGAGAGCTCAACTGAAGGGCACCAAAATGAGAGAAGGAGAATATATTCAGGATTACTTCTCAAAGGTCTCCTAGTTCAAAGAGAAACTAAGTTCTATTGAATACACCCTTGATGAGGATGAACTAGTTATGACCATTCTCAATGGTCTCACTAGACCTTGGGACTCATTCATCCAGACTCTATGTGCCATAAAATAAAGTATGAGGTTTGACATATTATGGGAAGATTGCATATAAGAAGAAGCTAGAGTAGCCAATATATAAGCTCTCCTCATAGAATATGATCAGGCTCTGGCTACCCATACTAAAGGAAGAAAACAATCAAACTTCAAGAAGAGTAATCATAAGCCTTCAAAGAAGAAATTCCAGAAGAAGAAGAAGGATTACTCAAAGTATCAATGCTACAACTGTCATAATACAGGAAATCTTGTTAGAGAATTCCCTCACCAAAGAACAACAACAACAACAAAAGACATCATGCTCATCTAGCTGAAGATGAGGATGAAGAAAGACCTCAAAATAAAACTAGAGGTGAAGATGTAGAAGAATATGTGTTATTCTATGCACTCTCTTGGCCTGTAAAACTTGGAGAAGACACATGGGTTATTGATAGTGATGACTCTAAGCACATGAAAAGGAAGAAGACAACTCTGTCAAGACTTGAAGAGAAGAAATATCCCTAGAAGGTATCATTGTTATATGACTATCAATATCTCATCAAAGGTATTGGTGAATCAAGCTACAAGCTTGACTCTAGGACTTCCATGAGGATGAAGGAAGTACTGTATGTACCAGGTTTGAAAAATAACCTACTTTTGATCTCTGATATAGATAAAAAATGATATAGAGTTGCTTTTATAGATGGAAAAGTACTTATGTGGTTCAAAGGAAAGACACTTGAATATTTTGTAGTCATTGGAGAATAAGGAGAACTGTACAAACTCAAAGGACATCCAGAAACAACCCTTTTCCATGAGACTACCAGATCAAGTGAAATATGGAATAGGAGACTTTCTCACATCAACTACAAATCATTGCCCTATGTGAGCAAGGTGGTAACAGGGTTACTAGATATGAATATTGAACATGAGGGAACTTGCAAGGGATGTGAAAAGGGAACGAACATCAAGAGTCCCTTTCTGAAAAGTGAAACAAAGACCAAAGGTATGTTGGAACTAATCCATTCTGATGTATGTGGTCCTATTCCCTCCATATCCTTGAGTGGATATAATTATTATGTTACATTTATTGATGATTATCCAAGAAAGGCTTGGGTATACTTCTTGAAGAATAAGAGTGAAGTGTTCAGGAAATTCAAGGAATTCAAAGCCTCGATAGAGAACCACTCATAAAAGAAAATCAATACATCGAGATCATATATGGTGGAGAATACACTTCAAAGGAATTTGAACCATTCTGTAAGGAGGAAGGAATGAAGAGGGAACTAACCACTCCCTATAATCCCCAACAAAATGGTGTTGCAGAAAGAAATAATATAACTATCATGGAATCAGTGAAGACCATGATTTATGAACAAGACCTCCATATGCACCTATGGGATGAAGCAGCAAGAACATATGTATATGTGCAAAATATATTATCTCATAGTGCTCTTAGATTCAAGACTGTTGAAGAGATGTATACCGGAAAGAAACCTAAAGTAAGCCATCTCAAGATATTTGGTTTCCCAGTATATGTGCATATTCCGAAAGAGATCAAGAGAACCAAATTTGATCCTTCTAGAAAGAAGGGATTATTTATAGGATACTATGAAGTCTCCAAAGCCTTCAGGATATACATTTTAGGATTCCATCATATTGATATTAGTAGGGATGTAACATTCAATGAAGAGACAATTCTTAAGAAGTCTAAAAGGTGTCAGCTTGAAGAAGTACATGAAGAGGATGTACCTCCCAGAAGGACAGAAGCTAAACCATATCCTGGAATAGTAGCATCAGAATATCATGACATTTTAGAGACTCAACAGCCCCCTACTATGGATAACTCTTGAAAGAGAAAACCTGCTTGGGTAAGAGAAATCATACAAGAAGTAGAAAGATAAGGAGCGCCAGAAGGCTCCACAAGAACCAACAAAAGATCAAAGCCATATTCCAGATATGTAGCTTTGATCTACGATCTTGTAGATCAAGAACCCACCAGGTATGAGGAAGCTGCAAAGAAGAAAGAATGGGTTGAAGCAATGACGAAATAATACCAGCCGATCATGAGGAATGATGCTTGGGATATTGTTCCCAAACCAGAAAATAAGAGTGTGGTATCTTCGAAATGGATCTACAAGATAAAACATGCTAGTAATGGAAGTATTGAAAAGTGCAAAGAAAGTTTTGTGGCTAGAGGATTCTCTCAGAAAGAGGAGATCAATTATGAAGAGACATTTTCTCCAGTAGTAAGGTACACTTCCACCAGAACTATCATGGCAATTTCCTCCATGATGAAGTGGGATTTACACTAGATGGATGTAAAGATATCCTTCCTTAATGGTGTGATTGAGGAAGAGATTTACATTGAACACCCACAAGGATTTGAAGTTGAAGACAGGGTGACTCATGTATGGAAGTTTAAAAAGGATTTGTATGGACTGAAGCAAGATCCTAGATCTTGGTATGGAAAAATAGATAAATTCTTGACAAGCATGGGATTTACCTAGAGCAAAGTTGATCCTAATATTTATATGAATATTTTGGATGATGAACCAGTCATACTATTGTTATATGTGGATGATCTATTTATGACTGGAAATGAGAAACAGATCAAGGATTGCAAGAATATGATAGATGAATAATTTGAGATGAAAGATATTGGATTGATGCATTATTTCCTAGGGCTGGAAGTGTGGAAAAGCCCAGAAGGAATCTTTCTGAATCAGGGAAGGTATGCAGTAGAAATCTTGAAAAGATTAAATTTGTTGGATTGTAAATCCATGGCCACACCCATGGACACAACCCTAAAGCCGTTGTCTGATAAGACATTCAAGCTAGTGGACACGACTCACTATAGATAAATTATCGGGTCATTAATGTATTTGACAAACAAAAGGCCAGATATATGCTTTGTTGTGAACACCTTGAGTCAATATCTAGTTAAACCTAGACGGGTTCAATTGATAGTTGCAAAGCATGTGATGAGGTACCTAAAAGGTATGATTGATTTGGGACTTTACTATGGGATATATCATGACTACAAATTGTATGGATATATAGATTCAGATTGGGCAGGAAGTGCCATAGACAAAAAGAGCACCTCAGGTGGATGTTATTGTTTGGGATCCACCATGATCTCATGGTTTAGTAAGAAACCATCCATTGTTGCTCTCAGTATGGCTGAAGCGGAGTACATTGAAGCTTGCTCCACTTGTTGTGAAGCGATATGGCTTCGGAAGCTAATGTCAGGATTATTTGACATGGAGTTGGATAATACAGTAATTCTCTATGACAACCAGAGTTGTATAAAGATGATAGAGAATCTGGTGTTCCATGAAAAATCGAAGCACATAGAAATATGATCTTTTATATAAGGGATATGGTACAAAAGGGAGATATAAAGCTCTAGTATGTGAGTACCGATGAGCAAGTTTCTGATGTACTGACCAAGCCACTATCTCGAGTAAAGTTTGAATATTTTCATGATAATCTTGGTGTAGTTCGAAAGGACTTTCCTCGCAAGGAAGAATAGTGATGGGACTACAGGTGATGAAGATATACTACCTTCTTTGAAAAGGAATACCAGGTGGAAGACATGAACCCTCCTCGAATAAAGGGGGAGCAGGTTGATAATATGGAACATCCCAAGATATGGGGAGTAATGATGAGACTGACATCGATTATGGATGGCAGTGATGATGATGGTCTAACATTTATTTGTAGATGACAGTATCCTCTCTTGAGGATGAAAAGTATAATACCCTGTTCATGAGAGTGGTCCTTACTAGCTTAGGATGGCCCTGAAGATGTTACTCTTGCATGGAGAGTACCCACATTCACTTGTGGATGATAGTATCATCTCTTAAGGATGACAGGTATAACACTCCGTTCATGAGAGTGGTCCTTACCAGCTAAGGATGGACCTACAAATTCTACTCTCGCATGGAGATTAACCACATTCACTTATGGATGATAGTATCCTCTCTTGAGGATGGCAGGTATAACAATCTGTGCATGAGAGTGGTCCTTACTAGCTAAGGATGGCCTTGAATATGTTACTCTCACATGGGAAATACCCACATTCATTTTTGTATACCATAGAATAACACTCGCTCAAGAGTGGTCCTTAACTTAGTAGTAAGGATTCTCTACGATGATTCCTCATGGATGACAAGACTGACATTTTGTATGCAGTCGATATCTGATTTGTAGACTATACTCTTGTATGGAGAGTATGCCTACATTCATATGTAGATGCTAGAGAATAAAACTCGCTTAGAAGTGGTCCTAACCTTAGTGGTATGGATGCTCTATGATGAGTCCTCACTGACATCGTAGTATAACACTCACTTGGGAGTGGTCCTAACCTGTGTTGTATGGATGTTCTATAATGGGCTGACATTTTGTATGCGGTCGAGATCTTCTCTGCAGACAATACTCTTGCTTGGAAGAGTATTCCTACACATAAGTGTGGATACTGTAGTATAGCGCTCACTTGGGAGTGGTCATAACTTATGTGGTATGGATGTTCTATGATGAGTCCTCACGGATTATAGGGTCGGCACTGGTTGTGATCAAGATCTACATTTAGTTGTAGACGATTCAATTGATCGATTTCATGGATCATGTTGATGGAGGATTGCATCATCCTTGGACTTAGGTCCTAAAGTGATCGGGATTGATCATCCTGCAAATAGATCATGTGTACTGCAAGTAGCATGGCGGAAAAGGATCAAGTAGATCGAAGTACAATAGAAAAGCATCAAGTAGATCGAAGTACAACCGCAAAGGATCAAAGGGATCAAAGTATAGCTGCACAAGATCGAAAGGATCAAAGTACTACTGAAAAAGGGTTGAAAGGATCAAATTAATGCTACAAAGGATCAAGAATATAGAAGTGTTACTGCAACAGATCGCGAAGATCGAAGTGCTGCTGCAAAGGATAGAGAAGATAGAACAGTTGTTTTTAGGGTTGTCTCTTATGCATCTTATACCGAGGAAGTTTTGTTGGGTTTTCTTCCCCAGGAGGGTTTCCTAGGATAAATATTGTGTCTATCTTGTGATTATGTTTCTATCAGTGATTCTGGATATGCTGCTATGATATTTGAACTGGACACTAATGAATCTAGTCTAGCATATGGAATCTTAACATAAGCAGCAGTTAACCTCTATATATGTTCCCCACACTCTAGTTGTTGGTACCGATGGCACTAATGGCACCAGTGGCTCTAATATCATGGTGGCACCAAACTCAAGTAAATGACTCCTAAGTTAGGAAAGATGATATAATAGACTATATATGGACAAGGGAGGATTATATAATCCTAACAAAGGAAACTGCCAATTAATGAGTGTACAAATAAATGCAATACAAAGAATCAAATAAATAGGGAGAAATTCAAGAAAAAATTATTAAGAATTACGAGAAATAAAATATAGAAATACAAGAGAAAATCATAAGCATAAGCAACCATTTAAGAGAGACACACAATGTTTACTTGGAAAACCAAAAACCAAGAAAAACCACCATAATAGTTATATTATCTCCCTTGACCTAAAGCATTCAAGTCAGGCCAAGTGAGCTAGCCACCACTCACCTCCATGCTACTTTACAACAGAGATTCCTCGAGCCTTACAAAGTCTTCTCTACATGCAATACCATGCGACAATACCATTAACCACCAAATACCACTGGCCACCAATACCATGGGATACAAGAAACGATGTTCCCAAACCATGTTCTAGACCTAAAAACCTTGGACTCATTCCCGAGTCAAGGTTAACCCTATCAAAAATCCACCCAAAGACCCCAACAAAAAGAGATAATCCTAGTGGATTCACCAATTTCATTACAGATAAAATATTCCTATGGCTTGGGGTGGACCACAACAGATAGGATGGCACAAAAAATAAACTCTAATCCCAAATATGCCATGTGAATGTAAAATGTTAACAATGAAAGTAACTCTCCATTCCTTAACTAAATGTTTGCAGAAATTCGTTGTTGAGATTTCGATCCAATGCTTGACACGTGCAACTTGTCCTCAACAACAAATGTATCCAAGCATACAATATATTTATAAAATTTTAGCACCTACTCTATCAAAATCAATTTTAAACATGTATGAAGCAAATATACCCATGGAAACAAATATAACATTTGCACATGAAATTGGATGAAAAAAGAGCATTTATAATAATTTAAAACAAAAGTATAAAGTGACAACCTCTGTCGGCAACTCGTCAAAACCAAGAAACCAAGTTCCTCCATCTAGGTCTCCACCACTTCAATCCTCCTTGTAAATGAAAGCTCACAAATACAATGGAGAGCATGGGATATGAACATAAAGAGTTCAATCAACAAGGATAAAGGGATGCAGACTCAAGCATATTACAATGGGGGGAATTTTTGCTATAGTTTCCTTACTCTCAAAGTCTCTCATCCTCCAATGCTTAACAATGGCTTAATATATAGCCCTCAAATGGGACATGGAGGGCCGAATCAGATCATTTTCCAACATATGGAAGGTAAAGTGTTGTAACCATGATTACTTGGCATGGAAAATATGAAATATTTTTAATTTTGAGCACAAAACTATAACATCCCCAAGAAAACGAAATTTTATTATTTATGATTTAAATTAAGTGTATTGTTTAAATTTAATAAAATTGGCTAGATATGGAATATGCCAATTGTCCCTTGTTGGATAGATGTAATAAACAATTTGGTTTTAATAAATTGAGAACGAGGGAGAACAACCAGGTTAAAATAGGAAATTGTGCATATAAGAGTGGAGGACAAGATATAGATAACCTCGAGGAAGTCGAAGCAAGTGTCAAGAGTGCATTAATGGCTCTAGACACCCCCTAAAAATACGGGATTTTGATAGCTGCAAAAATTCCAAAGAGAAATTCATTGTTGGTAAAAGACCCAGGAAAAATAATTATAAATGGGGCATATGTGGGAGGTCGGATGCTGCTTAGTATGATAGGAAGAAGAAGATTGTTGTGTGAGCCCCGTGGTGCTAGGAAATATATTCTTACTAAACCACTGAGTTTGAGACTGAGGTTGGTCGTTTCCAATCTTGTTATGCACGATTGGGCTCATGGGTGATTAGAGAAGAAAGGAAAGATATGCTCTCAATCTATGCTTGGGTGGAACATGGTTGTTCCTTTTTCATGCAGCTACAAAATTTCCATGTTCTTAATTAGATTAAATTATGTTGTAATTGCATAGTTATGTTAATCTAAGAATTGATTTTTGCATTGAATGAGTTGAAGTTATTAATTTGGAAGTCAATTATCTATTACCTAGCCTCATATATGATATGAAGCACAAATAATTGGTTGTTAGGATTAAGACGAAAAGATATTTATTGCAGTAAATATGAATGATAAACAATGTATCATCATATTTTTTTATAGCAAAGGGTTATGAACATTATCTGTACCTTGATACTAATGACCTTCAATATTATTTGTACTTTGATGTTTATGAATTTTAGTAATAACATTTTTCTTATGATGGAGGAATTTATGTTTGTAAATTGCTTTTACTATTGCTAGAAGGTTAGGGTTTTTCATGATTAATCCTAAATCTATACATTTTTTCTTTATCTCTAGAATTATTTATATCTTTACCTATTTAGCGTATTAGATCTGGTTAGGATAATTGTTCCTATTCTTATATTTTCATTTTATTTTCCAGCACATGGATTGTAGCTACGAATGTCCGTAGTTAGAGATCTAATCTCTTTAACTGAGATCGACATGATTATGTAGGATGGATCCACAGATCCAGTTAATGACTATTAACTATTAAAGCTAGTTTTAAGGAAATATGACCATACATATCCAACTAATATCTAGGGGATGGTTACTATGTAAACCCTAAATCAGATGAATAAATTATATATAAAAACCACACATTAACTTTGCTTGAGCCTACAACTTACAGGATTAAATATCAAAGCATAAAGTATATTGTTGCAAGCCTGAAATACTTAAAGAACCACGATTTTAGGAAGTACAGAGTAAACATCACCTTGGTCATGGAATATTAGTAGCTGGAAAGGACTAAGATCATGAATGTTAACCCATATAGGAAATATTAACCAGTTACAAGTAAAAATATATAGCTAAAATTTCAACGAAATATTTTCCAATAAGCATAACAGTTAAATACTAAGCATGTATAAGTCCAAAGTTATGTTTTATCTTAAACAGTTACATAGTAAAAATATGGTTGCTAATTATTGGGATAAACATATCAAAGGAGTACATCGATAAAATAAAACCTTATGAATTACAATTTATATATTTATCAAGCTACAGTTTATACTTTTGTGGTGTTACACACACAGTAAGTCCCGATAACATGTATACAACATATCCCCAACAAATTAGAATTAAAAACCAAATTCATGACCAAACCCTAAATTTCTGACAGAAGACGACACATTTATGTAAACAAACACTTGTTGTTTGGATAAGTGTTTCACAACAATTAAGAATACGCTTAAGAGTTTGAATTAAAGAGTTCCAGAAAAAATATCTCCAAAATGTAAATCTACAACAAAAACTTATAACCAGTTTTAAAATTTAACACCTCAAATTACTATGGATTCAATAAGATTATGAGACCTAGATTTCCTGTGAAAGCAAGGGACTTGTTGTGCCCCTACTCAATGGCCTTAAAAAACATATTTCATCAAACAAAATCCTATTTTGTTTTGATGAAATGTTTGAATTTCCTATAGCAAATATACAGAATTGATAGCTACTGAAATGGTGACATTCCGCGAGCTACTGAATCAATGAAATTCTATGTTTTTATAACCTTTGTGAATTATGGTTAACGGACAAGAAATCACTACATTGAAAATCATTACTTGGATGGATTATTTTCCAGATTATTGGGTAAGTTTTGGGTTTTACACCTCTTGCCATAAGTCTTCATGTGAATATTAATCAATGGACAGGTATTATTGGTTATTTGTAACTTGGACAAATTCCTAGAGCTTCGAAGGCTTAATAATTTATCTAAACATGCCTTTTCCTAAGTTCATTTTTACAAACTCCGAATCATATTTGCTCATACTATAATTGTTCAATGTCGATTTTTATAATATGATCCGTGTTTTGAAGGTTTGATGTTGGGTTTCATGGTTATGTCACGTCATATGCTCGCCACCTTCAAAGGATTATATGATCATACGGTAAGGTGTATGCGTTAACTTCTAAGGTTTAACCCTTGCGATCGTTTCGACCTGTGCTATCACCTCCAAACTCGATCCACCTGCCGCAAGAATGATTTGGCATCATTGCACTTGTACTTAACCCTGTCAATCGCATTCACTTGCCAGTACGAGCTCATCACAGTGGCTCCATCCGCGTTGAACACCTGTGATTCATTTACGGTGTGTTGGTATGATGATAACGCTGAATAAATAATGACAGCATGAGTTAATATAGGGCCTTCGCCGTCAGTTTTCATCACTCAATTTCCTTGTTGCATGATCATTCCCCTCCATGCCGAGTTTTCAGGGTTATTGGCTACGTTTTCTCATGATATATTTTGTTTCTCACAGAGTTGGGTTCCATTGCCTTTGTGTTCTCCTTGGTCTGCACCCGGAGTGCTTGCTCTCCCGTCCACTGTCACGTTTCGACTTGTGGTGTCTTTTCTGTGCGCAGTTTCGGGCATTTGCACAGGTAGCTATGGCTCCAGTGGTAAGGGTCGAGCCCTGTGAGACAAAACTCCTTGACTCAAACCCTGAGATTTTAGCCAAGGTCGAAGCTGTTGGATGGTTACCATTCATATGCAGGTTCTCGGACTTGAACCCGGAGGTGACGAGGCTGTTTGCTTTGTCGTTGGCCGATTCTCGGGTGAAAATAGCTGATCTCTAGTTTAGGGTTGATGAACGTTTGGTTTCTCTTGCTACTGGTTTTCCATTGACAGGAGAACGGTGGTTTAAGTATAAGCAAGTGGAGGTGATTGAGTGACGGCAAATTCTGAAGAATCCCTATCAAGACGTATCATTCATAACCGGGGTATCTCAGAAATACTTCAAAAAGGAATGGAGACCGGTCCTCGACGTTATCCATAGGTACGTGACCTGTGAAGGTCGTCTCTCATCGGCTTATGTATACCATCTCCGGTTAATGGCTGTTTTTATTGGTTTTCCTCTTAATTTGCCTCATTATCTAGTTAAGAGTATCACAAAAATGTCCTTGGCCATTAAAAAGGGTCCAAAGAACATTAGTCACAGCCTGTTTCATCACAGCTTGTTGAGGATTTTAATAGAGAAGGAATTGTCCAAGCAAAATCGATCCTAGGATGAGTTTATTGAGTCAAATGGTTTCTTCGCTTTCTGTCACTGTCAATTTGACTGTCCTGAAGAATGTTTAAGGCACCAAGAGCTTAGGCAAGTTTCGGCTTCACCTGTGCGTAAGCCCGTGTCAAACCCTACTGGCCGTATGAGCTCCAACGTTTGCAATGAGTCAGTTCCTGCTCCTGTGAGTAGTCCCAGTACTCCTCTGCCTTCTAAGTGCATCAGGAAGTCTTTAAATCTATCGCCGGTTACACCAAAGCGTAATATTGATAATACCAGCAAACTCAAGGGTAAAAGCCTGAATGTCAAGGCCAGTGGTAGGGTCACGAGAAGCATGGCAAAGGGTAGTGGTGTTAAGCCTCCCGTGAGCGATAGTGTTCATGTTGAAACAGTTGTTCTAGATGATGATGAATAGAACCCTATTTTGCCGGATGATGGTCACGATATTGAGCATGAGTTTATTCCGAACCCTACAGATAATAGTTCTCATGTGTTTGATAAGGATCTTCAGGTTGATCCTGTGGTCGATCCTGTACTTGATCCTGTACTTGATTCTCCGATTAAGAGTAAGCTTGTAGAAGCAAATTTATCGGGCTCCTATCCAGTTGGTGGAATGGTTCATCCATTATTTGTAAACTGCTTGTTGGACAAAATACACAGAATGGAGGGAGAAGTGACTGAGATGGTTGCAAACCATAATATTATCAAAGCTGACAATTCGAGGTTGAAAGAGAAAGTTGATTCTGATGATAAGTGTTTGCTGCGTTTAAAGAAACATAAGAATAGGTTAATTCGCAGAGTGTTGAAACTCCAAAATGAGAGTCATAAGAACGAGGAGAAGGTCCGTGAATTGAATGCACAGGTTACCCTGATGCAATTCAAAGGGCATTCACAGAATCCATCAAGTGGTGTAAACATTCAAGTGTTTAACGCTCCTGTTCAATTATGATGTTTTGGGTACACTTACTATTGATTTCAGGTTTGAAGTTTTGATCAAGTGATAATCAGGTTATATTGTTACAGGTATTGTTGTGTATTGATTTTTGCATTTTGTAGTTTATTTTATTTCGCTTCTGCGTGTGTTTAATTATATATATTCTTTTTTATGTGCAGTATCGCAGGTAATGTTGTAGATGTTCTTTCTCGGATTGTGGTGATCGCTTACTTTTTGGAAGATCCCTAGATAAACTGGAACAAATCGATTGGAAATCCTATTGTCCAGGTGTTAATATATTATTAGTGCTTTTGTCTTTTTCGATTTTGTACTATCAGTTAAATCTCTCCAATGTCAAGACTTTATTACGTATATTAAAAATGACATATTTCATTTGTCATTTTTAATGAGATTGGTTGAGATTTAGATTAGATAGTTTCCAGTTTTGTAGAACTGTCTCCATGTCAGATTTGAGGTATTAAAATAAACATGTTTGTACTGGGAGTGGGGTCGATGGTGGGAAAAGGGACTTGACAAGATTACTGTTATATTTCCTGTGACTTTAGACAATTTGTTGTCAGCAGCTACAACACTTTAACTGGTGATATCTAATATATATGTTGTCAGTATTTATGCTATGCGAATGTGTTTATGATATCTTTTAATCTTGTCACCTTTTTCTATAGTATTTATGTTCGTCATGATTTATTTAATGAATTATGCAAATACATCATCTATAATTATCGGTTTATACTGGTTTTGACTTGCTGATATATGTCATGTTATAAATTTGGTGTTGTCATCAATTAATATATATGATCTACATGTTTATTGTGTGATCTTGTTCAAATTCCGAATTTCTTCTGAATACTGTCAGGATTATTCGCGCAGTAGAATTATTGGCATTTTGATCCGAGGTTAATGTCATTCTACGCTCCTGATCAGGATAGGATTTAAAGTAGATAGTTTTCTTTTGATTATTTTATTGAAAATCCATTGTATCAGATCATTTTACTTATGCCACTGTTAAAATTATTTTCTGATTTTGTAGTTAATGTACATGTGTTTATAATATCCCTTTCTGTAATTAATTGAGCATGTTAATATCAGTTAACTATTGATTCTTGTATTAAGAATTAACTGATTAAGTAGGTTAAATTTCAGTGATTAATTTGGTAATATAGTAATCAGATCAATTATTTTTTTTTGTACATTAATAGGTATAACGTAGATCTAATTAATAAACAGTAGTTTTAGTTTTTCTCTTGTAGCTAGGAGTGATTTAGGAAAGGCAATGGGTCCTTAATCCCGTCAGGGGTAGCTAATTAAATGACTGAGAGCATCTCGAAAACTCTTGGATCGGGTTGCTCCTTGGTTGAAACTTGTGCCATTTCGGCCCGTCAACAATGGCGCTAGAAGGAGGGACAGCTTAAGCAAATGGATGATGAAAACAATCCTATTAACAAAATCAATCAGCCTTCCACCCCTCAAATACAGTCATCATCACAACCACGTACTCTCCAGTCATCATGATTGAGTGAGGCCCCACTAAACGACTCTGTTCGAAACCTTATCTCTCAGTTCAACTCTAGCGGTGCTCACCAACCTGAAGAACTTGACCAGTTTGAACAGGCCATAAATGAATATTGTAGGATTTTAACAAGGGCTTATTCGAACCTCACCGGGTGCCAGCCCACTGAATTACCTCTCCCGCAGATCACACGTCCCCGCACTCATCATCCTGAGCCTGCTTCGGAAGAATAGGAGCAACCTTTAGGTGTCCTCCCTGATCTTCGGATACAACAGTCTTTGTCAGGCAACAATCAACCTTCATCTTCTTCAGGACCACCTGCTACAGGAGGGTCTGGTCGACCACCATCACCGCCCCATTCACCCCCTCACATTGTTCAAACACCACCTTCGCCACCTCCATCACCAAGGAACATGGCAGGTGCAAACCCCAATCCCAATGCTAACATGCCATGGTTAGCTCAGGATGCAGTTGTTGTTCCAGGAAATCAACACCCTTTACCTAAACATCCTGAGAAATTGTTGCCTAAGTTCAACCCTGAGCTGAAAGAGCCGGCGGAAGATCATGTCAAGAAGTTTATGCTAGCAGTTCGGCTCTTGGATGTTGAACATGAAGATGTAGTATGTCGGATTTTCCCTTATACATTTGAGGGCAAAGCTTCGACGTGGTATTTTTCACTTACGGCTGGTTCTATTACGAACTGGAATGAATTCAAGTTGGCTTTCATGAACAAGTTTGGAGATGACAAGACTCCAGATGCCTTGGTGTTAGAATTGTCTAGGATTCGGATGGAAACCAAGGAAAAGGTCGAAGATTTTAACCAGCAATTCCTAACTCTAAGAAATAGAATTCCTACCACCTCAAGGCCGGCTGAAGATGTTACTATTTAATTTTATACTTCAGCCTTGCCTGTGTCAATGGCCATGTTTGTCAGAAGAGCAGCCAAACCTACCCTTGCTGAAACCTTTGAGGAAACAATCAAGGTTGAGAAAGACATGTCTTCTATTAAAACCAATCCTAGAGTAGACACTGATTCTGCATCTTCTTCTCGTAAGAATATTGAGAGCCCCGCTAAAAACACAACTCCTGAGAAAAAAGGCCAGGATTCACTAAACCTAGATAGCCTCCAAAGAGTTATTAAAAAACTGTCCAATGAAATCATTGATTTAAAGAAAGGTACTTCTGAGAGCACTCCTAATAAAGAACCACCTAGACAACCTTTCAGAAGGCCATTCCCAAATATAGCTGCAAAACAGACTCCACCTTTTGAAGCTAATAGAGTTGATGAAATTAATAGTTTCCTCAAATTATTAGTTTCGGGTCTAGAAACATCAGCTGAAAATGAAACTCAATCTTCAGGACAGACTTCTGAAGATTCCCAATGCAAAGACAATGATGATGAAGAGAAACCTCCTCAAATTATCAGTCACTTCTGGGATACATCAGAATTGACTGATGATGAGGATGTAGCTGTTGTGAATGTTAACCAGCATCAGTATAACACTAGAAGCAAGAAAAGACAGTCTCCTGGGGAACCTTCAACAACTACTACATATAATAGTTCAGCTATTCAAACAAAAACCCAACCTGCAAATATTAAGTCTGCACCCTCTCTTGATTTAGAATATGATCTGGTTGAAGATTTAAAGAAAATCAGAGCCAACATTTCTATTTATGAACTTCTCAAACTGCTTGTAATTTGAGACAAGATGATGCAAGGGGTATCTTTAAGTAAAAATGGAAAAACCCCTTCTAATCAAAACGGTTCTGCTAATACCAAAGATAACTCAACAATATCTTCAGTCAATGCCTCGTCTATAGGCAAGAAATCTGATTCTTCAACTCCTCCTTTCTTACTTACATTTGAAATCTGTAATCGTAAAGTGCAAAACTGTATGATAGACTCAGGGGCTTCGAAGAATGTCATGCCATACTCTGTGTGTAAAAAAAGTAATACAGTTCCTGTGCCCTGTGATACAAGTATTGTGCAGCTTGACCGATCAAATGTGAAAGTAATAGGAAAGTTGAATGAGGTGTTGATAAGGTTAGCTTCAAACCCTCAAGTCCATTTTATCATTGATATAATTGTTGCAGATATCCCAGAAGCATATGACCTATTTCTCAGTAGAGGTTGGTCTAAAAAATTGAAAGGATACTTTGCAACAGACTGGTCACATTTATTGATACCCCATAATGGTCTCCCAAATAAAATCAGGATTAACCGAGAACGTTATATGAAACACACGGTCATAGAATTGGATGACTCAAATGAACCCGTATTATTCACTGATACCATAATGGGCAATTACATGGGTGATTCCTTCTTTGGCAATTTTGAAGCTGAAACTTCACCAGTCCAAAACTCAATACAGCAGTCCGAAGTTTTCCATTTTACTCAAGTTCCGGAAGAGATTCCAGTGCCAAACATAGTACATTTAGATCTGAACAATGGTCTCTGGTCTCTATACTTTGACGGATCTAAGTCAAAAGAAGGGGCTAGTGTAGGTTGCTTGCTGATAGATCATTATGGGAAAAGGTATTTCATTGCTTGCAGGTTAGAATTCGAATGCACCAACAATGTTGCTGAATACGAAGCTCTGATTCAAGGGCTGAAAAAAGCAATTGACCTGGCAGCCAAAGCTTTGGTAGTGTTAGGAGACTCTGAGATTATTGTTAGATAGGTACGTAACACTATACATTGCATTGCTGGGCATCTGAGAAATTATCAGGCAGAGGTATGGAATCTATTACTAGCATTTGAAGCCTTTAACATAAGTTCTATCCCTCGTTATATAAATCAAGAAGCTGATCTTTTAGCTAACGTTGCTTCAAGGTTAATTCCGTCTCAAGGGATGCTTGCTGATTCTTTCTCTGTTGAATTTCTTTTCAGACCTTCCATCCCTGATAACATTGCCAATTGGAGAGTCTTCAACAGCGATGAGCAGTTGATCGATTTTCTGACTTTGAAGGATACTTTTAAAGATGCGATCATCGATGAAATGACTCACGATGAAGATCTGTATAATTTTGTGGTAATTCATAAGCCTTGTTCAATTCAGGAATCTCTAAATCAGGTTAGTGCCCTTCCCAGATCTTTAATCAAACTTGAGAAATTCTATGACTTGAAGGATAAATTTAAAGCAGCAAGGAACTGTAAAACCAACAGCTCCATTATGCAATCTGAAATTGTAAATTTAGGCATTGAACACAACCCTCAATGTGTCAATCTAGGTAATTCGTGTACTCCCCAGGAAAAGACAGCCTTCATACGACTCTTCAATGAGTTTAAAGACATTTTTGCATGGACATATGACGATCTTAAGACGTTTGATCCAAATATAATGCAACATGTCATTCCTATGAAACAAGAGGCTAAACCTTTCAAACAGAAATTGAGGAAAATGCATCCTAGCCTAGAACCGACCGTTAAGAAGGAGCTTAATAAACTCCTTGCTGCCAGAATAATTTTTCCAGTACGGCATGCCCAGTGGGTGGAAAATCTTGTCCCCGTCAGAAAGAAAAATGGTGATATCAGGTTATGCGTCGATTTCCGAAATCTAAATAAGGTTTCAGAAAAAGATAATTATCCTGTTCCTCCAATGGAAAAAATATTACAACAGTTCTCCGGATCTGAAATGTTTTCACTTTTAGATGGTTTTTCGGGATACAACCAAGTGTTAGTATCCAAAGCAGACCAGTTCAAGACAACTTTTAGGACCCCTTGGGGAACTTATGCCTACAGGAAAATGCCATTTGGTTTAATTAATGCCGGAGCAATCTTTTTAAAGGGAAATGGATATTGCATTCAGAGGCCTAATTGGTCAATTTGTGGTTATTTATCTTGATGATATAACTGTCTTTTCAAAAAACAGAGCTGATCATTTAAATCATCTTACGAGGGTTTTTGAGCATTGCAGGAAATATGGGATTTCCCTGAATCCTAAGAAATCCATCTTTTCAGTTATAGAAGGTAAGTTACTGGGTTTTGTTGTTTCTAAACAAGGTATCAATATTGACCCAGAATGTACCCATGCTATATCTCAAATTTCTATGCCTCACTCAAAGAAAACTATGCAGTCATTTCTTGGGAAGATTAATTTTGTTTCTAGATTTATTCCTGGGTTCACTGAAATTGTTAGGCCGCTTCAGAAAATGATTAAGAAAGATGCTGAATTTAAATGGTCTGCTGAAGAGAAGCAATCTTTTCATGGTATCTTAAAAGCTATTGCTGAAGCTCCTACCTTAACAAGCCCGAATTTTTCCAAACCATTTATCTTGTACACGTTTGCTTCTGATTCTTCATATGTTGTTGTTCTAACACAGAAAAATCAGGAAAATAATGAAGCTCCCATTGCTTTTACGAGTTCTGGTTTGAATGGTGTAGAACTGAATTACCCAGAAGTGGACAAATAAGCATTCGTTGTTTTTAATTCTGTCAAACATTTCTGGCCCTATTTGCTGAAGTCTCATACCAAGGTCATTGCGCCATATTCCACAGTCAGAAATCTTTTGGTGCAAAAGGACCTGGGTGAAAAATGAGCCCATTGGGTTACAGCACTTCAGGAATATGACCTGGAAATCAAGCCTTTAAATATTGTCAGAGGACAAGGACTCTGTAATTTGGCAGCAGGATCGTCAGATATTTCTGAATCTGATCTGCACTTCTTTGGTGAACCTTCTTTGTTTGAAAGGGAAGTTTTTTCGATCTCCACTCCTCCTGATTCTTGGTATAATGATATTAAGTTTTTTCTATTGCATGGGAATGCTCTTGAACATTTAGACCCACGTAATAAAAGGGATTTGATATTGAGATCTTCCCCTTATCAGCTGATTGATAACATTTTGTTTAGAAAGAATTTCGAAGGAGTTCTCCTTCATTGTTTAGAAAGAAATGAAGCTGATAATGTGTTGTCTCAATTACACGCAGGACCAACTGGGGGACACTTTGGTGGAGAAACCACTGCACACAAACTACTCAAAGCTGGTTACTACTTGCCTACGTTGTTCAAATATGCATATGCCTTTGCTAGGAAGTGTCAGAAGTGTTAGAGAGCAGGAGGCAGGCTGAAGAAAGCAACGTTACCCCTCCAGCCAGTTATTATCGAAGTCCCATTTCAGCAATGGGGTCTGGATATCGTTGGTCCAATCACACCAGCTTCTTCACAGCAGCATAAATACATTTTGACAGCCACAGATTATTTCACGAGATGGGTTGAAGCCATCCCCTTGCGAGTAGTTAACTCGGAACAGGTGATATCATTCCTTGATTCTTTTATTATCACCATATTTGGTGTTCCCGAATCTTTGATTTTTGACAATGCAACTTATTTTTCTTCTGTTAAGTTAACTGAATATGCATTGGAAAAGGGCATAAAATTAAAATATTCTGCTAATTATTATCCTCAGCATAACGGATTAGCTGAATCTTCCAATAAAAATTTAATCAAAATTCTGAAACGCACGGTGGTAAATCATCATAGGAACTGGCACAACGCCTTATCGAATGCCTTGTGGGATGACAGAGTGACTCCCAAAGCTGCCACAGGAAATTCTCCCTTTTTTCTGGTATATGGTAAAGAAGCCATCCTGCCTACTCATTTTTTTTACCCTCTTTACAACTCTCCCAGTCAGTACAGGAGACAGCATGTTCTGCCATGGAACATCGAATTAACACCTTGCTCAAACTGGAGGAAGATAGAGAGCTGGCTAGAAAAAAGTTTGACAAACACCAACAGACCATGAAACGTTGGTTTGATCATAGAAAATCAGCCAGTAGGGATTTGGAAGTAGGTGACCTAGTTCTGAAATGGGACAAGGAGCACGAAGACAAAGGAAAACATACTAAGTTCCAATGTCTGTGGCTAGGACCATTTATTATTACAGAAAAACTTGGTCCTAGCACTTTCAGGTTGCAGACACTGGAGGGTGACATCGAGAACCTTCCAGTAAATGGTCATCTGATTAAGAAATATTTCTGCTGATCCCCCTCAAGGGATTATCCTGTACATACCTTGTGTGGTGTGCTTGGTTTGTGGACTTTGTTAGTGATTTTATTTGATTTGTTTGTTTTGGTTGTTTTGTTTCATGTTTATTTATTGTTTTATTTGCATATTATTGAGTCTGATCAATTCATCAAACTTCAAGCTGATAATTTTTATCGGGTTCTGTAATTAATCTACAAATCATGCACGAAGATCTTACTATCCTGAAAATTGTCATACTATTTCACGTCTTAAACAGTGAACAGGTTTTCATCTTTTTAGATTTTACCAGAAATTCTTAAATCATGTAATATAAATCCATAATATCAGTCTCTGCAAATATTTTTCCAAAGGAATTAGGGAATTTTTTGTCGAGGTTATCTATTTAAGCCTTTCACGCCATCCCTTCTCGTAAAGAGAAATGGATTTGCCTCCCCATCTGCTAAGACAGTCTCACTGAAGATTAAATACAACTGCAATCTGGCCATGGTTGGATTTGCTTATCGTTAAATAATCTGAAGGACAGAGGGTCTCATAATGAGCCGGTCTGTTCAGGATCATAGGTTTGCATTCAGTAACATTGTCAGTTCTGGTCACCAAGCCTGGACAATGGCCCTTGAACAGAAAAATTTGAGGGATAAAAGGTCTCATTACGAGCCGGTTTATTTACTGTGGTGCATATTGGTGACTGACATGGTTATTATCTGGTTACCAAGCCAGAATCATGGCCTTCAAAAGCATTAAAAAAAAAAAAAAAAAGAACGGAGAAAATGATGGTAATAGTCCAACCTAACCAGAATTGTATATATATAACTAGCGGATGGGATACTGGCATTCTTTGGGCTTTGACGCAACCCTGTCGAGGTTATAGACGCCTGCTGGCAGCAGGGCCATGCTTATGGTGTTGAGACTTTATTCTTTAAAACCAAGCCATTTACTGTTCTACTTCTTTTTGACTATTTTTTGTTAGAAACTTGATCTTCATTGAATAAATAATTAAGACTGTAAATTTCTGGTAATTTTTAGAAATGTGAAAAGCCTGAATCTGTTTAAGATGTTAAAATATTAATGTCTGTATAATGGCACACCTGAGGGATCTAATTTCTTTCTTGTATGGTTTCAGGTTAAGAAACAGAGATAACTGTTCCGCCCAATTAGTTGCCATCTGTTGTGCCCCTACTCAACAGCCTTAAAAAACATATTTCATCAAACAAAATCCTATTTTGTTTTGATGAAATGTTCGAATTTCCTATAGCAAATCTACAGAATTGACAGCTACTGAAATGGTGACATTCCATGAGCTGCTAAATCAATGAAATTCTATGTTTTTATAACCTTTGTGAATTATGGTTAATGGACAAGAAATCACTACATTGAAAATCATTACTTGGATGGATTATTTTCCAGATTATGGGGTAAGTTTTGGGTTTTGCGCCTCTTGCCATAAGTCTTCATGTGAATATTAATCAATGGACATGTATTATTGGTTATTTGTAACTTGGACAAAGTCCTAGAGCTTCGAAGGCTTAATAATTTATCTAAACATGCCTTTTCCTAAGTTCATTTTTACAAACTCCGAATCATATTTGCTCATACTATAATTGTTCAATGTCGATTTTTATAATATGATCCGTGTTTTGAAGGTTTGATGTTGGGTTTCATGGTTATGTAGCGTCATATGCTCGCCACCTTCAAAGGATTATATGATCATACAGTAAGGTGTATGCGTTAACTTCTAAGGTTTAACCCTTGCGGTCGTTTCGACCTGTGCCATCACCTCCAAACTCGATCCACCTACCGCAAGAATTATTTGGCATCATTGCACTTGTACTTAACCCTTTCATTCACATTCACTTGCTAGTACGAGCTCAGCACCGTGGCTCCCTCCATGTTGAACACCTGTGATTCATTTACGGTGTGTTGGTATGACGATAACGCTAAATAAATAATGACAGCATGAGTTAATCTAGGGCCTTCGTCGTCAGTTTTCATCACTCAATTGCCTTGCTGCATGATCATTCCCCTCCATGCCGAGTTTTTAGGGTTATTGGCTGCATTTGCTCATGATGTATTTTGTTTCTCACAGAGTCGGGTTCCATTGCCTTTGTGTTCTCCTTGGTCTACACCCGGAGTGCTTACTCTCCAGTCCACTGTCATGTTTCGACTTGTGGTGTCTTTTCTATGCGCAGTTTCGGGCATTTGCATAGGTAGCTATGGCTCCGGTGGTAAGGGTCGAGCCCTGTGAGACGAAAATCCTTGACTCAAACCTTGATCTTTTAGCCAAGGTCAAAGCTGTTGGATGGTTACCATTCATCCGCAGGTTCTCAGACTCGAACCCGGAGGTGACGAGGCCGTTTGCTTTGTCGTTGGCCGATTCTTGGGTGAAAATAGCTGATCTCCAGTTTAGAGTTGATGAACGTTCAGTTGCTCTTGCTACTGGTTTGTCGTTGACAGGCGAACGATGGTTTAAGTATAATCAAATGGAGGTGACTGAGTGGCAGCAAATGCTGAAGAATCCCTGTGAAGATGTATCATTCAGAACCGGGGTATCTCGAAAATACTTCAAAAAGGAATGGAGACCGGTCCTCGACGTTATTCATAGGTATGTGACCTGTGAAGGTCGTCTCTCCTCGGCTTATGTATACCATCTCCGGTTAATGGCTGTGTTTATCGGTTTTCCTCTTAATTTGCCTCATTATCCAGTTAAGAGTATCACAAAAATGTCCTCGACCATTAAAAAGGGTCCGAAGAACATTAGTCATAGCCTATTTCATCACGGCTTGGTGAGGATTTTAATAGAGAAGGAATTGTCCAAGCAAAATCGGTCCTGGGATGAGTTTATTGAGTCAAATGGTTTCTTAGCTTTCTGTCATTGTCAATTTGACTATCCTGAAGAATGTTTAAGGCACCAAGATCCTGGGCAAGTTTCGGCTTCACTTGTGCGTAAGCTCGTGTCAAACCCTACTGGTCGTATGAGCTCCAGCATTTGCAATGAGTCAGTTCCTGCTCCTGTGAGTAGTCTCGGTACTCCTCTGCCTTCTAAGCGCATCAGGAAGTCTTTAAATCTATCGCCGGTTACACCAAAGCATAATATTGATAATACCTGCAAACTCAAGGGAAAAAGCCCGAATGTCAAGGCCAGTGGTAGGTTCACGAGAATCATGGCCAAGGGTAGTGGTGTTCAGCCTCCCATGAGCGATAGTGTTCATGTTGAAACAGTTGTTCTAGATGATGATGAATAGAACCTTGTTTTGCCGGATGATGGTTGCGATATTGAGCATGAGTTTATCCTGAGCCCTACAGATAATAATTCTCATGTGTTTGATAAGGATCTTTAGGTTGATCCTGTGGTCGATCCTGTAGTTGATACTGTACTTGATTCTCTGATTAAGAACAAGCCTATAGAAGCAAATTTATCGGGCTCCTATCCAGTTGGTGGAATGGTTCATCCATTATTTGTAAACTGCTTGTTGGACCAAATACACAGAATGGAGGGAGAAGTGACTGAGATGGTTGCAAACCATAATATTATCAAAGCTGAGAATTCAAGGTTGAAAGAGAAAGTCGATTCTGATGATAAGTGTTTGCTGCGTTTAAAGAAACATAAGAATAGGTTAATTGGCAGAGTGTTGAAACTCCAAAATGAGAGTCATAAGAACGAGGAGAAGGTCCGTGAATTGAATGCACATGTTACCCTGATGCAATTCAAAGGGCATTCACAGAATCCATCAAGTGGTGTAAGCATTCAGGTGTTTAACGCTCCTATTCAATTATGATTTTTTGGGTACACTTACTATTGATTTCAGGTTTGAAGTTTTGATCAAGTGATAATCAGGTTATATTGTTACAGGTATTGTTGTGTATTGATTTTTGCATTTTGTAGTTTATTTTATTTCGCTTCTGCGTGTGTTTAATTATATATATATGTGTGTGTGTGTGTGTGTGTGTGTGTGTGTGTGTGTGTGTGTGTGTGTGTGTGTGTGTATTATGTGCAGTATCGCAGGTAATGTTGTAGATGTTCTTTCTTGGATTGTGGTGATCGCTTACTTTTTGGAAGATCCCTAGATAATCTGGAACAAATCGATTGGCAATCCTATTGTCCAGGTGTTAATATATTATTAGTGCTTTTGTCTTTTTCGATTTTGTACTATCAGTTAAATCTCTCCAATGTCAAGACTTTATTACGTATATTAAAAATGACATATTTCATTTGTCATTTTTAATGAGATTGGTTGAGATTTAGATTAGATAGTTTCCAGTTTTGTAGAACTGTCTCCATGTCAGATTTGAGGTATTAAAAGAAACATGTTTGTACTGGGAGTGGGGTCGATGGTGGGAAAAGGGACTTGACAAGATTACTGTTATCTTTCCTGTGACTTTAGACAATTTGTTGTCAGCAGCTACAACACTTTAACTGGTGATATCTAATATATATGTTGTTAGTATTTATGCTATGCGAATGTGTTTATGATATCTTTTAATCTTGTCACCTTTTTCTACAGTATTTATGTTTGTCATGATTTCTTTAATGAATTATGCAAATACATCATCTATAATTATCGGCTTATACTGGTTTTGACTTGCTGATATATGTCATGTTATAAATTTGGTGTTTTCATCAATTAATATATATGATTTACATGTTTATTGTGTGATCTTGTTCAAATTCCGAATTTCTTCTGAATACTGTCAGGATTATTCGTGCAGTAGAATTATTGGCATTTTGATCCCAGGTTAATGTCCTTCTACGCTCCTGATCAGGATAGGATTTAAAGTAAATAGTTTTCTTTTGATTATTTTATTGGAAATCCATTGTATCAGATCATTATACTTATACCACTGTTAAAATTATTTTCTGATTTTGTAGTTAATGTACATGTGTTTATAATATCCCTTTTTGTAATTAATTGAGCATGTTAATATTAGTTAACTATTGATTCTTGTATTAAGAATTAACTTATTAAGTAGGTTAAATTTCAGTGATTAATTTTGTAATATAGTAATCAGATCAATTAGTTTTATTTGTACATTAATAGGTATAATGTAGATCTAATTAATAAACATTAGTTTTAGTTTTTCTCCTGTAGCTAGGAGTGATTTAGGAAAGGCAACGGGGCCTTAATCCCATCAAGGGTAGCTAATTAAACGAATGAGAGCATCTTGAAAACTCTTGGATCGGGTTTCTCCTTGGTTGACACTTGTGCCATTTTGGCCCGTCAATAGGACTGTAGAACCAAACAAACATTATTGGAGGTAAAAACCCCCTGCCAGACTAAAACTATAAATCCACGAGTTGTACAAGAAAATGCTTGTATCAATGCCAAATCCTCCAGAGAGGGTGTATGTTCCTTCCATTAGCCCCAAATAGTAAAAAACACAGAGATTAACCAACTCCTTATGGGGAGACTAAACACCAACAAAAGGGAAGAACCATTTTGGAAGGATTTTTGCTTACCAGAGGATGCGAATGATGAAGTAGAAAGTATTGGGACTGGGAACCTGCATATCAAAAATGGAGACTAGAGGGTTTGCTTAATGGAAGCATGCGTTACTGGAAACAATTTAGATAAAACCACTAAACTTACTTGAGTAAAGGAAAACGACGAAACTACTAAAAGTGCTCGGCTAAATCTCAAAGAATGTTGTTGAATACTATTCTTTTCTTTTAGAAAATGTTTAAAACCTTTGCGAATAGCCTTGGTCAAATAGGGAAACTTAGGTTAGTACTGTAACAAGTTTCTCAAAGGGATGTGTTGCTTAATGCCGGGAGCAGTTTCCTCATACCAGCAGAGTCTATGGAAACTTTGATCACCTCATTGGCATCTCAACATAGAAGAATGAGTTCTTCAAATAGTCGGGGAGGAAAATGAGTCGAGCGATTGTAATTTTTGGTTCTTACCCGATGATTTTTTTTAATCATGCATTCAATACCACTAACCACTTTTTGGGAAATGTACTGTGTTTTTTATTACCCTGTATCGACAAATCAATGGTTCATATCCCTTAGCTTTCATGTCATGACTGCACATTTATGTTGGAATGACAGGTGGAGCTAGAGTGTAAAACTGGCGGTGTATAATGTCCCTCCCCTTAAACATCACATCGAACCATACAAGTCGACGAGGGGAGGGGTAAATTCGTATAACTCCAAGAAAAATTTGGATATGCTCGCAACCTTAGGAGCGTTTTTTAAGCCGTGTGGATTGTTGTTGTGAAACTTGACCTGCAAATAAACATTGTTTTATATTAAATTTTCAAATAGGGTTTAGATTAAACACTTGTATTCAAGGTCCTCGCAAGTTCAATATCAGGTTTTATAAGATAGTATTTTAGTACCATATAAGAGTGAATAAAAGTAAATGTATACCTTGTTACCTTACCTACAGTTTCACCTTAGGTTGAAAGTGAGAGAAAGGAAGTAGACTTTTGTTATAAGAGCCACATGTTAAATTGAGAATGAGGAGAATGACTTAGCTAGGCTAAGTAAGAAAAACCATCCACAAACGTGTTCTTCACCTTGCTAGTTTTTTTTAGAATCCCTAGAAGAGATAAGTCTTATATTGTTATAATCATTATGCTAAGCAAAGTAAATAATTATGCTACAATTAAATCAGAACATAAGAAAAATTCCTTTTCTCCACTTGTTAAGGGCTCATAGTTATTGTTTCAATAATATTTAGTTTTAAAGATGGTGATTTTACATATGGTATTAGAGAAACAGGTTAAAAATTGTTGCCTATGGGAAACAATAGTTTTCTTACACAATTTGAATATCATTTTAACTAGTAAAAAGTTTTTGTTTTCTCTGTTTGTATGTATTAAATTTTCAGGACTGGATGATGGCTATAAACAATGAAATAGATGGCCACTCCGAAGGGAATTATCGCACCAATGATATAGCACCACCAGGAGAAGGTCATTACGAAGCCAATCAAGTGTTAGAAACTATGAGACGCTTGATTGTATAAATACAAAGCTTTAAGGAAGATAATGAGCAACTGAAGAAATCCCAGGAGAAGCAACATGAAATTAATGATATACTACTACAGGGTTTACATGAAAGAAACAATGGAACGAATCAGCAAATAAAGGTAAAGGAGGATCGAGGAGTTGCAGAAGATGCTGAAAGGAAGGATAGCTCTTCCAATGACACTCAAAGATTTGAAAACCAAGTAAACCTTGCTGGGAAAAGAAAGGTTAATCATTTGGAAGGGGAATTCAAAAATATCAATCCAATTGGCTTCAATTGAGAATAAAAAACTAGAGAGGAAGCGAAAGCCTAGATGCTGTACATTAAAATATATTTTCAAATCTACAACTACTCCAGCAAAATAAAGGTACGGATGGAAGTTTAAAACCTAAAGGGAATGGTCGACATTTAGTGGCAAGATTTGAAAATTTCCAATGGGTTAAAGGAAAAAAGCATAGAATGGTAAGAGTTTAAGAAACTCTTTAAGAAACAATACCTGTTGGAAAGCTATTATGAGAGGAAAAAAAAGCGTTTTGTGAACTAAAGCTCAGTCAAAATACCATGGAGGACCTTATCAATAAATTTTTAGATCTGCTACGGTTTGTGTCGTATATTAAGGAGGAGAAAGTGAAACTTCAACTATTCCTAAGTTGCTTTCCGCAATCCTACCAATATTGTATTGAATTCAACAACCCAAATACCTTAAATGAATTTCTAAAGAAGGAAATATTATGCTTTGAATAGTATAAGAAAAAGAATGATACCCCTAAAACATGAAAGGATAAAAAACAGGAAAGATTCAACCAGTGGATAAAGAGTTTTAGGCCACCACCATTTAGAAATATTCCAAGGAATCCACAGGGAAATTCTTATAACAAAAATAAACTGTTGATGTAGAAAGGTAATAAACCTATCAAATTTGGAGAAAAAGGGTCTGTTAGAATCCCTAAGGAACCCCTGAGATGTTGGGAGTGTGGAGAAAGTAATTTACAATGAAAATTCCCACATTTCAAGAAGCTTCTACTGTTGGAGAAAATGTTAAAAAAATTCACAGAATGAATGCATCCCTGGAAGACCGACATGCAGAAAACCAATATGCAATTATGCAAATTTAAGGTACAATTTCTAATCAAGCGCTTTCTATTTTAATTGATACAGGGGAAACCTTGAGTTACATCACTCCCAAAATTATGGAAAATTTCCAACTCACAAAGGTAATGCATTCAAAACCCTGGTTAGTTCAATTAGCTACAGGTTCTAAACGAAAGGTAACTAATTATATTGTTGATTGTGAAATTAAAATACAAGATCATAAGACTAGAATCAATCTGAATATGTTTCCATTAGGGTCGTATGATATGATAATCGACATGGAATGGATGGAAAATTATAAACTAGTGCTAAATTGTTTTGATAAGACCTTTGCATACCTTGTTGAAGATAAAGTTTTTAGGACTGTAAAGGGGATATCCAAACATGTCTCTATGAGACATATTTCTTCTATGCAACTGAAAATAAGTTTGAGGAAATGCTGCAAACTTCATGCTATTTGGGTCACAGACCTACTCCTTAAGGAAGATAAAACCAACATAGGTGATCACCCTATTTAAGTGAATTTTCAAATTTCTTTCTGGAGGAGATACTAGGACTATGGGAAATAGGTTTTTCCATTGAACTTATACCTAGATCTACACTGGTATCTAAGATACCGTATGAGATAAGCATTCCTAATCTAATTGAATTAAAAATTAAGATACAAGAGCTATTAGATAAAGGTTATATCAGACCCAGTGTATCTCGTTGTGGAGCACCAATCATATTTGTTAAGAAAAAGGATGGAACTCTACAGCTTTGTATAGACTATAGGCAACTAAAAAAAGTAACTATTAAAAATAAGTATCCATTACCTTAGATCAACTATTTGTTAGATCAGGTAGGGGGAGCTAAGATTTGCTCAAAACTAGATTTGTGATCTGGATACCACCATATCATAATTAAAGAAGAAGATATTAACAAAACCACTTTCAAGACCCATTATGGGCACTACGAATTCGTAGTAATTCCTTTCGGTTTAACCAATTCCCCCGCTACATTCATGTGTCTAATGAATAATATATTTAGAAAGTATCTGGACCATTTTGTGTTAATTTTTATTGATGGTATCTTCATATACTCCAATTCATAGGAATAACACCAACAACATTTAATAATTGTGTTGCAAACCCTAAGACATCATCAACTTTACGCTAAATTTGAGAAGTGTGAATTCTTTAAGAAATAAATACAATATTTAGGTCATGCTATCTTAGAAAAAAGAATGGTGATATATCCACAGAAGATAAAGGATATCTTAGAATGTCTGGTGACTAAAGATGTATCTGACATACGATCCTTCATGGGACTCATCGGTTATTATTGAATATTTATCGAAAGATTCTAAAAAAAACCTATCCCATTACTTCATTACAAAAAAAAGGAGTGAATTTTGTATGGTCCCCAAAGTGCGAGGAAAGATTTCAAAATCTAAAAAAATTGTTAACCACAACACCAATACTTAAGGTAGCTGACCATTATAAGGACTATACGGTTTGTACAAACACTAATAAACAAGGACTTGGAGGAGTGTTATCTCAAGAAGGGTACATGGTGTGCTATGAATCCTGTAAATTGAAATAACATGAATGGAATTATGTAGTTCATGACTTGGAATTAGTATTGTTAGTTCATGCTTTAAAAATGTGGCATCACTATATGTTAGGAAAACAATTTCTGTTATTAATGAATAATACTTGCGTAAAATTTATTCACGCATCCTGGACTTAATTCTCGACAAGCAAGATGGATGGCCTTCTTGAGTGAATTTGATTTCGAAGTAAAACACATTAAAGGTAAGGAAAATAAGGTGGTTGATGCACTCAGTCGAAGAACTCATGAAGTGTATGAAATAACTATGAGTCAACCAAAAAGTGATATCATGAGAAGAATCAAAACAACAAGTGTACACAATGCTGAATATATGAATTTACAAAATAATTTGTTAAAAGATGAAGTAAATTTAAATGGGACAGAATTAAGGGTAGACTAGAAAGGTCTAATATGGTTTAAAAACATATTGTACATGCCTAATGTCGCAGAAATAAAGATGCTAATTTTAAATGAGATGCTTAAACCACCTTATGCAAGTCATCCTAGTTACCAAAAACTAGTAACAACTTTGAGAAAGCAATTTTTTTGGCCCAATTTAAAGACATATTTAGTTAATTATCTATCTAAATTCTTGGAATGTCAACAGGTGAAATTTTATCATCAACATGTAGCAGGTTTGTTGCAACCTTTTCCAATTCCCGAATGGAAATGGGAGGTTATATCTTTGGATTTCATCACAGGTTTTCCAAAAACACAAAAAAAACATGTCTTTATTATGTTTTTAGTAGATAAGTTAAGCAAATCTGCATATTGTATTCCTGTAATATCAACTTACAAAGTTGCTAATATTGCAGAGATATTCCTGAAGGAAATATTTTGACTACATGGGGTACTGAAGATGGTGATCTCCGACCAGGATGTTAAATTTACATCAATTTTTTGGAAATCTTTGTTTGCAGGCTTAGAATCAAAATAAACTTCAGCACTAGTTATCACCCTGAAACATATGGGAAGACAAAACGTAAAAATCAAATCATCAAAGATATGTTCTGAATGTACGTCATGAAGAAACCCACTAAGTGGGAAGAGTATTTGCATATTGTCGAGTTCACATACAACAATGGATATCAAGCCTCATAAAAAATGAGCCCGTTCGAGATCCTATATGGGAGGAAACATACTACCCCATTTAGCCCGAATAGCCCCGTAGATCGGCTTATGGTAGGACCCGAACTACTGCAAGACATGGAACAAATTGTTCGTAAAGTGCAGAACAATTTGAAGGTGGCACAAGATCGCCAACAAAGTTATGTTGACTTAAAAAGACAACATATAGAGTTTTTTGTTGGAGACCATGTGTATGTTTGGGTCAAACTAAAAAAGAGCTCACTTAAATTTGGAAGTTGTGTCGAATTGGCATCACAGTTTTGCGGACCTTTTCAAATGTTACAAAGGATCGAACCAGTATCATACAAACTTGCACTTCTAACACATTTAAGAATTCAAAATGTTTTTCATGTTTCGTTATTGAAAAAATGTATTCATGATTCCACTCACACCATTGACTAGAATCTGGTGCAGGTGGAACCATAAGGCGAGTTTAAGGTGGAACCTATACGCATTTTGGATAGGAAAGAAACAACACTTCGGAACCGAGTCATCATTCTGGTAAAGGTGCAATAAAAGCACTTTATCCCCGATGAGGAAACTTGGGAATTAGAAGATGATATGCGAGGAAAATATCCAGAATTATTCCCAAAACCAATGGTAGAAGAATAAAAAAACTGAGGACAGTGTTCATAATAAGGGGGTGAGGATGTAACGTCCCCAAGAAAACGACATTTTATTATTTATGATTTAAATTAAGTGTATTATTTAAATTTAATAAAATTGGCTAGATTTGGAATATGCCAATTGTCCCTTGTTGAACAAATATAATAAACAATTTTGTATTAATAAATTGAGAATGAGGGAGACATCCAGGTTAGAAGAGGAAAATTTGCATACAGGAGTGGAGGAAAAGAAAGAGTTAACCTCAGGGAATTCAAAACAAGTGTTTAGAGTGCATTAATGGCACTAGACACCCCTTAAAAATCAAGGATTTTGATAGCTACAAAAATTCCTAAGAGGAATTGGTTGTTGGTAAAAGACCTAGGAAAAATGATTATAAAATGGGAGAAGAAGAAGATTTATGTGTGAGCACTATGGTTCTAGGAAATATATTATTATGGAACCATTGAGTTTGAGACTCAGGTTTCTCATTTCCACTCTTGTTATGCATGATTTGGCTTGGGGTGATTATATCATAGAGGAAAGATCTGCTCTCAATCTACGAATGGGTGAAACGTGGTTCTTCCTTTCTCATTCGGCTACAACATTTCCAAGTTCTTAATTAGATTAAATTATGTTGTAATTTCATAGTTATCTTAAGCTAAGAATTGATTTTTGCAATGAACGAGTTGAATTTATTAATTTGGAAGTCAATCATCTAATTCCTAGCCTCCTATATGATATGAACCACAAATAATATGTTGTTAGGATTAAGATGAAAAGATACAAAATAAAAAATTTGAATTGTATGGGGGGTTGTCTTCCACCTCCGAAAGTCAGTTTTGGGGGCAATTTTGGATTTGGAGGCGGTCTTTACAACACCACCCCTAATAGCACCGGCGCTAAAAGTTTGGAATTTTAGGGGTTGTTTTGGAAGAGAACAAAACGACCCCTAAAAGTGACTTTTGGGGGCAGTTCTAAACCCCCCCAAAAGTGACATTTAAGGGAAGTTATAAAACCCCCTCATAGACACCTATGGGGGAGGTTCAAACGCTGCCCCAAAAAAATCCTTATTACAAACATTTGGGGGTAGTTACAAACCCCCCTTGTAGGTACCTACGGGGGTGGTTTCAAACCTCCCTCGTAGGTACCTACGAGGGTGGTTTTAAACCCCCCCATAGGTTCCTACAAGGGAGGTTCTAACCCCCCCCATAAAAGTCCATATTACTAACCTTTGGTGGTGGTATTAACAACCCCCCCCCCCAAATAGTACCGATGCTAAAAGTTTAGAATTTTAAGGGAATTTCTAGAAGATATCAAAACTAATGGTAAAAGTGACTTTTGGGGGTGGTTCAACACCCCCCCCCCCCTAAAAGTATTTATTAAAAAACTTTGGGGGGGGTTATAAATCCCCCTCATAGGTACCTACGGAGGCAGATCGAAACCTCCCNACAAACCTTTTGGGGTGGTTGTGAACCCTCCTCATTTAAACTTATAAGGGGGGTTTGAACCACCCTTGTTGTAACATACAAGGGCAGTTTTGAGCCCCCCCTAGAAGAAACATACAAAAACGGTTTGAAACCCCCCATATAGCCATAATAAATCATAATAAAATATATTTTATTAAAAATATCAATATTGCAATATCATTAGGGTACAAAGGAATCGAACCTTCAACCTCTTGCTTGTAAAGCAGGTGCTCTTCCATTGAGCTAGAACCCTTTAAGAATTGGGGAAAGGGGAAATATTAACTCCAAGATTGCATCATTTGTAATTGTAAGAAAAGGCTAAGAGTCCAAAGATTAATTCTAACTTGAGAGGCCTAAGAAAGTAGTCTGAATGAAGGAACAAATAGCCAACTAATGATGCCTCTTGTGACTTGTCTCTAATTCAAAAAAGGATATACCCTTTGTTTAAAGGAGGCAATCCTCAAAATACACTATAAAAATAGGAGATGAGTTTCAAATACAACCCAAACAATGCAATGGGGAATGACTCACATGCAATGGATCATAGTTCTATAGCATAGAATAGTCTACCCCCATGAAAGCAAAAGTGTCGAAGTTCAAAATTTTGAAACAGAAAGATAATCTTAATTATGATTATACTTTCATTGAATAGTATTCCCTCGTGAAAGTAGGAGTGCAACAATACAAAAGTTTAAGATGAAACTTTTTAGATCATCCTTGTCTTTCTTGACATTTTTTAGGGTTATCAGTATATTTGAGTCTATTGGCTGGTGGCATCATCGGATTACAAAACCAGAGTTTTATACCATCTTTATTCTAGGGTTTAAAACCCTTTTTTAGTTCAATTTTTCCTTGGATCCTTTTATCGAATTATTGGAAGACTTTAAGAAGGATTCCTTTATATTGTTCTTAGACCCGATGGACCCTCTTTATGGTTCACATATAACTATGCATCTTTCATACTGGGCCTTACTAGTTACAAGATCTAATGATATCATTTTAACAGTACCACATTTCGAGATGTTCGTTATGTCCCGTGAGTTGGTGGATTTATAGTGGATGCTTCTATTTATTGTGATACAAAACATACTTATTTACTATTGTAGTTGGTTCAGACTGGAATTCATAGGCCTATGACCACTTGGTTTCCAAGGGAAGCTAAATGCGTTCTCAACTTTAATAATTTTTTACTCATGGGTCTACATGTGTAGAAATTTATGTGTTCTTTGACATAAAATTAAAAACAAAATATTTCAGCTGACAATAAGGTTCCATGGATCTTCATCTATCCCTATGAACTTCATCCTTATTATCACATAAAATTGCACCAGAAAAATCACATGATAAATATATGGAAACCAACCCTGGTCATGATTAATGAGCCTCTTTATGTGGACTAGTGTTTTTTTAGTCACATGGGATGTCCCCAGTGTCCCTAGAAGATGTATACTACAATCTAATTCAAAATATACATGTGTTACAAGGAAAAAAAACATGTAGAAAATCCCTCTTGGTTGTCTGTCGACAGCTAAGAGTGAGGATAATTATCAAGCAAATGAGTTTTGGTGGTTAAGATCAATGCTTAGAAATTATTTTAGCAACAAATCAAATGAAATAAATGGAAAATAAGTGTGCCTTGAGTGAAATAAAAGTCAAAACAAGTGCATCCAACTACCATAACAAAAGAAACATTTGAATCATTGAAAGGTCTAAGTGGATGTTAAATGCTGCAATGTTAAAGGATTAATGAATTCATGATTTTATTGTTTAAATTCCATCTTGAAAGAACACCCAGCCATGCAATTCTTAGGAAAATTTTGTATGCAATTGCAATGTGGTAAATTAAAAACCTTAGTGATTTGCAATCGATGAGAAACTGGTGCAGGTGGGTTGATCACAACCAACCCCAACCAGCACTTCCAAGATCTTGTGGCTCCTACACTTAGAAGGACTACCAAATTTAGCCTAATGGCTAGATTCTTCTCTAAAATTTCCTCCCCAAAAATTTTGACTCTGCAACCGCCTTTCCGCAACTCTGTTTCCGCAAAAGAGTTTCTGCAATTGGGTTGCGGGATGGGGGATCTTGAACACCCAACGTTGTGCTCTGCAACTTTCTTTCCACAATGGCCTTCCCATAATCAGGTTGTAGGATGCGAGATGTCAATTATCCAAATTGTTCCCCCGCAACTTCCTTCCCACAATTCTGTTTCCGCAACGGCTTTTCTGCAAGCGGGTTGCGGGATACGGGATATGGGATGCCAACTTTCCAAAGTTGCTTCCCCGCAATTTCCTCTCTGCACCTTTTTCTCCGCATTTCTCGTAATTGTCAGATCTTTGTGCCCTTCACTCCGACTGTCAATCTACTTTTGGTGCGGACCTCTCAGATCTCTGTGGATCTGTTAACTTCCTCGCAACTTCTGTTGTGGGTTTCTTTTGGACCGTCAGATCTTTATCTGCGGGCTCAATATTGACCATTCATTCTATGCAAAACTTATTAATGGAAGAAAATCTGTGGGTTGCATCGATTGATCATGGAATTGATCAATCCAGCCCGCAATCTCCCTGATTGTTTAGCTTATCATTCTTATGCATGCAGCTGCACTTTACTTCAACTATTAAAGCAAGAAATTGATGTGTGAATTCAACACTTGACTGAAATACACAAGTGTTCAAGAAAACATTGAAGTTGGCTCTATAAGATACACAGTTCAACACAATACATGCATAAAGGCTAACAACCCAACAAACACGTGGTTAATCCTTCTATTAAGCAATCAAAGAAAAATGCACACACCTTGGATCTCTCTTCTTCTGACTCTTCAAAATATTTACAAGTAGGAATCAGACACAGGTCTGTCCTCTTCTTTGCAACTCGAAATTTTAAATGCTGAAGAGCATAACCCTTCTGCCTTCTCTAAACTGTCTATTTAACCTAAAACTACGACCACCTCTGTTGAGTGGTCTTGCAACTGAAAACAAATGGCTACATAGCATGATGAGAAACATCCCTGTCTCAAAAAAACAGACAATTGCTTGATCTCCATGCAGGGAGTCATGATACGCAATCCTTCCTATAGCTAACAAACTTTGAATCATCAAAATAAACAAATAAAAAATATGCCACAACATGTGACCAACTCATCACATTGTTGGCATGCCACGATGCTCCTACATCATACTCGCAAGGTAAAAAAATTATGAACCCCTTTTCATTAGATCAGCTATAGTGAAACCCTTGGCTTCCAACTCTACAGCACTCATCCAAGTAGAATCCTCTGTTGGTCGCTTCTTCTACTTGACCAAATACTCCAGATAGTCCTTATTCCTTTTTCTCTTTTCCACTTTAGTGTCTAGAATGGCCTCAACTTCCAGTGGTTGTGTCACAGGCATCTGCCTCACCCATTTTAATTCTTCAATAGGATCTTCACCTTCTGTAAAGGTTCTAGTGTCACCTTCTACATAAGTATATAGATATGCTACATTGAAGATTGGTAAAATACCCACTCCTGTAGGAATCTCTAAATCATAATCATTTGCTGAGAGTTTCCTGATTATTCTACAAGGTCCAATCTTCTTCATCTTCAGCTTGTTATATTTCCCTTTTGGAAATCTGTCCCTCTTCAGATATGCTAAGACCAAATCTCCTACTTCATAGTTATTTTCTATCCTTTTGGAATATGTTATGGCCTTGTAACTGGTGTTACTCTGTTGTATCCTTGCTTTCACTTGCTCCTGGAGTTCACTAATCCTCGTAGCAAACTCTTCTCCATCAGCACTTCATTTCTCCAATTGACTTAAGTCACAAAGTTCACACACCCCTCTTGGATTCCATTCATACAGAATTTGAAATGAACTCATCCATGTACTCCTATTTGGTGAATCATTATAGGAAAACTCAGCTTGAGCTAACACTCTGTCCCACTGCTTAGGACTCTCTCCAACCAAACTTTTCAACATGTTTACCAGACTCCTATTGACTACCTCGGTCTATCCATTAGATTGTGGGTGATATGCTGAACTAAAGTTCATTCTGGTACCCAACTTCCTCCTAAAGGTTCTCCAGAAATGACCTGTGAACTTCACATCTATGTCTGATACAATGATTCTAGGTAAACCATGTAGCTTCACAACTTCATCAAAGAACAAGTTAGCAATGCGTGTAGCATCACTAGTCTTGTAACATGGAATGAAATGTCCCATCTTAGTGAATCTATCAACAACCACGAAGATAGAATCATGTCCCTTCTGAGTTCCTGGCAAACCCAGAATGAAATCCATACTCACAGAATCCTAAGGCCTACTTGGAATAGGAAATGGTGTATACAATCTTGTGTTCTGGATTCTCCCCTTAGCATGCTGGCATACTCTGCAACTCCGTACAAACTTCTCAACTTCAGACCTCATCCTTGGCCAAAAATAGAAATGACCAACTGTATGAAGGTTTTATCACTTCTAACGTGACCTGCCATACATCCATTATGTTTCTCATGTATCATGTTCTCTCTCATAGGACACTTTGGTATACACAGTTTAATGTTTTTGAAGAGTAAACCATCGTGAAGTGTAAACTCTATCCATGCCTCTCTTTCCACCTCTACTGGACTCTTACAATCCCTGTAAGCTTCTTGGAAATCAATGTTAGCTTCATACAAATCCCTCAAATGCTCAAATCCCAAGACTTGGATCTGATTCTCTTGCATAATTAACAATCTCCTACTCAAGGCATCAACTACCTAGTTTGATTGTCCACTTATGTGTTTCAACACAAAGGTAAAGCTTTGTAAGAACTCAACCCACTTTACAAGTTTCAGGTTCAACTTAGATTGCTGCATAATGTACTGTAATGCATGGTTATCAGAATACAACACAAACTCTCTAGGCATTAAATAATGTCTCCAATGCTTCATTGCTTGAACAATAACATAAAACACCTTATCATAAGATGAATACTTCTACTTTGCATCATTCGACTTCTCACTAAAATACGCTATAGGCCTATCCTCCTGACTGAGTATAGCCCCGATTTCTACTCCACTAGCATCACACTTTACTTGGAAAGGGTGGTTGAAGTCTGGTAACTTCAATACTAGTTGTTCAGTGATCTTATTCTTCAAGAACTGAAAACAATTTTCAGCCTCTGCTGTCCATTGAAATGGTTGTCTATCCTTCTTCATTTCTCAACGATAGATGCACAAATACCATTGAATTTCTTTATAAATTTCCTATAGAAAATTTTCAATCCATGGAAGCTTCTTACCTCAAATATGTTCCTAGGTGAAGGCCAATAAATGATTGCTTGCACCTTTTCTGGATCCATCTTCAACCCTTCTTTGGAGATAAAAAAACCCAAATATACTAGCTCTATCTTCATGAATGTGCACTTCTTCACATTTATCAGCAAATTTTCCTATTACAACCTCTCTAAAACATATCTCAGATGCTTCATATGCTCTTCTTCTATTTGGATGAAAACCAAAAGTTCATCAAGGTAAACTATCACAAACTTAACTATGAAACCTCTCAAGACTTCATTCATTAATCTCATAAAATTTCTTGGTGCGTTGGACAATCCAAATGGCATGACCAACCACTCATACAACCCACCATTTGTCTTAAAGGTTGTTTTCCACTCATCTCCTTCTCTGATCCTAATCTGATGATATCCACTCTTCAAATCCAGTTTTGAAAAGCATGTTGCCCCACTTAGGAAATCCATCATGTCATCCATCCTTGGTAATGGAAATCTGTATCTGATAGTGATCTTTTTAATTGCTTTGGAGTCAGTACACATCCTCCACTCACCATCCTTCTTTGGTGTCAGTACTGTTGGTACTACACATGGACTCAGACTCTTCTGGAACAATCCCTTATCCAGCAATCCTTGGACCCGCTTCATCAATTCTTCATTCTCTTGAGGTGTCAACCTATATGCTTCCTTGTTTGGTAAACTAGATCCTATAATAAAATCAATCCGATGACTTATATCGCTCCTTGGTGGTAATTCATTGGGTAAATCATCCACCATAATGTCGCTAAACTCACTCAACATCTCCTCAACCTCCGCAGGTAGATCTGTCAGGATGGTATTCATCATCACCACTCTTGTCTTACATACCACAACATAGTTCAACTCTTGCTTCTCAACCTGCTGAAAATATCCCTTTCCCGACAACATCAGAACTTTAGGTGCTGACTGTCTTGCTATACTACCTTCTTGTAAAAGATGAAGTACATGTGTTATCCCATTCTTCTTGAAACTATGACAGATACTCCTACCATCGTGATTTAATTTCTTATCAAATTTCCACGGTATTCCTAACAGTATATGACAAACATCCATAGGCATCACATCACACAGAATCTTGTCCTTATATGGACCTATTTGGAAATCAACTACACACTGTTCACTCACCAGGATTTGATGTCCTTTATGTAACCAAGATACTTTGTATGGAACAAGATGCTTGGTCTTCTTCAAACTCATCTTTTCCACCATATCTATGGAAACAAGGTTATCAGTACTCCCACTGTTTATCACCATCTTACAACACTTCCCTTGGACTTTACATGTAGTCTAAACAACAATTTTCTTTGAGCAGGCTCTGCATGCTCCTTCTCAGGTTTCAACAAGACCTTGTTCATCATCAATGACTCTCCTGTTTCTAGAAAGAATTCCTCTATGGTATTCTATTCCTGTTGTTGCTCATTTTGAGCTACATAGGCTCCCCTCTATCATATGTCCTCTTTCCCTGGACATTCAAATGACTTATGCCCCAACTGATTGCATTTGTAGCATCTAAAAACAGCTTCTCTACCTCTTCCTCTACCTCTACCTCCTTAGTAAGGTCCTCTTCTGCTAGAATCACCTCCTCTACCATTTTTTTCTTGTTGTCTAGAGTTACTCGAATCTCCTCTCTGTGGTTCAAATATTCCTCTTCCAGTCGCTTTCCCTCTTCCTCTGGTTGAACCGTGACCTCTATTGAAGCTCAACTTCCTTGCTATCTTCTCTTCTGCGCTTAAGGCACAATGATACACCTCCTCCATTGTTCTAGGTGATATCATGTTGATCTCTTCTTGGATATCCATCCTTAGACCATTTACATATCTAGCAGCCTTCTCTACTGATTCCTCCACATATCCAGCCCTTACGTTTACTTTGTAAAACTCCTCAGTATACTCCCTCATTGTTAACCATCTCTTCCTAAGGAAATGTACTAGTCTATATAGAATTAACTGGTAATCCTTGGCAAAGAACCTATCCCTCATCTTTGCCACCATTATATCCCAATTTTTTATCAATGGCTTATTCTTGCTCCTTCTTTTTGTTTGCACACTATCCCACCACAAGGACGCATGCCCTTTCAACCTTGTCATAGCCAATCTGACTCTCTTTTCTTATTCTACCTCATCGTACTCAAAGTACTTATCCAATTCACTGATCCAATCAATGAGATAGGTAGGAAACTCCAATCTCGTCCTTGAAGTCACTCCCAGAATAGATCTGAAATATCTTAACTCTGGTGTTTCCTGCATAGGTGTAGTTTCTTGTCTTTTCTCTTCATCCTCATGTTCACTTACATCCCCTACTTCTAGGTCTCTTCATCTGTCTATTTCCATGGATTCCAAATGTGCCCTTAACTCCCTCATTTCCTCTAGAACTTATGTGTACACAAGTGTTCAAGAAAACACTAAAGTCAGCTCTGTAAGATACACAGTTCAACACAGTACATGCATAAAGGCTAACAACCCAACAAGCACACACTTAATCCTTATATTAATCAATCAAAGGAAAATGCACACAACTTGGATTTCTCTTCTTCCGACTCTTCAAAATATTTACAAGTAGGAATCAAACACAGGTATGTCTTCTTCTTTGCAACTTGGAATTCTAAATGTTGAAGAGAAGAACCCTTCTACCTTCTCTAAATTGTCTATTTAACCTAAAACTATGACCACCTTTGTTGAGTGGTCCTGCAATTGAAAACAAACGACTACATAGCATGATGAGAAACATCCATGTCTCAAAAAAACAGTGGGTTTCTTGATCGGGCCACATAGGGAGTCATGATACGCAATCCTTCCTACGGCTAACAAACTCTGACTCAAAAAAGTAAACAAATAAAAAATATGACACAGCATGTGACCAACTCATCACATTGTTGCCATGCCATGATGCTCCTGCATCAAAAGCCATTGAATAGTGGTAGCTTATAGATCTGTCACTATGCATATAAAAAAACATAGGTCCACTTAATGTTAAGTAGTCTACATACGTCCTATTGACACCATAAAACAATTCACAAAATTACAATTTATATAATATGAGCACATGATATTTTTTCCATAGGTCAAATGATGATTCTTTCATGCATGAATCATTCACTTTACTGGAAAAAACAAAACGATTTATTTATCTAAAATTTGCAGAAAAAGAGTAAATTGCATTTGTGAAGATCAACATCAATCTAAGTTCAGAAATCTATGAAAAAATGTAATTCACCCTTACATAATTGATTTGGTGTCTCACATCTTAAAAATCAAGTAACTCTTGAGTAATACTATCACATATCAATGGTGTTAAAATTGCACAACCACTAACTACTATCGATTTCCACAAACCTATATGTGGGTTTTCTCCCATGTTTGTTGGGTATCACATTATCAATGGTGCTAAAATTGCACAACCAAAACTGGTTACAGAAAACTTACTTCCAATGAATTTCTCATACGGGCCCACAATACTTTTTTATAGGTACAATAAGTTTAAATATTTGACCTGCAACCTAGAGTAAGGCTATCAAATAACTCATTATGACACTTTTACTCGACTAATATTATGCTAAATATTTTTTAGTTGGTTCTATGAGAAATAAGGAAAACTACAAAGCATTTATCAAATCTTTGCTTCTAACATGATACATATTTAAAGCTATATATGTGCAAACTCTACAATCTTAAAGCAATGGGTTAGTTCATTACTTCTTCATCGAAACCATATGATAGAGTGCAACACATCCTACATCGAAACCCTATGAGAGAGTGAAACACATCCTACAATGCTTTTTAACATGTTTATACATGTCAACATTATTTCTAACTGATATCTATGCTTCAGTGAGGAAATTTTATATTTTGGTATTCATGTTCTAATTATATTGTTTTCATTTGAATTGACTTGTTAATGCTGTTAGTAATTCATTTCAAACAGACTTGTAGCATCCAGGTTACCTCAGGAGAAACAGACTTGTAATGTCCCTATGGAATAAATTTACAACAATTAGTAAGCATTTGTATACAAAACTAGTATTTAAGGGCATTGAACCAGCTACTGCATACTAGACAATGGACACTAGTATGAAGATAAGTGAAACCTACAGAAAAAGGACTAATAGTAGTATAGTATCCTAGAAAAATCTTGAGGTTCTCATGAAAAGGTGTATCCTCTGGCTATCTGTTAATTTGTAAGAAGTCATAAATTCTTATTTCTTCATGGCATGGGCTACGCAAGTTCTGTTGTCAGTGCCTAATAAAATGCCAGCTACTTTAAGCTAATTCATTAACTTGATTTCTACCGTAAGATATAATGCTTAGCGTGTATGAGAGTTTTTCTAAATTACAGTGAAGGTTTTATTTTTTCTTTAAGATCATTAAATGGAATGTATAAATTACATCTGTGAACTAGAAATTAACGACTAAAATTAAGAATTCCAAGGATTAAGGCCAGTTTTTAATTACTTTTATACGTTTGGAACCCACATATATTATTGAATTAGAATCTCGTGGAGAACATTGTAGAATGCACCAATCTCCCACATGAATGTGTTATAGGAGAGTAAAAGATTGAAATTGTACTATTTAGGGTTTTAAGAGTTTGATGACAGAAAATAACAAGGCCGAGGAGATATTTATTGTACTTTATGAGTGTTGTTGGTCTCATAACATAAGATGACATGAACTTGAATATCATCATTTAAGCATCTTCATAAGCCAATGCATATGTCACGTGTAAGCATAATCGTGAAAGTAACCCTGAGAAAGTTGTTATAGAGTCATCAAGCTACCATGACTATCTTTTGTGTGGTAGAGAATTATGGTTTGTTTTGATTTTAAGGCATGGAGTGTGTTACATCTTTAGTAATTTAACTATTGAAAATCGAATTGCATAATATCGTAAATCTTTTTTTCCAAACACACATCAAAGTTGATTTATTCTTTTACCTGCCTTTACACTATTTAATCCGCTCGAAGAAGGCGAAGCATAGAGAAATAAACAATACATATATATATTGAACGCTGGAAAAAAAATAATAGTTTAGGAAATAGAACTCGAGAGGAGAAGGTCCCACATAAAGAACCCGGGAGAGGGTCTCGACCTATCAATAGGTCATAAGAGTGCATCTATCTATATCTCGAACATAAGAGAAAGTACATTGTTCATGGGCTCGACCCCCGGGTAGATTCTCTCTTATAGAGATATGGTCAGTAAACCATACGCTACACCCCTTCCAGTGAATCCTAGTCCTAGTATGAGTAGGATATTGAGCTACTTATACTGGGTATATAAAACAAATAAATATATGGAGATAGAGTACTCTCCCCCGACACATTGATTGGAGGGTACTAGGTACGATAATTTAATATTTACCTGGGGTTAGATGTGAATATCCTGTCAAAGAAATAATGGGAATTCATTGAATGACAGATCTTGGTCTACTCATCGATCCAGCTGCGGTTGGAAAACCAGTCATGCATTTTCTCCATCAGCATAATGAGCATCGGTGGTGCCCTACTGATACACTATTAAAATTAGAACATCATGAACATTATGATCTTTACAATGATTAATACAGTATCCCTTTCCTTACCCTAACATGACTTGCTCGACACCTAAAAGTGGTTTTAATTAATGAGCTCCTGTAGTCACAGGCTAGTTGTTGTGTGATAAACAAAATTAGTTGTGTATATACTATAGTTGTGTGATAAAAAATATTGATTTATGTGATAAAAATATAGTTGTTGTCTAATAAAAAATTAAATGCGTATACGCTATAGATGTTGTGTATACACTATAAGAGGCTAGTTGTTATGTGATAAAAAAAATTAGTTGTAGTTTTTATGTGATTAAAAAAAAGGCTGTGTATACACTATAGTTGTGTGATAAAATTAAAAATTTATTGACTTGTGTGATAAAATTAGATTGACTTGTGTAATTCATCGTATTGAATTTTATATCCATCTTCCAAGACAAATCACGATGTCCATCACTATACAACATGCCATGAATGAGCCCACATATATTTTCTCTACGAGTGAAGCATGACCAGAAAGAATTGAATATATGAAGAATTATGTGTTCCTTCCTATGTTGTATGTCGTATATGATGAAATACAAATAAATAGTCAACCAATATGAATAGTCTTTTGACACCAAGAATAGTGATTAATTCACTACATCGGACCAGGTATGGGCATACGACCATAAAATGTAGTTTAATGTAGTCAGAAACTAGAGTTGTCCAGATCCAAATGCCTTCTTTGAGTAAGTTAAGATTTCATTCAAATTATTGAGTTCATCTAAAGGTGTTGTGGTACATGCAACAGAGTGAATGAATGAATTGTTTTGAACAAGTGAGACTTCACCAAGTGAACATAGATGGCAATGCAAGTTAGATATGTTTTGTAATATCATGTGCACTTTGCAGAATATTGTATTTAAAACAGAGTGGGAAAAGTCTCTTTCTTTACAATCTAAGTGTAGGATCTAAGAGTTACAAAATTGATCTCAAGTTGATGTACGCAATTGGATCTCAAGTAGCTTTAAAAGAAATGTTGTTGATGTATAGCACATTAAATTGGCGCATAAAATGTAATCAAATAATATTTAAAAGTTGAATTTTTTTCACGTTGATTTACATAGTAAAGGCTCTATAAATTATTTGATACCTTAAAACAAGAACTAGTGCAGCATAGGCCTGCCTTTAATCATATTATAAAACTAATAAAATAAGACTAACATAACCATATTATTATTAATTCACTGAAAATTGAATTATACTTATTTGAAAACTTCAATGTCCCAGAGATGGCCAAAACTCTCAAATAAGAATTATACATATTATCCAATATGTATTGAAATACACAGATATGGCATCCACACATCCAAAATGAAACATATTGAAAATTAAAAATCAAATCAATTATGGAAGAAAATGGATATGCCATCCATGCAACCAATAGATGCAGGCCCATTGCTTGCAATAATGAATCATGCAACTAGAATATATGAAATGGGTTCATCAATAGGATATGAAGCCACTGCGATGCTTCACTTGAATTCACTTGAGATCCAAATTGGCGCATAGAATTCTGTCAATGTTCATGAGGCCTGATTTTATCCCATGCTTTCTTTCAATAAATCACATTTTAGGAGCTCCTTTGGATTTAACAGAACTCCTCCCAACATACCCAACTTACTTTGAGGAGAATTTACTTTGGAATAGGTAATCATTTTTGCGCCCTCTTATGTTTCCCCCTGCCTTATTACATGGATGGGGCATGACATGATGCATATTTACTTAAGACAATGAGAGTTCCAGACCCAGTTTATGGATTATGCCTATGAATCCAAAGAATTTATATTCACTTTATTCACACATGCAATCAGCTTTTTAATTTGACTTACAGATAGACTGACCCAGCAGATATTTTAATATTGAATCAAGGGTTGAGATTTATAGAATAAAGCCCTTTTTGTATCTTTAAAATGACCTTTATGCCATATATAATATAAGCACTTATGAACCCTTATTTACCTTCATATTTGTTAGTGGCAAATGAATACATCGAGTAAGTTGTTTTTCAAACAATTTATCAAAGGATGCGACCACTTGTGTGTGAGACTTGGATTATGGAACATCTTTTTTTGAATTGACTATATTGATCACGAGGACTTCACTTAGTGAACCTCTCACATAGCAAGTGCGATCGTGGGATATTAAAGAATACCCTTAATTTCCAGAGATATTGCCCCAAAATATTTTTGTTGAAACCCCCTCCCAATACTTAAAACCTCCTCCCCACCCCTTTTTATACCTCAATCCTTATAAACCACCCTACCCACCCCCACCTTAAACCCCTCATCCCCCCAATACCTGCAATATATTGGTTCAATTTTTGATAATTTTAAAACCCACAATATGAACTAACGTGATAGGATATTGGTCAATAAGTGAAGCCCCCGTGATATTGATCAACCCATTTGTTATAGTAATGTGAAAGAAATTGTTAATCTAGATGTAAGTACTTTCGCTCATATTGTTCGTTCATTAGAATCCAAACTCTAAATCTTGGATTTTAGTATTGCTACATAGTGTGCTTCAATTGTGGATAATTGTGTAGCTTTTTGTTTCAACAAAATTATAGTTGGAGATGCAACAATGTCACCTTCTATTGTTTATTTAGCTCAACACTTTTCAGTGCATGAGATAAATTCTTGAAATTTTAAACGCACTTTTTATTCTGTCTGAAGAATAGCAAACCAAGGAAGTATTAATAGATTATAGCTCAAATCCTGGATGCAGGGGGTCATCAGTAGGTTGAAGGAAGACGATGTGGTGGGAAGATGCATGAGGGGAAATCTATCTACCCTCCAATCACTCGCATGCATGCATACGATGGGTGCGGTATGCCACGACGACCACTGGAGTGTTAAGAGGAGTGGGAGGCAACATGAAGGGGATATCTCACGTTATGCTATGGATCTTTATGGACCTTCAAGATCGGTGGGTCCTATACAAGTTAGTACCTTGCATCATCCCTCATCCATGACATGACATACCTGGTGCAATGATCAGGGGGTACTGTATTGGCGGAACAACAACTATTTGAGCGAGGACTAGAGGGAAAGAATGGCACTCAGCATCCTACAGCTCGTTTGGAACAAGCACTGTCACGTCATCTTGGGAAAATATTTGGTGAGCAGACTCAAGCAAGGCCGAGTCAGGAAGCACAAGCTCCCACACAGGTGAAGCTGCTCCACCAAATTTCTTGGTCTGGTGATCAACATGGAAACGCACAAAGATGGTGGTGAGGAGGTGGAATGGGAGGCCTAGTTCAATCAATAAACACTGGAGCAGATTCGCCAGTCCATTGAAACGATGGAGAACGAGATATTCAGGGAGTTCAGGCTCAGAATCAGATGCGATGTGGCCATGCCCAACTATTGGCACCTTAAATTTATCCCCTTACACTTAATGAATGAAAGAGAGAGTTTCATAGATATGGTCAGAATCACTATTAGCACATTTAAAGAGGATGCAAAGAACGACTTGGTTCACATGAAAATCTTGTTTCAGTTGGTAGAGCCTCCATTTTAGTGTGGTTCGAGGAACACCAGCAATAGGGAGCCGAAAATGCCAACGCGGATGAGGTATAATATGCCAAGAATCCTTACTCTCTTTCCTTGCTCTCTTTTGTCTGGATCCTCTTTATTTTTATGTCTACTTTCATGTTTTCGGCTTGCAGAAGAGTGAGGCTGGTATTGTTCATAGGTTGAGAAGCCCTCACACTCTCAAGACACTCTATATGGTCTATTGTGTTTGTTTTTCTTTTTTGATTGCAATATCATTACCAGACTCCATGTTTCAGGAGTCATAAGCATGTATTCGGTTATGGTTTAAGAAGTAATAGAAAAGGGCCCCTCTTACTAACCAAAAAAAATAAAATTAAAGCTCAACATGATACTATTTTAAATGAGCAAGTGTTCGATAGAAAGCACAATCACTTTGACTTGCTCAGTATTTTGTTGATGATGGCTGATGTAACCGTGAGTTTGGAAGCTATAAATTGGGATAAATTCACCCAAAATTTAACTATATCATAATTTCGAATGAGATAATTTCCTATGAAATAAGAATTTAGCTACCACGGGTATTTCATTAAATTCTCTTGCATTCTTTGCATCTCTGAACCAAAACCATTAACACATGAACATAGAGAACCAAACAAATTTTTGGATATTATCTCACATGAAGTAATGTCACGCAAACAATTTGAAATTCTACAAACCAAATTTGGAAATTTCAGAGGTACTATGTGAGCAACCCACTATGATTGAAAGATACTGCATTGGCTACTTAGCCCTCTTGAAATTTGAAATACAAAGGAAATAAAGAACAATTAAAGAGATGGATTAGGTTTATGGTTATTTAGAGTAAATCAATAATGAGATTAGAGAATTAGGGATCAGATGTGATGTTTTGTTAAAATAGACAATTCCATATATCCTGAGTGGATCTGATCCATCAAATTATTTGTATCGACTGTGTATAAAATCCCATTTCGAACCATAGCCAAGTTGGAATTTTGGGATGGAAATAATCTAATAAAGATATTGAAAATTTTCAATTCTTTATATTTCCTCTTCCCCAGACTATTTTTATATGCGCCTCTACATTAGATATTAAGAAAGACGACACAGTGAAAACCCCGAAGGTGTCTTTGCATGTAATTGAGTTTTTTTATTCTCTATCGAACTAGAGGATTCCAACCAAGTTGTGCTTGGAGTATATGATTCCTTCAATGAATGAGTAGGTTGTTTTCTATTTAAATGAGAAATTCCATTGACAATTTCCAGATTACACAAGTACCGTTCATCCCTATAAATCAATGGTGGTGATTAAATTCTAGAAGATGACTTTTCAACAGTGAGAGAAGGGAATTCTAGGCGCTTTTTCAATTTGGCATGTCAATAGATGTTGATTAGGCATTGAATGAAGAAAGACCATATATGTTGAAGGAGGAATGAAGAAACGCATTGAAAACTTGAGTAAGGAAGGAAACTAATTAAGAAAGGTTTCAATGTCGGTAATTTCAGTTTGGGAATCGAAATCGAACATTCAACAAAAGAGGCTATATGGAGAGTACACATGAATGCAATCTAAGTCTGAATAGATGGTGTGCATATAGAGGGTGTAGAACCGAGTACTACTCATGTAACATTGAATTAAGGAGCAATGTTGTTACTCCTTGGCAAGCAATATTTGAAGGCAAATATGAGAGGTAGATTTTACACCAAATTATAGGAATATAATCTTGTAACCAGTGCAAGGTTCGAGTTTGGCATAGTGAATAGGTGGGCCTTGAAAAACTGGAGGAGAATATGAACAACAGGTTGCAAGGTCTAATTAAACCCATGAGGCATTAGGCCTTCTTGTGCATGCTTTAGTTCAATCATGGTCGCTCATCAAATGTAAGTGGATACAAGAACTCAGGTTATGAATTAAGGACAGAGACATAGTGGGGTTCAATACTTTTACTTTATTGACAGGCATACTTGGACTGGGCACACTTGGACCACACTTTGTGTAATTAAATAAATTGTAAAACCTAATTATGATGGGCACACCTGAAAAACAAAAATAAAATTTGCATAGAAGAGGGGCTCTCTAAATTTCCTTAGCCCGCAATAACGTTTTGCATGTTCGGAATGTTAATGTTTTGAGAAACAGTTATCGTGAGAAACAATTATCCAATGTAAGGATTGGAGCAAATTACCTCTCTTGTAGGTATTGTAGACTATTTTGAGAAATGTTGTTTTGTGGATTCCTGTCAAGCGATATATCCCAATTACTTGAAATTGACATCCTTCCATATTAACCCACATATGCATCCTCTTCTCATCATCTTTAATTCTAAACCCCACAAATCCAAACGTTGGGACTGGTTGCAGTAACATCTCTGGGAATTGAGGTGTCGACAAAGCAATCTGTTGAGCATTGCAAAATATTTGAAAACCCCTTTGAATCATTTGTTTAATATTTCATCGAGTGGGGGTAGTTGTTGATGTAGTTCCACAACACGTAATTGTATAGTGTCGAACTTCTTTTTTCTTTGATAGAGGTAGAATAATAGAACTCTAAAACCATTGAAGGAATCATACAAATAAATGTTTGGGAGAGGTGGGTGCTGCAAATGGCAGAGCAAAGGTTTTTTTCTCTGCAAGTAGAAATATGGAAGGATTAAAAAAGGCACACAAAATCATGCAAGGCTCATATGTGCATGTAATTAAAAAATGATTAGGTGGCTTGATATAAGAGCATGGAGTGTTGTCTCTTCATAACACGGACTTAGAACCACAGAAATCGGACCACCACCTGTTTGTTGCGAATTTCGTTTGAATGAGAAAATAGTATTTGCATGGTAGATCTTGAGGCAGTGCATTCATTTACATGTTTTAAAATATGGAAACAATTCCCATTCAAATCAACGACTAGTGCACCGGTCGACATTGGTGACATATGATTGTAGACTCACCAAACTCCTAGGTAAACAAGAAATAGAAGTGTCTCAATCATATGGGAATCTACCAAATGGAGTAGCATCTGAATATATGGTGTGCATTTAGAGGGTGTAGAACTGAGTACTACTCATGTAAGGTTGAATTAAGGAGCAATGTTATTACTCCTTTGCAAACAAGATTTGAAGGGGGATATGAGAGGTAGATTTTACACCAAATTAAAGAAGTAGAATTCTTGTAACCAGTGCAAGATTCAAGTTTGGCATAGTGAATGAGGGTTTTTAAATTAATAAAGGGACTATAGGAGGGCTTATATTCCATCAAGAATGAAACATAGATTGGATTAAACATTCAGTTTCACTAGAAAAGGAAGGCCACATAACGACCTTGACCCTGAAAGATCTGCAGATCATTTTCCCACAATATACCTTTCAAGAGTATGGACACATACCTTAATTTCAATTCCAACCAAAATGAATAGAATTATTTCCATTGCATAGATTGATCGCACCTCCATTTTCATGATTTCCTACAACCAGATCTAAAGCACGAAATATAAACAAGAGTTTGATCAATGGCATTTTATGCATTGCAGAAAAGATTCGATACATAAAGGATAGGATGGGAACACACGACCGACTTGTCTGAGTCTTTAGCAAATGCCATTATCCTGTAGGTTTTCTGAGAGATGGAAGATAATTTTGAAGAATGAATTCTATGGCCCTATCCCTCCTTCCTTTGTACAAAGAAAAGAAGAAATTGAAAAGTGAAATTATTTATTCCAAAAAAGCAAAAGGAGAGAAAATAGATTTTATCACATTTTGGAAACTTGAAATTATTAATTCCAAAAAAAACAAAAGGAGAGGAAACACACTTAGAAAATATTATTTCTAGAAAAAAGCTCAAAAAGGAGAGAAAGCACATTTTGGCACATATTGAATGGACCAAGGACCGATTTTAAAGAGATCATTTTATTTGTGTGGGGTTTAATATTGGTATTGGTTTTATGAAGCTTCTCCGCTTCTTTTTCCTTTTATGGGGCATTGACAATCATCTCCAAGTTTCAACTTGTGACACTAGTACATGTGGACAATTTTCCCAAGGACTTTCGTTGCTATTGCAACACTTGTGCGTTTCTTTCGCAACGAAAATGGCCTTTTCGTTTCGTGGGAAAACTTTCGTCGCTAAACCAACAATTTTCCCACTTTGTCGCGACGAATGGAACGTGTCTCTCTTGCGGTGAAACAAATAGATTATATTCCGACGAATTTGTGTCACTTCTGCTACACAAATTTAGCGATGAAACTATTTGCAATGAAAAGGGTTGTCGCTCCAGCGACGCAGAGTAAGGTTTTAAAAAAAATGTCAAAATTGTTGCGACGAACGGTTAGTCGCGTTAGGGACGAACTAGCATGGGTAGTGTTGGTGTAGCAACAAACGTGGCATCGTTATAGTGACAGAAAACTTGTTTTTTACCAAAAAAAAAAAAAAAAAAATTACAAATTTCGACGAATGTTGCGACGAACAATTGTTGGAGGAGTAGCGACGAGGAGCCCTCGCTATAGCGACGCCAAGAAATAGCAAGTTCCGACGAGCTGCTTTACTAGCGATGGACATTTCCATCGCTAGTATAGCAGTTCGTCGGAACTTGCTATTGCTTGGGGTCGCGCTAGTGACGGAACTGTTTTTTTTTTAAATAATGTTTGTTAGCAAGTCAAACTAGCCGACGAACCTTGTAACGATGGCTCGGTTCCTTCCAAAATCCATATACAAGCTTCCATTAGATTAGGGAGATCACTTTTCCTTAACACATACAGTTAAATTGATGTTTAAATCTGGATGTTTTCCTTAACATATGCAGTTAAATCGATGTTTAAATATGGATGTTTTCCTTAACACATACAGTTAAATTGGTGTTTAAATCTGAATGTTTTTGCCAAGAGTACAGATTACAACCTAGAAATTAATATCAAACGATTCATTTTGCATGATCTTGTATGCACACCACTTGCAAGAAAATTCTTATCCTTTTAAAAAACAGTAAATAATATGACCCACTGCTAGATTTTCTCTTACTGAATTGAACAAGAAATGCTATATTTGAATTTCCTTTTGGCCGGTAAATTCCATAGCCTTCTACTATAATTCACAAATAATTCCAATTTCTCTGAGACAATATACAGAAATCAACATTTCCTCACAAGCATTTGTACAAACAATGAGGCAAGACCAGCTGATCATAAATTGATTTTGAAAGGAAATAATTTTTAATATTTTACACTAATAACTGAAATTTTGAAGCTCTTTGGTGGTGATGTTGCCAGTTGTATATACAAGGGTACCGATCAAATCTTCTTTTCAAATTTGTCAACCCTCTGTACTCTCTTAATGGCTCGAAGGACCAAGATTCCAAACAGTCCTTCATGTATACAGGGACAATCATTAGAAAAAATAAAAAATGCATATAAGTTCTATTGCGAACATGAATTGTGCATCTGATTTGATTCGTGAGATATTTCCGATATGAAAGAAAGCTACTTAGTTTCACAAGCTCTGCCTGCTATCTGACATTGCTGGGAAAATTACTCAACTTTCTTACTTCTTTGCATCAAGTAAAGTCTATTAAAGGTTGATTAATTTTTTTAGTGCATAGGTGGTAATTATTTGGTTAAAAAAGATGCCATCTGCTGGTACTACTAATCAAGTATGACAGCAAATGTATTTGGTATACTTTAGCCGGTTTCATAGAATGTGAATGCCCAACAACTTGAGTCATATTGGTTCTGACAGAATGCAGGATGGTATACCTATATTATGATTGAGACTTGCACGTTTCTAAATTTCTAACCTGGTAAGTGAATATTGAATAAATAATCTAATTTAATCCAACTTTTCTCTTTGCTATTGCTCATGAATCGTAGTAATATTAATAAATTACTTGATAAATCACACTGCAAATTCTATGTTTGATTAACCAACTCCTCTCAACAGGGATATTTATTGGAATCCCAAACCTACCTGCACCAATATATGAAACAGGGTGATTCCATGAAGATGGGTAACACTTTTTGGCCAAATTTGGCGATGAAAACCTGATTTTTTACTCATGTGCTAGATAGAAGCCCTCAAAACACAT